>CM051478.1:1296899-1896899 GCA_028015225.1 Carex myosuroides
ACTGTCAAACCTCAACCCGACCAATGGTAATAATTACGTCATGGTTACAAACGGTATGAGGGCAAAAATAAATGGCATAGGTAAATTAATTTATACAGTAAACAAATTAAAAATATTTATATTTGGAAATATTTCCCGTGAACTTAATTTCTATAAATAAATTAACACAAAAATTAAATTGTAATGCAATATTTTCTTGTAAAAATATTATATTTCAAGACCGGGAAACCGGCATCAAAATTGGTGAAGGATTTCTTGAAAATGGACACTACCTTTTGAACTCCAAAATAAATTTTTGTGCTTCCGCAAAAATCGTTAACTCTAACCTTTGGCATAAGAGACTTGGGCATCCTTCTGACAAGATTTTATATAGTATCTTAAATTTAAAAAATTTGAATTGTACTAATTTTGAAATTTGCTAGTGAGCAAAACAAACAAAACTTCCTTTTTCTCTTTCTACTAGCAAAAGTAAAGCTATTTTTGATTTAGTACATTCTGATGTATGGGAACCGGCCCCAATTTATTCATATAATGGATTCAAATGGATTCAAATATTTTGTTTTGTTTATTGATGATTTTTCAAAGAGGAGGGTTCAAATGCACCATAATTTTTGTGCTCCAGTATGCTCCACATTTTTTATCTCTATTTTCAAAGTCCGAACAGTCGATTCGAACCGTTCAATGATCAGAGTCAAAATGATGATGAATTATGTAGGGTTTTGGCTTAGGTTTTGCATATTATCTTACACTTATGTTTAATTAATTAGAGAAAAAGGCTACTGTCACCCTTCTTTATGTTTTATTATAGAAAACAGGTTTTGAGACTATTTTACACCAAATAGAGCAAGAATCGGGTCAATCGGATTAGCGACGCTCATCGACTAAGAGCATCTACATCCCTGAAACTCTTAGAGTTTCTAAATAACTGTTAACAGCTTTCAAGAAATTATAGACTCTGGAGTTTCTAAATGTTCACATCCCTGAAACTAATTTTACAGTTTCTAATAAGCCACTCAGCAGTAAATTAAACTAATTTTAACGAATATAGGCCAATTGTTTTGCCACGTCAGAGTTTATAAATGATTTCTTAATAAGAAATTATTGAGCAAAGTTGCTAAATAAGAAATCCATCTACATCCCTGAAACTGATTTAGCAACTGCCACATCAGATTAGAAACTCTAATAGTTTGAGGGATGCAGATGCTCTAAGGCTCTGTTACGGCCCGTATTGCCTAATACGGACCTAGTCGAATACAGACCAGGAGATAGCGCAATACGCATTAAACCCTTCAGTGACATGGTCTCAATACGGACCGTATCACCTAATACGGTCGGTAACCAAGGCGCCTTTTGGGGAATAACTGCTGACAGCTGCATCCAGATCATGTTTCTTGGCCTCCACTCAACTCCAGACGTCCCTCCACTCCTATATAAGCACCCTAGACAGAATAGTTTAGTATCTTTGTAATTTGGGTTAGATTGATTAAGTGAGAAAGAGAGGAGTGATTGTAACAATACCGTTCCGCGGCTAAGTTCTTTTCTTAGGGGTTAGGCAGTAAACCTTGTTACTCTTGATGCTTTGATATATATATATTTTCTGTGGATTATGATTTCTTGTTGTTTAATCGAAATGCTTTTGTGATTTATTATCCCTTCATCTAAATTCCATGATCCAGTTTAATCCGTTAGGGTAGTGACAGTGCTTTAATGGTAAGAGAAACTATGTTGCACGAGTTAGCCTCGTTGGGGAATTATTAGATTTATGTGAAGAAAACCTTAGTGGGGAAACCATAAATCAGAACAATAACACGCGAACCAAGTTCTATCATTTGCGTAAGATAAATCGCAGTGATCGGTGTAGTAACTTGTGTATTTAGAGATCAGTCATTTGCGTAAGATAACTCTCAGTGTCCTATGTAGAATCTCGATGAAAGATCTGTCATACTTGCGTAAAATAACTCGCAGTGACCTATGTGGTGTCTTTCATAAAACAACAACAGGAAATCAGACTCGACAGAAGTATATTATCAAAGTGGATTGAGTAGCAATGGTGTGCCGAAATCCTAGGAATTCTCATCTCTATCTTTATTTTAATTACTTTTAATTATCTACAAATTTACATTGATCACAACTTCAAGTCTCAAATTTTTCAGATTTTGTCTAGCCTTTCGAAAGATTGTGATTCGATCGCTCAAGACTCTGAACCAATATTCCCTATGGATTGACCTCAAATATACTACTCGATAGGATTGTGCGCTTGCAGTTCGAACCGATAGCATTTTCGAGTTTATAAATTTTAAAAGAAACATCGCTCTCTTTTGAGTGATCATTCAACATGATCTTCATAATAAAATATGTTTGGAGACCAAATTTTATATTTTTTAGAATTTTTTTCTATTTTTTTAGATAGGTACAATATCACTTTATCGGATGATCCAAAATCTCCTTAAAAGGGTGATTTTGTACCTATCTAAAAAAATAGTAAAAAAATTCTAAAAATGTAAAATTTTGTATCCAAGCATATTTTATTATGAAAATCATGTTGAGCAGTTCAAATTGACTGTTCGGACTTTGAAAATGGAAATAAAGGATGTGGAGCATATTGGAGCACAAAAATAATGATGCATTTGAACCCTCCTCTTTTTCAAAAGCAACTTGGTTATATTTACTTAAATCTAAAGATGAAGTGTTTGATTGTTTTTATGAATTTTTATGTCTCATAGAAACACAATTTAATGCAAAATTAAAAATCTTTAGATCGGATAATGGAACTGAATTTATAAATAAAAAAATTTTAAGTCTCTTTAAGGAAAAAGCTATTATACACCAAACAACTTGTATAAATACTCCCGAACAAAATGGAGTATTGGAAAGAAAAAATAGACACTTATTAGAGATGACACAATCTTTATTATTTCAAAATAATGTTCGTAAAATTTATTGGTCGGATGCCGTACTTTGTGCCACTCATTTAATCAATAGATTACCTAGTGTTATTTTAGAAAACAAAAGTCCATTAGAAATTATTTACCAACAAAAAATCACTTATGACCATATGAGAGTATTTGGTGTAACAAGTTTCGTACATATCAAAAGAAATGACAAACTTGATTTTCTATCGCAAAAAACTATTTTCTTAGGATACTCATCTTACAAAAATGGCTATAAATGCTATGATCCAATTAATAAAAAATTGTATCTTTCTAGAAATGTTACATTTTTTTAAAATAAACCGTATTTCAAAGAGAAAGAAATAATTCATCAACAATATTCAAATAATCAAAATGACAATATAGTATTGCCTTAGATAATTTGAATTTTGTTTCTAGAAATAACCATCAAGTTGAGAATAACATTCAAGAAAATGAGTCTATTAATGACACAAATGAAAATGAAATGGAGGAAAATTTAACGGTTAGAAGATCATCTAGGGAACGACAACCATCAACTAGACTTAGAGATTATGTGACCTATTCGGTACAATATCGAATAGAAAATTTTGTATCATATGACACTATTTCAACTAAATACCACACTTTTCTCACTAATATTGAAAAAGAATACATGTCTTTATATACACTTTCATCTCAATATAATATTCTCGTCATTAGGGGTAGGCAAAATCTCTATGATAGGTTAACCAAACGCGACGACGGCAGCGAAACCAGGCGATCTTCCAGGCGGAAACCCTACGCGATGTCGGAAACCCTAGGTGACTGATCAGAGTCAAAATAATGATGATTTACGTAGAGTTTTGGCTTAGATTTTGCATATTTTCTCACACTTATGTTTAATTAATTAGAGAAAAAGGCTACTGTCACCCTTCTTTATGTTTTATTGCAGAAAACAGGTTTTGGGACTATTTCACATCAAATGGAGCTAGAATCAGGTCAATCGGATCAGCGACGCTCATCGACTAAGTCTCTGTTACGACCCGTATTGCCTAATACGGACCAGACCTAACACAGACCGGAAGATAGCGCTAGGAGCATTAAACCCTAACCGTCAAGGTCCTAATACGGACCGTATCACCCAATACGGTAAACGTATCCGAAGGCGTCTCTTGGGGAATAACTGCCGACAGCTGTTTCCAAATCAGTTTCTTAGCCCCTACTCAACCTCTACACGTCCCTACACTCCTATATAATGCCCCTGGGCAGAAGGATTAGTTATCTTTGTAATTAGGGTTAGATTTGATTAAAGTGAGAAGAGAGGAGTGCTTGTCACCATGCCGTTCTGCGGCTAAGTTCCTTTTCTTAGGGCTAGGCAGTAAACCTTGTTACTCTTGATATTTTGATATATATATTTCTTTTGATTATGATTTCTTGTTGTTGAAACAAATGCTTTTGTGATTTACTATCTCTTCATCTAATTTCAATGATCTAGTTTGAGTCCGTTAGGGTAGTGACAGTACTTTAATGGTAAGAGAAACTATTTGTATGAGTTAGCCTCGTTGAGATTTATTAGGTTTATGTGAAGAAAACCTTAGCGGGGAAACCATAAACCAGACCAACAAAACGCGTACCAAATTCCATCACTTGCGTAAAGTAAATCACAGTGATTTTTGTAGTAATTTGGGGTATTTGAGAGATCAGACATTTGCGTAAGGTAAATCACAGTGTCCTATGTAGAATCTCGGTGAAAGATCTATCATTCTTGCGTAACATAAATTGCAGTGACCTATGTGGTGTCTTTCATTAAACAACAACAGGAAATCAGACGCAACAGGAATATATTGTCAAGGAGGATTGAGTGGCAATGGTGTGCCGAAACCCTAGGAATTCTCATCTCTATCTTTATTTTAATTACTTTTAATTGCTTTCTAATTTACATTGATCAAAACAACATCTCTCAATTTACAGATTTCGTCTAGCCTTTCGAAAGATTGTGAATCGATCGCTCAAAGCATTGAACCAATATTCCCTGTGGATCGATCTCGAATATACTACTCGATAGGATTGTGCGCTTCCAGTCCGAACCGATAGCATTTCCGAGTTTATAAATATTAAAAGAAACATAGCTCTCTTTTGAGTGATCAAGCTTTTTGGCACCGTTGCCGGGGATTAACGGTTCATTGTGCATGGCCTCGCAAGACGTCCTTGCTTTGACCATTGAATCCAATTAATTAGAAACGCCTAGATTTCTTTTTATTTTCTGCATTTTTATTTTTCTTTTTATTTTTAATTTCGTTTTTATTTTCAGTTTTCAGATTTTCTTTTTTTTTCAGGAAACTGCACGCTGGCCGAATCATCCGTACGAAGATCCGAGAGGATTGCTAGTAGGAGAGGACAATTCGCTTCCACATCACCGATAAGAACCAATCATAGTTCTTCATCAAGTAATTCTGAAAGCGAAGAAGACTCAGATTCGATCAACATGAATATTCCACCGAACGAACCAATCAACAATGGAAGACAAAACAATGGTGATAACGAAGTTCACGATGCAGCAAGACCTAAACTTCTACAAGACTATTGCGTACCGCGCGCGAATGATCATAATTCTAGTATAAACCCGCCAACTATTACGAACCGTAATTTTGAGATCAAACCTGCTCTTATAAATATGGTTTCGCAACAGCAATTTGGAGGATTTCCACATGAAGATCAGCATCTTCATTTGTCAATTTTCCTAGGGATATGCGAGACGATAAAGATCAACGGAGTTACCGATGAAGCGATCAGGCTAAGGCTATTTCAATTCTTATTAAAAGATAAAGCAAGAGCATGGTTGTTTTCCTTACCGGCCAATTCCATTCAAACTTGGGACTAATTGTTTAATGTGTTTATTGCAAAATATTTTCCACCATCCAAAACTTCGAGGTTTAGAATGCAATTACTAATTTTGAACAAAGGGATGGTGAAACATTGTGTGAGGCATGTGATAGATATAAGGATATGTTAAGGTGTTGTCCACATCATGGTCTAGAAAGATGGCTGATTGTCCAAACTTTTTATAATGGTCTAAACCCTACCGATAGGTTGTCTATTGATGCTTCCGCAGGGGGAGCAATCATGAACAAGGAACCTGACGAGGCTTACAACCTAATCGAAGAGATTGCAATCAACCAACACTACTGGATCCCTGAGCGAAAGAAGCCAACTCCAACACCTGGCATGCACCGAGTAGATGATATATCCATGCTGAGCGCAAAGATTGATGCTTTGCAAATGACACTCAACAAGCAAACCAAGCAGCGAATGGTAGCAGCAGTCAGTGCCGCAACAACATGTGGTTATTGTGGAGGAGCGCATGAGATGACCGAATGTATGAATGTAACGCAAACTGAGGAAGAAATGGAGCAAGCAAACGCAATCGACAACAGCTTTCGACCTCAGCCCGCTTACAATACATACCATCCGAACAACCGAAACCATCCAAATCTCTCATACGCAAATAATCCAAAGCCTGCTGCACCCCAACAGAACTATCAACCACAACCCAATTATCAACCAAGATACAACAATCCTCAACAGAACTATCAACCAAGGCAATACAATCAACCATAGCAACCTGACATCACATCTTTAATGGAGAGATTCCTAGAGAAGCAAGACAAGACTAACGCCGAAATCACATAGAAAATCGAATCCATAACAAACCGCAACAAAGACTTAGAAGACAATGTCTCTAAGTTGGCAAAAGAACTCTCGAGTATTACACGCGGAAAAGGCAAATTTCTGGGCCAACCGGAAGAAAACCCGAGAGAGACTTACAAATGCATAATATTAAGGAGCGGTACAGCTTACAAGGGACCTCCCATGCCTGATCAAACTTCCGATGAAATGCATGCAGAGCCATTGCATTCCGAAGAATACGAGCCGCAACCACCGGAGCCGCCTGTATTTGAACTGCAGACAGACCCTATCAAGGAGCAGAATGACACCGTAGGTGGAGACGAGCGACAAACCGAACCTGAATACATTTCACCACCACCCTACAAGCCACCTCTGCCATTCCCTCCAAGGCCTGCCAAGCACAAGATGAAGCAGCAATTTACGAGATTCATGGAGACACTCAAGCAGTTACAGGTCACAATCCCCTTCACTGAAGCAATTGCAAGCATACCCTCGTATGCTAAATTTATGAAAGAGATTCTTTCAAATCGAAGTAGGCTCTAAGAATTCTCAACAGTTCCGCTCAATCTGGAGTGTAGTGCGCTCGTGCAAAGCAAATTACCAACGAAGTTAAAAGATCCGGGAAGCTTCTCGATACCTTGCACTATTGGCACAACCGATTTTAAGAGAGCTTTGTGTGATCTAGGAGCAAGTGTGAGTTTGATGCCTAAGGTAGTATTTGATAAATTGGAATGTGGAGACCTATCACCAACACGGATCTCATTGCAACTAGCTGACCGATCAATTCGATACCCTGAAGGAATGTTGCTTGATATTCCAATCAAAGTTGGTAAATTCTGGATACCAGCAGATTTTGTGGTAGTCGATATGGAAGAAGATGAGCATATTCCGATCATCCTTGGAAGGCCATTCCTCGCCACATGTGGGGCAATGATCGATGTTAGGAACGGAAAGATTTCACTCAATGTTGGCGAGAACAAGATGATCTTCAACATGAATGAAACCAAAGTCCCACCTGACATAAATCTTGTCTACAATTTGGAAACAGCGGACGAGTATGGCAATGATGAATTGCGAATGGATGAATTTGAAGACATCGAAGAGATGATGCACGAAGCAGAAATGGAGAGATTGTTCATTGTACAAGATGACGGTCAGATCCATCCAACCACCGTGACAACACGAACCGATGATCTGAACAAGAGCCCTAATATCGCAAACAACAGGAATTATTCTCTCTTAGCCCTTGCATTAATCAAAAACCTACGCGAAGAACTCGATGCAATTTCTCAAAGACTGGATGAGGTCGAAGCAGTACTCGGTGTGAGTCTGGCATTCGACCCCGGACCTCAAACACCAACCGACTTCTTCGAGAAGGGCAGTAATGATGAAACCACAGAAGACGCTGAAGGCAAGCCACCCGACAAGCAACCCCCTTGCATTGACGGGAGGATATCCGGAAGAAACTGATGCGACACTGAGTCAAGCTAACGACTTTAAACAAGCGCTTCTTGGGAGGCAACCCAAGGCCACTTTTATATTTTCGTACATTTATTTACTTTTAGTTTAATTAGGACTTAAACAAAGAAACAACTCATACCCACCTTTTTCCCATGATCAGGTAAGCATGCTGGAGGAAAGGCTTGATTAAAGACATCTCGGAAGATGGAAAAATACTCTCTAGTACGGCCTGTGTTAGCTGATACAGACCATACTAGTGGATATGAGGGCAATAGAATAAGAAGACAGGAAACAAGTGGTGAATACGGTCCGTATTGGCTGATACGGCCCGTATCCACAGGGATCAAAAATTAGCGGTTATTGGGTTTGAACATAACGGACTTAATACGGACCGTATTGGTTGATACGGTCCGTAATGAAGGCCAGTCCGAGGGATGCGAACCCGTTAAGAAGAGACGTTTGAAATCCCACGCGAATCACGTCTCATAACCGTTAATCAATCTCGTTTTAATCCCTAAACCTCTTTTCTCTTCCTCTTCCTCTCTACTCTCTCTCCCTCTATCTCTTCCCTTTCTCCCTCTTCCCTTTTTGCCCAAAACCGAGCCTCTCTTCCTTACCGCCGATCTCCATCACCGCTGCACCTACGCCTCCACTCATTGAAGCCGCCACCTCACTCCCTCTCTGCGCCTCCACTCTAATACGGACCGTACCGGGTCCGTATCCGACGGCTCCTCGAATTCGACTTCTCCAAATTCGGTTTTTCTAAACCCCTTTCTCATTTCAAAGATTAATTTTGTTTTTGCATTTGTTTTAAATTTGATTTCTGTTACATCAATTTAGGTAATTAGGTTTCATTTCGTAAAATCAACAAAAATCACAAAAAAAAAATTAGGTTTCGGTTAATTTCCCTGATTTTTACCAGTACAATACAGTCCGTATTGACCCAATACGGTCCGAATAGTTTACCAGAACCAGCACTTAGTTTTTCCAGGAATACCTTTTAATACGGTCCGTATTGGTGATACGGTCCGTATTAAGTTCTGTACTTGGTCAATTTTCACCAGCTAACCAGTCCATATTAAGACCTTATTGACCGATACGGTCCGTAACAGAGACCTAAATTTTGAGCAAATGGCTCCGAAAATGAAAAAGATTTTAGGGGCAGTTACTAGGAGTGCAAAGAAAGCCCTCGGTAGCGCCGGCCCGAGTAGTTCACCGCAGAGCTCCTCTAGCCGATCCTCTCGGTCCTCCGGCTCGCAACCACAATCCTCCAACCATTCATCCTCTCATTCCGACACTCAGCAATCAATCAGAGACACATCAATCTCTGATGCAGACTATGAACCAGAGGAGTTCAACCCTCGGGATTTTGGTCTCGAGGAAGAAGACTTCGATGAAACAATGGAGAAGGTCCGGCCAACCGAGTACCAACCTGTCTTCTCGCACACACAATTCAAACAAACATACTGTTTGACCCTAAAAAGTCAGAAAAAATAAAAATAAAAAAAATAATTCGAAGCTCACAGTTTTGAATTAAAATGAAATAGAAAAATAATATTTAATTGGACTCAAATAGCCGAATGGCTCGGAGTGAATGTTCAATGGCTCAAATGGCCGAATGAAATAGGCAGCTCAAATTAGTTTGATTAATGAAATAAAGTCAATGGCCGGATAGAAGATTCATTGACCGAATTTAATTGAAGTGGAAAAATGTGAGCTGCTTCAATATTGAAGAGTAGAACTAGGGTGCTCCTAAGCTCACCAAGTCCTTCGTGAGCGCGATTCTAAAACCTATCAAATTGACTTCAAACGACATTTTCAAACCGTTAGATGTTCAATCTATATTAAAATGTGCTTGGAGACCAAATTTTACATTTTTTGGAATTTTTTTACTATTTCTTAAGATGGTTTGAAAATCGTTGTTTTTATTAAAATTCTGTCCCATTGGAAAACAGCGATTTTCAAACAATCTTAATAAATAGTAAAAAAATTTCAAAAAATGTAAAATTTGGTCTCCAAGCACATTTTAATATAGATTGAACATCTAACGGTTTGAAAATGTCGTTTGAAGTCAATTTGATAGGTTTTAGAGTCGCGCTCACGGAAGGGCTTGGTGAGCTTAGGAGCACCCTAGTTCTACTCAATATTGAATGCTACCATATTGGTTGAAACAAAAAAAATTAATTAAATGACCGAACCATGATATTGGTAAGAAATAATTACTAAGCTCAATGGACTAAATGAATTGGGTTGTTAGAGTTGGCCGAAATTAAATAGGCTAGCCCAATTATTACATGGCCCAAATTGAATGGATAGAATATGCTCTAGAATATGAGATATTTTGCTCCCATGGACACATGTTACATGACCAATGAAGATGCTAAAATGCCAAGAATATTCTCTTCAAGCTTGAGGGATAAGCATGACACTTGGATGCATCTAAACCTTTGGATGAGAGTTAATGCAAAGGAGTGGTGGGGATCATGCCAACAAGGCTTCTCTAAATCCTAGGCTCTACCCCTTGCCATAGCCTATATAAACCCCTCATTTGAAGAAGAAGGAGAAGATATACAATAAAAACCACAATATATATAACCCACATATACAACATATACACCACACAACACAAAAACACATGAAATACACCCCAAGGCCGAAACCTCTTCCTCTTCTACCAAAATCAAAAATAGAAATAGGTAGAGATTAAGATTTTGCAATGTAGAAGCTTAAAAAAGGCTTGATGTTCATGTAAATTAGCCATGAATGAATAAAGGAATGTTCTTGTTCAATGATTTTCGTTTGTGCAATTGGAGCTTCTTTATTTCTTTCTTTTAATCTCCTTCTTCTTCTTTCTTTTATTTTCGAATTTTGATGAAGATTGAATGCTTCTAGCTCACATGAATGAGTTTAGAAGCATGAAATCATATAAATGAAATAAACCCCTTTTATATAATAATCAAATATTATATTAAAAGGTTTTAAAATGACAAATGAAATAGAGGAGGCATTAATAGCTTTTATAGCTAGCTTTCAAGCCTACGATTCTAAATAAAATATACGCATATGTAAATATTTGTGATTTTCTTGCTCCTCTTTGTCTTCTTTGCCTCCTCTTCCCTTTTCTTCTTTTCTTTTCCTTTTCTTTTCTTCATTTTATATTGCAAAGAAAAAGGGACAAAAACACACAATTACACAAAATATATAAAAATGATATATATATTAAAAGTGATATTTTGTATTATAAGAAATATAAAAGAAGAAGATATTAAAAGTTGATGTTTAACTACATCCTTCTAAATATTCAATTCTTGCATAGTTCTTTTAATATAAAATCAACTAAAAGTGCAAAACAAATAAAAAGGAATTTAAATAAAATAGGGATTGTTGTTTAACTACATCTCCCTATTTATGTTATTTTTAGACTTTTGAAGGACCTAGATGCATAATTGTTGAAGAAGAGAGCAAATGAAAAGAGGGAAATAATCAAGAGGGATGCTTCTGTGCATACAAGGACCTATTTGTAAAATGAGCATATTTTCATTTTCAAAGTTCAAACAGTCAATCCGACCGTTCAACATTATCTCCATATTAAAATGTACTTGGAGGTCAAATTTTACATTTTTTTGATTTTTTTTTACTATTTATTAAGTATTTTACAAAACTAGTCAAATTCAGACCATTGAATTTTGTACCCATCTTAATAAATAGTAAAAAAATTCAAAAAAATGCAAAATTTGACCTCCAAGTACATTGTAATATGGAGAAAATGTTGAACGGTCGGATCGACTGTTTGAACTTTGAAAATAAAAATATGCTCATTTTACAAATAGGTCCTTGTATGCACAGAAGCATTTGCCAATAATCAATCCCAATGAAATGATGCTCAAGGACCTTCACATAATTATGCAAATGACATAGGACCTATATGCAAATTCGAAATGGTATTGGTAAGTGACATATTGTGATACCAATGCTTCTTTTGATTCTTGATGACCAAATCTTGACACAAGGGCTTAGATATAGTCTAATCAAACCAAATACCCCATGATATCTCAAATACCCCAAATATCTCAAAATGACCTGCTGTCACAAACCGGCCAATATGAACCCATTGCGAAACTCAAACCAGAAATTCAAATACACAGTTAGATAGAGGACTTAAAAACACACAATTTAGACTCAAACTTTACATTTATAGCATTTTTACACGATTTACTAGCTATTTTTAAAGTTAGCTTTCTACAATACAAAAAAAACTGGTAAATAAGCTTGCTGTCCCAAAATATGCCTCTTACAAAGTCACGAATTAAAAATAGATTTAGGCCTTATAAATTCTTGAAACTTTTTGAGGATATAGATTGTGCTTTCCTTGAGATTTTGGTACCAAGAACACTCAAATCGGAGTTGTAGTCTATCTTGTACAAATTTTACAAAAATAATTGTCAGCAAACAAAACTGGTACTAGACTGAAATGACCCTCTCTGGTAAAATGATTAATCTAGACCAGAATAAAGGCTAAAATACAAAATGGACTGCACCAAGATGTAAATAACTTCAAAACACACAAGATGGACACAAAGGTCATATTATTTGAATTTTATTTCGATTTAATATGGATTTTTGAAGTTCAGCTTTTCAAAATGGAAATACAAAAACTGTAGAAAGAAAAACTGCATCTTTTACCAGTCTATCTCTGTACTCAAGCACCTGTTAAAAATGGTTAGGAAAGTGCAAAGATCTTGAACTTTGGCATGCGTATATAGTAGACTTTTCTCTACACTCTCATAAAAAGAACAAAAAATTTGGCTCTGTAGATTGTCCAGAATAAATCTTTAAAATTGGTCGTCAGAATAGCGAAACAGCAGCTGAAAATAAAATACCAGCAGATACCCCTGCCTTTGCATGGCCTTTAAGCATAGAAAAAGAACTCAAAATCCCATGAAATTCCACAGAGTTATAGATTGAATTCCCCTCTGTAAAACCATATAAAGAATACAAAATTTGGTTTAGCCAATTGTCGGAAATGGTCTTCAAAGTTCAGCAAAACAGAAAACTGCTGCTCCATCTACCAGCAGACACCTCTGCACGAAAACACACATTTGGCATA
This sequence comes from Carex myosuroides, assembly GCA_028015225.1. Classification (NCBI taxonomy): domain Eukaryota; kingdom Viridiplantae; phylum Streptophyta; class Magnoliopsida; order Poales; family Cyperaceae; genus Carex; species Carex myosuroides. Next base: position 1,310,046 of record CM051478.1, read on the forward strand.
GCTCTGAATAGAGTCTTGAAAAACTGCTATACATGCATATAGATCATGACTAAACAAACATTTTCATATGCAGGATACAAGATTTGGTGTAGTCAATTGGCAGGAATCGACCTTCGAAGTTCAGCAGTTCAGAAAAACATAAAACTGCTGGTCACTACTTGGAATTTCCGTTTGACATAGCTAAACACCATGAAAAATCATGAAAGTTGGCCGACTTATAGTCCTGATATCATAGTACAAGACGGAAAAATTCCATTTAAAACCATCAAGTGAACTGAAAGATATGAAGTCTCAAAAACTGACCAACCTGGTAAAAAACTGCACATGTAAAAGTAGCAGCTCCCACGTCACCCGTGCCTTTGTGCAATCTTAAGACCCAGAAATAATGTGCTAAAATTCTCATATGCCCTCCAGATCTAATGTTTCATACTTGCAGGTTAAAACCATGCCATCATATGATCAAATCCCATGAAAAAGGAGTCGTTGACATTCATTTAAAGCAATGTCGAAAGCTGGCAAGAGTTACTCCTCTACAAATCCAATTCGCAAAAGAATTAACCGAAACCACGAAGAACATGAAGGCAGCAATAGCAAGAGGCCCTCAACACAAACCTTGAAGGATCAATACAGATCTCAAAGCCCCGAATAACAAAGAATCGAAACCTTTTTTCAAACAGACTCTTATGACAAAAGAAGTCACAAGTGCAGTCCTTCGACATCCACAAATCAGTCCTTGACGTCTTGCAAACTTCTCAAACAAAGTCCTTGGAAATCTCACTTACAGCCCAAACTTCATCTCAAATCCAAATTACAAATCTCAATCCTTTCAGCTTCACAAATAAGTCCCTGAAAAACATAAAACTTCACAAACAAGCCCTTTCCAGCCCTTTTTGGCCACAACTTCTTCATTTCAAATCCAAATCAACTCAAACCAACTCTAAATGAACCCAAATCAAATCCTTCATATTTCTAAATCGAAATCAAGCATAATCAAACAACATACAACCTGCCAAATGACCAAAATACCCTTTTCTTCATGTTTAAATCATTTCCTCTTAAATAAAATATAAATAAAGCACAAATATATTTTCTCAAATACAAATATGATTCTAAAATAAATAAAAAGGTATAATAAATGTATTTTAATAACATTCATTGCATCTTGTGCATACATATTAATTAAATACCTAAAACAATGATAATCAAAGGAACACAAAAAGACCAAGTACATGAGTTCTCCCCTTTTAGCCCCTTTATTCAATTCACAACAAATAGGCTTCAAATCCTGGAATGAACGAGGTATTCAGTATGGCTTGGAAGGGTCATCTGATGTAATTAACAGCGGGGGCTTGCGCCCGCTGGGAGTTAAACGTCCCCACAATCATTAAACTCTCTCGATGGACTGATTATGAATCGTAGGTCTGTCGAGGGTGAACCGGAAGGAATAGCAGAAAGAAAGAAATGAATGTTTCAAGTTCGATGTTCTTTAATCAATCGAGAGCATTGAACCATGAGACATTTAAATACATATGCACACACCTTCCATACCAGCTGTGCAACTTTCTGCGCCCTACACATACGAGAAGATGGCAACAAGAGAGGTTATTTACCACAAATCGATCAACACGGAGACGCTCGAGCGGCTAGTCCTCCTCGCACAAACCGAACAACTCGCAAACCGCATCAACATCTGGCAATTCCTCAACCTAATCAAAGGGGTTAAAGTTTACAAGGTACTCACGAGGGAGTTCCTTGCGACCTTCAGATACAACGAGGACTCCATCACTTTTCAGATGATGAACGAGCATTACACAGTCTCTATGGATGATTTCTACGCCATCTTTAACCTCACCAGCGATGGCACTTCTGATTCTCCGACTGCCGAGAGTTCTGGTACAGCATCACTGAAGACAACCAAAACTCAACTCGACCGGTGAGCAGAATCATCCATCCCCAAGTCCGTCTCTTGCAAGTAATCCTTGCTAATTCCATCTTCGCAAGAGGCGAGAGTTCATCCAAGGTAACACTACCCGAGCTCTATCTCCTTAAATGCATGATCGAACCAACACCGGTGCGACCTCACCTTGGCCATCTCCTTTGCAAACAAATCCGTGAAGTCACCTTTGCTAAGAAAAGTGGTGCTAAGAACCAACACCGGTGCGACCTCACCTTGGCCATCTCCTTGGCCATCTCCTTTGCAAACAAATTCGTGGCTACGATCTTGGACAACCATCTCGCTCTACAGATCGATCATCTCAAAGAGGCGAGCGGGCTCACACAACTCGACATGTCTTGCCTCCAAGCCATGAAATTTGTCACCGGCCACTATCCGGGTCCCTACTTCTACAATTCACTGAAGGGAATTTTCCAATTTCCCTTCCGACATCTAAATCTCCGTAGTAGGGCCTCATGGAAAATGGCACGCCACGCGAACCCGACTTATGAGCCTCCTCAAGATTACATGGATGTTGTTACATTATGATCCTTGAATAAATAAAAATATACAAAAAGGGCCTAATTGTAAGGATTTCAAATTAATGCAATATTTAAAAACTTGGAGGACTTATGTGAAAAAATTCCATATATTAAGTAAATACCTTTCTTCTTCTCTTTATTTTCTCCCATTTACACCTCTAATTTCGTGAGAGGGCTAGGGTTTAGCCGAACCAAAGAGGGAAAGAGAGAGAGAGAGAAATCGAGCGTGGAATCGGATCAGAATTGTCGGAAATCTGAGATTCGAGCTAAATAGACGATCGTGCTTAGTTCTAAAGCTTCAATTTGGTATAATTTTTCCTTCCTTGCAATCTTTTGAAAACCCTAAATGGTTTGAATTGTTGTATTTCTTTGAGAATTCGAATTAAAGTTCGATTGATTTGATATAACTCGATATTCGGTTTGAATTGTATTGAATCGAATGGTTTTTATTGTGAAATTGGAAATGGTGAATTAGGGTTTGGTAAAATGGTGGAATTTATGAAATTACTAAGTTTTCAGGTGTTATGCACCATTTGGATCTGAATAGATCGAGTTATAATCGTTCGAACATCTCAATTCGTGTTATTTGATTAAATCATCCATTTGAGTTGAATTTTGGAATTAGGGTTTTATGCCAATTTTATACCAATTGAATTCATGGTTTAATGGTGTCGATTCTTGATAACTTAGATGTGAATTATACCTTCTGAATCGATGATACGTAGCAAGGGTTAACCATATCGAACCTCGATCGAAACGAGTTGAACTAAACCTGAAAACCTGATTCTGGGTAATCTATTGCGGGCCGCAACAACTCTATTACGGGCCGCAATACATAGGTTAGCTCAAATGCCGACTGACCAACTCTCTGGAAAAACTGGTTGCGGGCCGCAACAGAACCATTACGGGTCGCAATAAAGGTAGTAGAACAAAATGCTCTCTGGAAAGTTAGGCTACGGGCCGCAACAGATCCTTTACGGGCCGCAATAACACCCAGATTTGCTGCAAATGTATATTTTGTGTTGTACAAACCTAATTGGTTGAACCATTACCTAAACCTATACCATTAGGACCCGAATACGAACCCTAAACCGTGTTTAACCTAATTTAACTCGATTTAACCTACGGGATACCAATCGAATGTTTGAATCGAATCTAAACATATAAATAGGTGGTAAACCTACGAGGCATCGGATCTCGGGATCATTCGAGACGCCTGAGCCTTAGACGTGTACGCTATATACTCAGGTGCGGGGTTTCTGGACTTGTTTGATAGTTTATATTCAGAATTAAACTGTGTTTCGATTGACATGTTGATTATTGGTTAAATTGCATTATCGAATCGTGTTGCATATGCATTGCATTGCCCAAATTAATTAAAAGTCGAATTGTTTTATCTGATTGATCTGCATGCTGGTATGGTTATTATTTGTGTATTGATCTGAATGATCTAATTTGGAATTAAAAGTCACCGTGATTTATATCACCATCGGTTGGTGGATATGGTATTACCGTCTCCCATCGTGGCGACGTCACCCAGGGGGTGAATCCGGATTTGTCAAAGTCTATGCATGGACTTTGACGCCCAGTATTCTAAAGCTTTAGATCGTCTGGCCCTCGGCAGTTCCCAGTACCGGTTGGGACGAGGGGTAAGTGACTCTGTATTATGAATTTGATTATGGGTGACTTGTGTATCGGAGGCATTACCCAGGGGGTAATGCGTTTGAATGGTCAATTGGTTTTAAATGAATTTTCCGGATCTGAGATGAAACCAGACTTTTAATTAAACGGTTAAGCCTATAACTACCAGATATTCTAAGCTCGAGTTAAACCAAATATTGTGTGATTGAGTTTCGGTTTGGCAAATCCTGATTTGATTTCATTTGGCTAATTGATGTCGGGTTATGCGTTCATGTTTATACATTATTATAAATTGATCTGAACTTTATTTGTGTTTATTTTTGAATATAATCTGTGATTGCAAGTCCAGGAGCGAAACGTGGCAAATTTATCGCACTGAGAATTTATTTCTCACCCCCTGTTTGGGTTAACTTTTCAGGTTCCGGTTCAGCAGATCCGAGTGGGGCACGAGGTCGGTAGGCCTGGTTTCACCGCTGCTTAGACTGTCTGGTATGGTGGCATTAGGGACTATGTATATAGTTATGTTTTGATTGTGTACATATATGGTCTCTATGTCATTTTGTGATGCGTATCCATCGAGATACGGGTTTGTATGATATTACCTGACCATTTGGGATTTATGTTATTTGTTTGCTTATGTTTTTATTTACTATTATATCGTAATTGCCTTGTAGGCATACGGGCAACCGTATGTCTACGGCAGGAATCACCTGTCGCGCCTCGTTGGGCCGCGGGGTGTGACAGATGTAATCGAAAACCAAGCCGAAATGAGAAATCAGGCCAACATCAATCGGCAGTAAAGAGAAGAGGAGGATCCCCCTTTTGATACATATAGGGGGGCAGGCACATCGGCCACTAGAGCCGAGTCTTCAGGGGCGGCACCATCTGATGCCCCTACAGATGATTACGATCAGTTCATCCAAATGGTAAATTGGATGGACTCGAACCTCACTGCGCTCACCTTGACCACGGACGAAACCACCCGGCAAATGGAGCTAAACAGCTCTACAATTTACCAAGAGGTTGGTGAAATCTGAAAAAACATGGAAGAGATTCGGAGGAGTGTAGACGAGGGCAGACGTGAGACCCAGCAGACACGCTATATGGCACATCAGTATTATCAGCATGCTCTCACCACCGGATTGCCATACCAGCCACCACCGTATGGACTCTTCGACCCGCCATTCTACGAGGAGATCTAGCGCCCACCACCACCTCCACCACCTCAGGATTGAGGTGCAGTGAATTGTATCTTTCGCCGGTTTATTTACTTTACTACTTCCTTTATTTTTATCTCTCGAGCATTGGGGACAATGCTCAATTTTATTCGGGGGGTAGGAGGTAAATTGACCATGTATCTTTAAATTTTTCGCAATTTAAATTCTTAGGTGCTAGTAGTTTTACTCCATTGTTGACTAGGGTTAGAGGCTTTACCGAAAATCCTAGAATGATTAGATTGAGCTTTTTAGCTAGCTTGCATTTTTATTTTCCTTAGGAGTAGATTAATCAAATAGGAATTGTTTTAAATTGAATTAGACTAAGGTTTAGACAATTGGCCATGATACAAAAAATTCAGAATTTTAAAAATAATTAGTGATCTCAAAGTGAATAATTAATTGCTAACCATGAATGTTGACCAAAAATCGCAAACCCTAGAATTTTTATTGTTGAGTAATTTATTTTTGCAAAGTCCTTTTAAACTTGATAGTGTTTTAGAATACTCATTTATTATAAATAGACCCCTAGCGAAACTATGCAATAATTTCTCGTATGAATGAATACTTGGAATTGTGTGTAATCATAGTGCTTGTGACACAAAAATATTTTATTTTTCAGAAAAAAAGAAAATACAAAAAAAATCAGAAATAAGAAAAATAAAAAAAAATAGAAAAAAAAAACAGAAAAAGAAAAAAAAATAGAATAAAAGATGGAGGATAAAAAGAGTACGGGTGCCTATGCAAGACTGGTTACCAATAGGCTCGAGAGAACCTCCCAAATTTAAATTCTTGTATATATTTAATTTTTCAAAAATAGTCACAAGTACCAACACACTTAGTTGTCATACTTTGCTCCAATCAATTGGGAAGGAAAATTAAAATTTATATCATTTGAATTCCTATTGATTGGAAGGAATCCATTTATAATCGAAGGGGAAATTAATACTCTCAATTTTAAGGATATTTGTGAAGTAGATTGTTCAATAATAATAATTTTTCTAGGGTAAGCATAATGAGGTCAATCATGGGGTGAATAAATTGTTCAAAGGAGAGGTCATGAATATTTTTAAGTTCAAAATTTTTATTGTCATGCCAATTGTACCTAACCTAAGCCCTAATTTAATTTTTAAACAAGACCTTGAGATTATATGGTTTAACCTAGACCGAATCTTTGACCAGCTGGGATGTCGTTGCTTGAGGACAAGCAACAATTCAAGTTGGGAGGCGTGATCAGAGTCAAAATAATGATGATTTACGTAGGGTTTTGGCTTAGGTTTTGCATATTTTCTCGCACTTATGTTTAATTAATTAGAGAAAAAGGCTACTGTCACCCTTCTTTATGTTTTATTACAGAAAACAGGTTTTGGGACTATTTCACATCAAATGGAGCTAAAATCAGGTCAATCGGATCAGCGACGCCCATCGACTAAGTCCCTGTTACGGCCCGTATTGCCTAATACGGACCAGCCTAACACAGACCGGAAGATAGCGCTAGGAGCATTAAACCCTAACCGTCAAGGTCCTAATACGGACCGTATCACCCAATACGGTCCGTATCCGAAGGCGTCTCTTGGGGAATAACTGCCGACAGCTGTTTCCAGATCAGTTTCTTAGCCCCTACTCAACCTCTACACGTCCCTACACTCCTATATACGGCCCCTGGGCAGAAGGATTAGTTATCTTTGTAATTAGGGTTAGATTTGATTAAAGTGAGAAGAGAGGAGTGCTTGTAACCATGCCGTTCCGCGGCTAAGTTCCTTTTCTTAGGGCTAGGCAGTAAACCTTGTTACTCTTGATGTTTTGATATATATATTTCTGTTGATTATGATTTCTTGTTGTTGAAACAAAATGCTTTTGTGATTTACTATCTCTTCATCTAATTTCAATGATCTAGTTTGAGTCCGTTAGGGTAGTGACAGTACTTTAATGGTAAGAGAAACTATGTGTATGAGTTAGCCTCGTTGAGATTTATTAGGTTTATGTGAAGAAAACCTTAGCGGGGAAACCATAAACCAGACCAACAAAACGCGTACCAAATTCCATCACTTGCGTAAAGTAAATTGCAGTGATCTTTGTAGTAATTTGGGGTATTTGAGAGATCAGACATTTGCGTAAGGTAAATCACAGTGTCCTATGTAGAATCTCGGTGAAAGATCTGTCATTCTTGCGTAACATAAATCACAGTGACCTATGTGGTGTCTTTCATTAAACAACAACAGGAAATCAGACGCAACAGGAATATATTGTCAAGGAGGATTGAGTGGCAATGGTGTGCTGAAACCCTAGGAATTCTCATCTCTATCTTTATTTTAATTACTTTTAATTGCTTTCTAATTTACATTGATCAAAACAACATCTCTCAATTTACAGATTTCGTCTAGCCTTTCGAAAGATTGTGAATCGATCGCTCAAAGCATTGAACCAATATTCCCTGTGGATCGATCTCGAATATACTACTCGATAGGATTGTGCGCTTGCAGTCCGAACCGATAGCATTTCCGAGTTTATAAATATTAAAAGAAACATTGCTCTCTTTTGAGTGATCAGTGACGGCGGAAACAAGCGGCGGAAACCCTAGGCGACGAAAACCCTAGGCGACGGCAGCGGCGAAAACAGGCGATCTTCAAGGCGATCTTCACCATCATCGATGGTCTCAATACCTCTTGCTGCAAGACAAGGAGCTCATGGAGGGGAAGGGCAAGACAGCTTACGGGACATTCCTACGGTAGTTGAGACACATCAAGGAGCTACTTTGGAAGGCGATCGATTTCTACTAATAGGGAGCTTTCCTATTCTTTGTTTTTCTGAAAAATCACTTGAGAAGGACATTGAATCAGATCAACAAGTCATAAAGAATATTAATTCTCAAACTATTGATGAGGACTTCGGTGATGTACTGCTCATGTTCCCCACAGAAACCATGGCACGGGCAGCAATTGATAGACCCTCTTTTTACATTGGCAACAACATAGAGATAGCTCTACACCCATACTCTCCAGAACTACAGATGGCATTTGACCCTATGGGTGGAAGGGCTCGGATTAAGATTTATGGCTTGCCTCTTCAACACTGGAATAGGATAGATATGATGGCTCTAGTCTCAGGCTTTGGCTACCCACTGCGTACAGCACCCTATTTCACAAATGGAAACTATGAGTACCTAACAATGCTTGTAGCCTGCAAAAAGGCAGAAGAGGTGCCTTTCAATCTCAAGCTCAGGGACAATTCGGAAAGGAAGGATGTAAGGGTTGTTATAGATGGCTAGTTAAGCAATCAAGGGCCTTACCATTCCCATCACTCATCACATCAGGGGGAGAAAAGAGGAGGCCACGAGGTAGGAGTCTACATCGTGGAGAAAGTAGTAGGGGAAGACAAAACCCAACAATGCCAGAAGAACATCGTGGGGGTGGTAGAAGAGGGGAAATGGAGCATGGGCAAGACCGAATTAGCTCAAGTGAAGGATCAAATTGGATTAACAACTTGCGTAATGCACTACTACAAGCAGGTATCCTGCAGGTGAACAATGCAAATGAGGCAGCCCCTAAGATCATGGACATACAAGGCCAGCAAACTCCAAGCCAAGGTACATTGGTATTGGCTCAACCTGGTAATCATGCTTCTGACTCAGCTGAACTGATTGCCTTTAACAAGGTAATAGAGCAATCTGCTATTGAGGGAAATGTCACTAAGACAGGGGTAGTGGAGATGTCTTTTAAAGGGAAATCAGTCAAAGGCCATTTCATGCTTTCTTTCGATAAAAATAACTCAAATGTACCTTTTGGTAATATGGAGAAGGGGGACGGTTCTGGTTTAGGAAAAGGAATTTCATAACAACAAAAGACTTGTGTCATAACTGAAATTCATGAATTGGATGAGGAAATGATAGGAAAAAGTACCATAGCAAACCAAATTGGTAAGAAAGGGCCAGGGGATGATACCACGGCTATGCAAGCAGAATTGTTTGAGAAAGCAGAGGAGCAATAAGGACCTGTTCAGAATCAGGTTGAGGCCTTTGGTCCTCCACCAGGCTTTGAGAACTTGGTTATCCATAAGGAGAAAGAGGAGAGTCAGACCATGCGTCGCAGTAAGAGGCTGAGTGAGAAATATTCAGAGGAGAGGTTGAAATACAATTCTGGTAAGAGGACATATAAGAAGAAAGGGTCAAAGCCGAAACCAGCAAAATTAGACTACAATGAGTCTCTCAATCCTCTGAGTATGGATCAGGCCAAACTGATGGTTCGGCTAGCAGGGGTGGAAGTATCTGGAGCTATGGAAGATGAAGTGGCACAGGTTGTGAATGCCTGAAGTTTTCTGACAGAAGTGAAGTTACAGAAGTGTTTTTAAGTTTTTTCTCATATCTAAAAAGTGGTTTTGTTGCCTATTGTTTAGGGCTTTTCTGTTTAGTATGTTTTTTTCAAGTAGTAAGAGGGGGAAATGTATCTTCAGTTTGGAGAAGATGGTTTTTATTAAGAGCATATATCTGTGGGGGATGCGCGAGGTAGGTTTCGAAGGTCTTATTGGGGGTTGTATGAAACTACCTTTCTATAAGAAGTCAGTTTATTATTAATGGAAGTTAATTCAAAGCTTAAAATTATCTCTTGGAATGTAAGAGGTCTGAATGAGAAGGACAAGAGATTGGCAGTTAGACAATCTATTTTACTAGAAAAACCGGATATTGTCGGTTTGCAAGAGACTAAGTTAGGAGATATGAATGCTTCATTAGTACAAACTTGTGGAAGAACAATGGGTGGTTTACATTAAATGCTGAGGGAACAAGAGGAGGGATGTTATTGGCATGGAATCATTCGAAATTTACAATGCAGCAATGTATCAAGAAAAGGTATATCCTGTCAGCAATTCTTACATCAAGAGGAGACGATTTTAAAATTTCTGTTGTATATGGACCTACAACAGCATCCTTGAGAAGGGATTTCTTCACTGAACTTCAACAAGAGCAACCACAGGATGACATGCCATGGGTAATTTGTGGGGACTTTAATGTAACCCTCCTGCAAGGTGATAGAACTAATCTGAATACTGACAACTGGAGGGAGTCAGCCAAGTTTTCAGATTTGTTACTGCATCTTCAGTTGGTCAATCTGCCATTAAGGGGAAAAAATTATACATGGTCGAATTCAAGGTTCATGCCAACAATGGCCAGACAAGATCGACTCTTAATTTCACTAAGTTGGAGTCTCAAATTTCCAAATTCAAAACAAGAAGCAATTGCTAATACTTCTTCGGATCACTCTCCTATACTCTTCACAGTTAGCACTGGCTTCAAAAAATCTGTTTTTTTTCAGATTTCAAAATGCTTGGTTGCATTCATCACAATTCAAAAGTTTTGTCAAAGAGAAGTGGCAGGAACTCGGGAGTGTGCAAAGCCCAGATGAACTTCATGATAAGTTTGGTAAACTTCAAAAGGAGATCAAAGACTGGACAAACAAAAAAATTAGGCTGATTAAATCCCAAATCATAGTCTGTAGGGACTTCATAGATTGGTTGGGAAAAGTGGAAGAGAATAGACCAATTACAGCATTGGAAAAATGGCTTCATATTAAACTTAAAAGAAGATATGTCGAACTGTCTTTACTGGAGGAGGAAATTTGGCGACAAAGAGCTAAGATACGTTGGGAAAACAAAGGAGATCGTAATACCAGATACTTCCATTCACTGGCATCTGCAAAGAAAAGAGGAAATAATATCCCTGCACTAGAACATCAGGGAATGATGGTCAGATCCCAAAAAGGCAAGGCTGATATTTTTTGGAAATTTTATCAAGAGCTCATGGGAACTCAATCAGAGCAATTACCACGAATAAACTGGAGCAACTTATATGACATCAATACGGTTACACAGGAACTAATACAACCAGTTTCACAGGAAGAAATAATAAAGGTTATACATGATTGGCCATCCAACAAAAGCCCAGGACCTGACGGGTTTACGGGTGAATTTTACAAGGAATTCAAGGATGTATTGTTGCCAGATTTGCACAGAGTCATAACAAGAACATTGGAGGATGGTTTAACATTGGAAAAACTCAACACTTCTTACATAGTGCTGATTCCAAAGAAAGAAGATGCAAAATTGCCTCAGGACTTCAGACCAATCAGTTTGGTACATGGGATTCAGAAGATTATGTCAAAGATCTTAGCCAACAGATTACAACCCATTATTCCTAATATTGTAAGTGACAGTCAGACTGGCTTTGTAAAGGGCAGGCAAATAGCAGAGGGCTTTCTATATGCACAACATGTGGTTCAGTGTGCTAAAGACTCCAAAATTCCAATAGCACTCTTCAAGGCAGATATTCATAAAGCGTTTGATACTGTTAGTTGGGAGTTTATTCAAAAGGTTATGATTCATCTTGGATTTCCAAGAAAATGGGTGGACTGGATACAAAATTGTGTATTGAAGGATCATCACAGGTAATCATTGATGGTTTACTTGGAAAGAAAATTGATCTGAAGAGAGGGGTCAGGCAATGAGACCCAATATCTCCATTCCTGTTCATATTAGCAATGGATTTTCTACCACAATGGATGGAAAAACTGGTTCATAATGGTTCATGGAAACTACCATTTGACAATATGAGGTCTTGCTTGTTTTATGCAGATGATTCCTTATTTTTTGTCAAACCAGAATTGGAGCAAGTACAGGCACTCAAGATCTTGCTCACCACTTTTCACAAAATTTCGGGTTTAGCAGTCAGTATGAACAAATCAGAGCTTATTTTGACAGATAGTACACTATCTCAGGAGCAGCAATTGCTAGATGTGCTAGGCTGTAAAAGAGGTGTTTTTCCTTTTACATACCTGGGTCTTCCCCTTTCAAACAAAAGGTTACCTAAGATGGCTTATCTACCATTGCTACAGAAGCTTAGTAAAAGGTTACAAGGTTGGGCTTCTAAACAGTTATCGATTGCAGGAAGGTTGATCTTAATCAATGCAGTATTGTCCTCTATTCCTACTTATTTCATGTCAATTTTCAATTACCAGAATGGGTAATACAAGAGATTGATAAAACCAGGAGAAATTTCCTTTGGAAGAATGTTAATGAAGACAGGAAAGGAATGGCTCTGGCAAATTGGGACTTAATTTGCAGACCAAAGGTGTTTGGAGGACTAGGTATAATTGATATACAAAAATTTAATGATGCTCTTCTTGCCAAATGGTACTAGTATTGGCAGAAACCTGAACCAAGGTTATGGAAGTCAATAATTCAGGCAACTCACAATTTTAATCGTGCCAGTGACTTACCAGAATGCAGATTTTTTACTCAGGTTCTTAAGAGGATTATAATCTTTTGTGAGAGTTCTATGCAAAGGGAATTACAAAATGGTGAAAGGACACAATTCTAGTACCACAACTGGGGGCAAGGAATATTAAAAAATGAATTGCCATTATCATTTGATGGAGCAATAGACAAGGGCATTTCTGTCCAGCAGATGTTTCGGATATACTTCCAGGGTCAAATTTCAAATGCGTTCTCTCATATTGAATCCATAATGGATATCAATCAAGGTAGATCTCAGTTCAACAAATTAAGTGGAATTTTAGGGAACCAACCATCTCTGACAATGGGTCTGGATGCTGCCATTTGGAATAGAGAGGCATCAAAAGCTTTTACTGTCAAGTCTGCTTATCAAGGTCTGAAGGATCAGCCAAGACTTAATGTTCAGATTATAGAGTGTGGAAACTTCAAGTACCACCAAGAATGAAGGTGTTTGCCTGGTTAATGTTTTATGATAAAATCTTAACTGCTGATAACTTGGCAAAACGAGGTTGGAGCTTACCAAGCATGTGCTTCCTGTGTAGAAGAGCTAACGAGAATGTCCAGCACATGTTCTCTGAGTGTAGATTTACCATGAAAGTATATGAATACTTGTCAATCTGTTTTGCTCTACCAGAAAGAAGATGGAGCTCAATTTTTCAGAAAATACAAGCTCACCACTGGATTCTTGAAAAAGGAGACCAAGCTAAGTCAAAAGAGATAATTTTGATAGCTATGTTTGTGTGCTGGAGAGAGAGATGCTCAAGAATTTTTAGAGAAGAATGCAAAGAAGTTTATCAACTCACGCAAGAGGTTATTGATCAATGGTCATGGCTACAGGGGTAGTGTTCAAGATAGATGAGTTTTATTTTTTAACAAAGTCTTGTTTTACACTAGTTTTCTTTTTTATGTTCAATGTACATTGAACAATTTTATATCTTTCTTGTAAAAGGTTTATGTAAGGAAGCCTACAAACTTTTTCAACAATTCAATAAATTCAAATAAGGACTTCGATCCTTATTTTTTCTCAAAAAAAAAAATATTGAAAAAGAATTGGAACCAAAAAATTACCAAGAAGCAATTAAAAGTCCAATTTGGTGTAAGGCTATGAATGAGGAATTAAAAACCTTAGAACCAAAATGAAACTTGGAAAATAGTTTCTTTACCAAAAAATAAAAAATTGGTTGGTTGTAAATGGGTATATAAAATCAAATATAATAGTGATGGTACAATAGAAATGTATAAAGCAATACTTGTGGCTAAAGGATTTACCCAAACCTATGGCATAGACTATAACGAAACCTTTGCACCAGTGGCAAAAATGAATACCGTAAGGATTTTATTTTTCTATTGACGTAAATAATGGTTGGGATCTCTACCAAATGGATGTCAAAAATGTCTTTCTTCAAGGAACACTTAAAGAAGAGGTGTATATGACATTACCACCCGGTCATAAATTGGAAACCAATTCTAACTTGGCTTGTAGGCTTAATAAATCAATTTATGGATTGAAGCAATTTTCACGAGCATGGTATGGCAAGCTTAGCTCTTATTTAATTTCTTGTAATTTTAAATTAGTAATGCCGATCATTATTTATTTACTAAATGTGACGGTATCAATACAACTCTCATTTTAGTATATGTAGATGACATCATAATTACCTGAATAATTTAGAGCAAATTCAAAATATTAAAAAAATAACTAAAAGAAAAATTTGACATAAAAGATTTAGGATACCTTAAATATTTTTTAGGAATAGAGATAGCCACTTTGGATAAAGACCTTTTTATTTCCCAAAGAAAATATACACTTGATTTGTTAAAAGAAATCGGTAAGTTAGAATGTAAACCGGCCTCTACCCCAATTAACAACAAATGCAAATTAAATAGTGAAGATGGTGAACCTTTAAAAGACATAAATCAATTTCAAAGACTTGTTGGAAAATTGATCTATCTACTGGTTACTCGTCCGGATATTTCATTTTCCGTAAGCCAAATTAGTAATTAAGTTCATGCACTCACCAAGAACATCACATTTTGAAGCGATAAATAGAATTTTGAGGTTCTTAAAAAATAATTCCGGTAAGGGTTTTGGATGAAAAATAATAATTTTAATGATATATGTGGCTATTCCGATGCAGATTGGGCCGGAAGCTTCGATAGAAAATCAACAACCGGTTTTTGCATATTTGTAGGTGGAAATCTAGTCACATGGAAAAACAAGAAACAAAATGTTGTAGCACGATCAAGCACCGAAGCCGAATATCGTGCTATGGCATCAACTGCAAGTGAACTAACTTGAATCAAGCAACTCCTATTAGACATAGAATTTAAAACTCAAGAACCGATGAAAATATATTGCGACAATAATTCGGCACGACACATAGCTTCAAATCCCGTGTTTCATGAGTGAACAAAACACATAAAAGTGGATATATTATCACTTTATTAGAGAAAAGGTTTAAGCAAAAGAAATTGAAACACCATACGTAAAAAGTGAAGATCAACTCGCGGATATCTTCACTAAAGGCTTGGATCCGGGTCCATTTGAGAAAATTACAAGCAAGCAAGGATTGTACGATATATACATTATAGCTTGAGGGGGAGTGTTAAAAATAACAGCTAGTTACAAATTTGAATTGTAACGGCTAGTTGTAGGGAATAGTGTCATATAATTAATAAGCTAGGAGTTAGTGGTTAATGATTAGTAGTTACAATTAATAATACAACGGCTAATTTTTATTTTTCTTCTATAAATAGAGATACATGTAAAACTGAAAATAAAATTACAATAATAAGTTATTTTCTTACATCTTTTCTCTCTTACAAAAATTAACAAGTTGCAACTTCTTTTATAAGTTTCACTCATTGAATTTGGGCCAGCTTTGAAAACCCAACATAAGCAAATCAAAGTTTCTGAATATTCTGAGAATAAAAAAACAACGCAAAGAAAGCATTTGATGGCTAGGGATTAGAAGTAATGCATACAAGCAAATCCAATCTTTATCCGATATGCCATACCACCAAATTAAATTTTGACACTTGGCCATTTGACAATCCGCTCGTCTAATTACGACCTCATAATATTATCCTGTTGAACAAGTGAGATAAATGCTTAATGAGACAAACACTTGCCCTTTTCATCTCAAATATTCAATCTGACTCAAATTGACAAATGACAATAGCCCCTTGTGAATACTCAGAACTCAGTAGAACCAAATGAAGAAGAGCCAAGAGTTGTACGTAACGGCGTAACACCGTAACAGAGATTTAGAGACTTGGATTTTCTTTCCTTATCATATCTTTTTCTAGTGAAATAAATATATAAGACAGTTGCTACTATACAAACAATGCAGTGCTTTTTCTACAAGAGGCACGAATGGCGGTGCCGGGAGGAATATATATGTTGTAAAAATGACAATAGCCCCTTGTGAATACTCAGAACTCAGTAGAACCAAATGAAGAAGAGCCAAGAGTTATGTAACGTCGTAACACCGGCCGTAACAGAGATTTAGAGACTTGGATTTTCTTTCCTTATCATATCTCTTTTTCTAGTGAAATACATATATAAGACAGTTGTTACTATACAAACAATGCAGTGCTTTTCTTTTCCTTATCATATCTTTTTCTAGTGAATATATATGTTCCAAAAATTGATGTGCACGCCGGTGGATACTGATAGAGACAAGTTACATGTGGTGTATGAGACGGTGTTTTTGTTGATTCTTTTAGGATTTTACTTTACAATTAATGTGTTTCTCGTTTTTTATTTTTCCTAATTCTTCTTATATTATTGGGTGCATTTGAATGCAACCTCGGGAATAGCAAGAATAGTGCTAACCTAGGGTTAATTAGCACTATTTTATCATTTGGATGGATTAGCAAGAACACAACGCTAACTCCAGAAATAGCTCTATTCTTAGGGTGATCCAAACGTAAAATAGTGGAGAAGAATAGTCACTAATCCAAGAACAGTGCTAACTCCATGCTATTCTTGACGATACAAACGCACCCTAATCTCTAGCTATTTGTCAATATTTTAAGTCGACAATGTCTTAAAGCCTTGATTATTTCGTTTCAATTATAATAATAAACTCTCTTGATATATAATTACTAAAAGAGTGAGGCTATGTTATTATGCATATTCATTATGAATTGATCCGTAATTTGAATATTTATTTTTTATTTTTCATATTTTAAATAGTTAATTTGAATCGTTAAACATGATCTTCGTATGAAAATTTACTTGAGGACTGAATTTATATTTTTTAGAATGATTTTACTATTTTTTTAAATGGATAGAAAATCACCACTTTCAAATGGTCCAAATTTTGTAATTCATTAAAGACCCTGTATTTATTATCATTACAATAGAATCTAAATATTAATTACAAGACGTAAAGTTTTGCAATAAACCGTCGAACATTTTATACATATAAAATATTAGTTTCGTCATTATTTTTTATAAATAAAAATACTAAATGTCAGAATTGAAAATGTTGGCCTTCAAAACATCAAAAACTCACATTACTCATTTTATTGCCTTTTCTATTATAACTCATTTGAAATTTATAAAGTATCTATTTTACCCTTCAATAAAAAGTAAAAAAAATATATGTAAAGCATGTTTAAGTAAAATATTACTCTTCTATTGTTCGGTTTCTGGGAACAAATAGATCATTTCTATACTTTTTATTCATATACGTACATTGACATTTATATATACGCTTGTGTATACTTCAGAAGTAAGAAATGAATCATTTTACTTGAAAACCAACTAATTAATTAGAAGACTGCATTTTTCTTAAACATGCTACATATTTTTTTATCTTTCTAATAATTGATAAAATAAGTATTAATAGAAAATAAATAATATTGGTAAATTTGTCAATTTTTTATTTTTTTTAGTAAATGTTGGAGGTCAAGCCACCCAGCTATTTAATATCCACAAAAGATTTGCCCCTTCCGGGTTTCATGTAACCTCCCATGCGTAGAACATTGTCAATTTTTGAATTTTAGATGGGTAAATATGATATTATATTTTAGATTGCGAAAATAAGTAATTTCAATTTTTTTTAGGGATATACAAGAAATTCACCCTTTTTTGTTCTCCCCTCACTCCCTCCCCAATTCCAATTCCGAAATTTCTCCTCTTTTCTTTAGAGAATTTCGCTGATCTAAAATATTTTAATTATAATGAAATTATGAAAGAACAATATTTTGTAAACCATTTACAGATAATATTGTTTATTCAACTATCAAAATATCATACATGGACCTACATGCACTATTTTATTATTATGGTTCTTATATTTTTATGGATAAAAAATATATTTTTTGTAATATAATGTTGCTTGTAAATTGAGATTATAAATTATATTAGTACGGGATCAACTCTTTTCCCCGAACATGTCATGAACTATTTTTCAAGTGGTTCTATTAAATTTTGGTGGTTTTTAAGAAAAAAAATATTATATTGGGAACTATTATCTTTTTTAAATAACCGTGCATGACAATCGATAAAATAATTATCACAGTACAAAATATTGTAGATACCATCGGTAAAGATTAGTACGTTATTTCCAAATTTTGATTAAATTTGGAATGCTTTGATATTTCATGCACTAATACAATTGAATAATTATTGTTTCAAAGTAAATGATGAATAACTCACTGGTTTTTTAAATTACATCAAATTTGATACACAAGCAATTTATATCAATAATATCATAGAGATACTATAATCGTGCCCGTGCATTGCAACAGGACTAATTATAAGAGAAAACACTAGATCTGAATTCAAATTAAACACTATATTTATCAATATAGAAAAAAATACTATACTAAATTAAATTAAAATATGATTTAAAAACAACACATACAAAAACACTATATTTTCCTAAATAAATTATAACATTTACAATTACAATACACAAATTGTTAATGAATAACATTTTAAAAAAATATATAACAAAAAATACTAAATTTGAAACTTTATACATTTACATTAACAATACCTAAGAAAAAAAAATATGGTAAAAAAGTGAAAAATTAAAAATTAAAAACTTCTTCAGAAACTTCAAACAATATTTACTCTATTCTTAATAACACTTTCCATCTATTTGATTTAAACTCTTATAATATATTTTCATGTACTAACTAGAGGTGTTATCGGGTTGAATAGGGTCCAAATACTATTATATTTGGACCCGTACTCTAAAAGTGTTCGGATCTGAATTTCGATCCATATACTTATTAGTTTCAAATTGAGTCAAGTCCGGATCCAGAAAATCTATCTACCCGTAGATATTTCGGGTCCAGTCTTTCGGTTCCGGGTAGATAGATATCCATAACTTTTTTGTGGATTATTGGATCCGGATCCAGAGCGAATACATGTCGCAACTCACAAACATTTGAGAAACCTTTACGTTTAAATATAATTATAATTTCTTAAACATCTACACAATATATCATTACAATATAAATTAAATCTACTCGAAAATATTGAAGGTGAGATAATTTTAGAAAGTAAACTATTGAAAATGGTGATTTCATTATATGGTTCTAAAACTCTATGAATAAAATATTAATGCCAATTTGTTTCAATCAGTGAAGAGAGCAATAAATTTCAATGATCTGTGCAGAAATGTAGATATATGGTAGACAAAGAGATCAAGAAAGAAATTAATTAGCTTCGAAAATTTATAGGTAAAAGGTGAATGTGACAATTGAATTCAATAATCTGTGCGAAAAGAGCAATAAATTTCATTCAAGAAATTAAAAAATACTATAAATGATTGTCTTTTCATAGTTATTCATATATGTTTTATATTAAATAATTATACAGAAATGGTATTGTTATTTTATCAGGTAATTATATGGGTATCGGGTTGGGTTCGGTTATGAATCAGATAACTAAATCAAACCCATATCCTATCTATTATAGTCGTATCGGTTCCGGTTCGGATCCGGATCGGATATTAAATTATTAATTTTGTAACCATATTCATAATTTAACCAGTTATATTTTTTAAACCATACCCTATCCAAATTAATCAGATTCAGGTCGGTTCCGGTTCGGATCCGGATCGGACCCAATTGGGTAAAAGTAGCACCTTTTGTACTAACGTTTATCTAAGACAATCGAAACACAGTTAAAGGAATTGTAAGCAATATTAAGTGTCAGGATTGAAGGAAAATGACACCTTTTGATTCCGATCTATAATCCTTAACAAACAATGCTTAATGAGAGAAACACTTGCCCTTTTCATCTCAAATATTCAATCTGACTTAAATTGACAAATGACAATAACCTGTTCTGACCACTCAGAACTCACAAAATGATCAAATGAAGAAGAGCCAAGAGAGAGATGACTTAGATTTCCCTTCCTTGTCATATCTTTTTCTAGTGCAATTTATATATAAGACAGTTGCTACTTTACAAACCATGCAGTGCTTTTTCTACAAGAGGTAAGAATGGCGGTGCCGGGAGGAATGTTCTGAAAATAATTGATATATGTGCACGCGCGCCGGTGGGAGTTTCTGCTGTAATTTGTGCGCACTCCACGCGGAGACGGTGATAATGATAGCGACAAGTTAACACGTGTCATTTTTAAGAAGGCTGGTGTGATGGTGTGTGTGTGCTGTGGTGTGGTGCATATAAAATAAATGTAGAACTACGGTGTTCTTAAGTTGTCCAAGCTTCTTTATGGGATTTTTTTTAAAACCGTAATTAAAATAATTAATTTTAAAGCAACAACATGATTACTCCATTTTTTACAAAAATTATCAAAACCGAAATAGCAATTCGATTTAGGTATTTTTTTTTGCTAAACCGAATTGCCAATTTGGTTTAGGTTTTTTTTACAGCGTTTCCGCTACCACGCCACAAAAAATCCGAAAAGTGAGCAAACCGAATTGGCAATTCGGTTTAGGAGCTTTTTTAGCCAAACCGAATTGGCATTTCGGTTTAGTTTTTTTTTTTTTTTAACACTAAGAAGAGTAACATAAAGAAATCTAACACCGAAATTTGAATTTTTTGTTTAAATTATTTGATAGATTACTTTTTTTTATTATAATTAGCATATTTATACTAAAATACGCTAAATTACTTGAAATTATGTTGAATTACACTATATTAAGTTTTACACTAAATTACATTACATTACGCCAAAATACGGTAAATTACGCTAAATTACATATGAATAGGGACGATATCTTTACTGAAAATGCGAAAAACGACGGCGAAATTTCATACGGTCATAAAACGGCGCTCACGAGTGTCCAATTTCAACAAATGACCACTTTTCGGAAAGCTTGCGAAAATGCGCATGTGTCCGTGCCGGCTATGCCTGATTTTGAAATTAAAATTGCCAAAAAACTAAGGGAAGAGCCTCAAAACTTGAGTTGAAGTTTCTGATTAAGATTTTCATTTATATTATTTAATCTAAGTAGCTTAGTAAATTAGTTACATAATGAACTTGTAGAATACCAATTTTTACTATTTTTGGAATTTTTTTACTATTTTTTATAATTCATGAAAGATGGCACATAATCGGTCTACTTTAGCGTAATTTTGCGTAGTTTAGCGTAATTAGCGAAGTTATTGTAATTTAATGTAATTTAGTGTAATTCAACATAATTTATTGTAATACAGTGTAATTCAACATAATTTTAAGTAATTTAGTGTATTTTTTTGTTGCTAATTATAAATCAAAAGAAGTAATCTAACAAATAATTTAAACAAAAATTTTTTGAATTTTCTGTGTTAGATTTCTTTAGTCTTCTTAGTGTCTAAAACAAAAAAGAAAAAAAAGCACTAAACCGAAAGGCCAATTCGGTTTAGGTTAAAAAAGCCCCTAAACTGAATTGCCAATTCAGTTTAGGGAGAGTTACACGCAAGGCCACTCCCAACTGTTTGGGGAATTGTGAAAAAAGCTTAAACCGAATTGGCAATTCGGTTTAGCAAAAAAAAAAACACCTAAACCGAATTGCCATTTCGGTTTTGATGGTTTTTGTAAAAAAGGGAGTAATCATGTTGTTTCTTTAAAATTAATTATTTTAATTACGGTTTTTAAAAAAAATCCTTCTTTATGAGCTTAACTCAAAAATCCATCAAATTGATTTTAAGCGACGCATCCAAACTGTTGTTTGAATCCATCAAATTGATTTTAAGCGATGCATCCAAACTGTTGTTTGAATCCATCAAATTGATTTTAAGCGACGCATCCAAACTGTTGAAACTGATTTATTTCACGAGTGATGAGTTTACATGTCAATTTTTTAAATTTTCGAACTAATTTAATATAAAGTCAAGCGGTCAAAAACTAATGAAAAATGAACACATTAAAATTAACTTATAAAGTATTTTTTTTTTTACCGCTTGACTTTATACTAAATTAGTTTAAAATTTAAAAATTTGACATGTAAATGCATCACTCGTAAAGTAGATCGGTTTCAACGGTTTCAATGCATCATTTGAAACCAATTTAATATGTTTTTGAATTAAGTTCACAAAGGGACTTGATGAGCTTAAGAACACCCTAGTTCTACTCAAGTAATTTTGTTGGATTCTTTTTGGATTTTACATTTTAATGTGTTTACGCGTTTTTGATTTATTTTCCTAATTAATTCTTCTTATAATCTCCAGCTATTTGTCAATATTTTAAGTCGACAATGTTTCAAAATCTTGATTATTACGTTTCACTCATACTAATTGACTCTTTTGTTATATAATTATTAAAAGAGCCAGGCTATGGTATATTATGTATATTAATTATGGATTTGATAAGTGATATGAATTTATATATTTAATTTTCAAATAGTCAATCCAAATCATTGAAAATGATCTCTATACAAAAAATGTATAAAAATCATTACTTTTGAATGGTTCAGAATTTTAATTCACTAAAGGCCTGTATTTATATCATTACAATAGAATCTAAATATTAATTACAAGATGTAAACTTTTGCGATAAAATGTTGAATATTTTATATATAAAAATATTAGTTTCCCCATTGTTTTCTATAAATAAAAATATTAAATATCAGAATTGAAACTGTAGAATATTTGATACTTTAATTTTTATGTAAAATTATAATAAGTATAAGACTATTGGTGAGTAAATTTTCAAAGACTTCGATTAAAAAATATTAAAATTTATGATAATAATTAATGGAAAAGAGCTCTGAATCAAAGCGGCTCTATAATCGGAGAAACGTTACAAGCAAGAATTTAACATTTAATATGAGCTTGCAAGAGGGGCTAATTAAACATGATCAATTTGATCCGAGCGGTTAAAGGAAACAACAGCTCTGTTTCGGATTCTGGTTTTAGAATAATTATTTTAGTACCCGCGCTACAGTACTCGCACTTAGAGGAATAATGTACTATGGGTCTCACTAATTATTATTCTAAAAAGATATTATTGTTGTAAATCAAATTTAATATGATTTATGTGGATGTTCAATTCATTGCCCCACTTCTCCACTACTCCACTACTCCACTACTATGGATATTTATTTTCTTCTTTATTATTGTAACATCTCTTTCTAGCCTATAAATAGAGGCTTTGTAAAAGCAAGAATGTACATACAATTAGAAGAGAATAAAATTCTGCTATTGCTCTCTCTTTCTCTCTTGTCATTTACTTACTATTGTTGCAACTTCATTTTAATTTTACAACACGTTATCAGCACGAATTGCTCGGAAGAAGTTGCAAAGTTATTCTGTAAGTAATTTATATGATTGATTATTATATCTTTCATTAAGTTAAATTTCATTTAAATTTTTTATTATGTTTGTTTTAGTTTATAAGAATCATTCCTTGAAGTGAATGATGGAATAATAACCTGAAGTTATTATCAAAACTAAATGTTTATCAAGAACCTGAAGTTCGTATTACTCGAATAGAATAATAAGAATAATAACCTGAAGTTATTACAATTATTTAGAACCTGAAGTTCTATTTGAAATTTTAATATAAAATTAATATAATAACCATCAATTATTATAGGCCACTGGATGAATAATAACCTGAAGTTGTTCCCAATTAAAACCTGAAGTTTTATTAGAAATTTTCATATAAAATCAATATAAAAGTTATTATAGGTCATTGGATGAAAATATAACCCGAAGTTATTTCAAATTAAATTTTACATAGCGCGGTCAAGCAATTTAATAACCAGAAGTTATTAAATAAGTATTTTATTATAACCTGAAGTTATATAATATTAACCTGAAGTTATTAATACATTTAAATTTATTTATTTATTTATTTATGCAATTTACGTATTCTTTTATTTATATTTATTTATCTCCCTTTTCACAACCTTAAGTTATGATATTAATAACCTCAAGGTATGGCATTAAAACCTGAAGTTATGGCATTAATAACCTGAAGTTATGATATTAATAATCTGAAATTATTAATACGTATCTATTTTGTAGTACATATGACAAATCTCACAAAGTTTGAATTTATCTCCTTTTTCATTTATCATAACTCGAAGTTATGGTATTAGTAACCTGAAGTTGTATTTTGTTATAAATACGTATTAATGAAAAATGAGAAAGGAAAACATCATGAAGATGTTTGTTACAGATGTGGAATGACAAATCATTGATTGCGTACCTGTCGTACGCCCAAGCATTTTGTAGGGCTTTATCAAGCCTCAATTAAAAAAAAACAAAAAAGAGAAAATATGGAAACTAAAATGACCCTGAATATGAATGCCATATAGATACACATTTTGATGTATCAGATTTCTTCCATAATGTGGATAAAGAAATAGACACTTTACTAAGTAAGAAAATGTAATGTAGAAGTTTATGTTTATAAAAGTTTATTTTGCATTTTAATTTTTATATTGTATGCAAATAAAATTAATGAATAAAGGTAGTTTATTTTTATTTTAATTTATTCTTGCATTCTTTTATTTTAAAGGAAAAATGATTGACGCAATGGTAAGTAAAGAATATCCATGTTTAGTAGACAGCGGAACAACAAATACCATATTGAAAAGTAAGAAATATTTTTCACAATTGCATCTTGGTGAGACTAATATCCACACTAATCTGGCACAACTAATTTAATTGAAGGCTCTGGAAGAGCTTGTATTTTGTTACCTGAAGGAACAAAATTAATAATAGATGATGCATTATATTCAAGTAGATCCAGAAGAAATCTACTAAGTTTTAAAGATATTCGAAAGAATGATTATCATATTGAAACTATGAATGAGAAAAATTGTGAATATCTTCATATCACATCTATTAAAAATGGCCAGAAAATTATAATGGAAAAGATGCAAGCATTGTCTTCTGGACTATATGACACTTATATAAGTACAATAGAATCAAATATGGTTACTAATCAGAAGTTAGTTGTTACTAACCAAAAGTTAGTTGATCCAAAGTTATTTACTTTGTGGCATGACAGATTGGGTCATCCAGGAAATATAATGATGAGGAGAATAATTGAAAGTGCAAATGAGCATCCCCTAAAGGACCTGAAGATCCTATTATCAAAAGAATTGACATGTGAAGCATGCTCTCTTGGTAAACTAATTACTAGGCCATCTCCAAATAAAATTGGACTTGAAGCTCCTTCATTTTTAGAAAGAATTCAAGGAGATATATGTGGGCCTATTACACCTCCATGTGGACCATTTAGATATTTTATGGTGTTAATTGATGCATCAACACGCTGGTCACATGTGAGTTTGTTAGCAACAAGAAATGTTGCGTTTGCTAGACTATTAGCACAAATTATCCAATTGAGAGCTCATTTTCCGGATTATCAAATTAAAAGAATCCGGCTTGATAATGCAGGAGAGTTTACTTCTCAAACTTTTAATGATTATTGCATGTCTATTGGAATTACGGTAGAACATCCAGTGGCCCATGTTCATATACAAAACAGTCTAGCAGAATCGTTGATTAAAACGTTTACCGTCTGCTGCATGGGGACATGTCATATTACATGCTGCTGCACTAATTAGGTTAAGGCCAACTGCAGATCATAGGTATTCCCCGTTACAATTGGTCTCTGGAAGAGAACCAAATTTGTCCCATCTAAAGGTATTTGGTTGTTCAGTATATGTTCCAATTTCTCCTCCACAACGCACAAAAATGGGACCTCAAAGAAGGTTGGGAATTTATATTGGTTTTAACTCTCCTTCTATTATTAAATATTTAGAACCATTAACAGGAGATGTTTTTACAGCAAGATTTGCTGATTGACATTTTAATGAATCAATATTCCCAAACTTAGGGGAAGAAAAACCAAAGCTGGATAAACAAGTAACTTGGAATTCCTCGTTATCTTATCTTGACCCCCGAAGTGGTCAATGTGAACTCGAAGTTCAAAAGATTATAAATTTGCAAAGAATTGTAAATGAATTGCCTGATGCATTTACAGATACAAATAGAGTTACTAAATCGCATATTCTAGCTATAAACGCACCTGCTCGAATTGACATTACAAAAATATCTAATGAATCTAATGTGCGTAGTAAACGTGGAAGACCACTTGGTTTTAAGGATGTAAATTCACGTAAAAGGAAAGAGCAGAATAAAGTAGTTGGTCCAACCCCAGAAGAGGTTGATGGTAAAACTCCTGAAGAAGTCAATAAAACCCTAGAAGAGGTTGATAGTAGAACTCCTGAAGAAGTTGAAAAGATTGCAACTGATTGCTAGACCATTACTTATGAAATGTAATCTACCATCTTCTGCATGGGGACATGCCATTTTACATGCTGCTGCACTTATTAGATTAAGACCAACTGCATATCATAAATTTTCTCCATTACAATTGGTCTCTGGAAGAGAACCAAACTTGTCCCATCTTAAAATTTTTGGTTGTGCTGTGTATGTTCCAATCTCTCCACCACAGCGTACAAAAATGGGACTACAAAGAAGATTGGGAATTTATATTGGTTTTAACTCTCCATCAATTATTAAATATTTAGAACCATTAACTGGAGACGTTTTTACAGCACGTTTTGCTGATTGCCAATTTGATGAGACAATATTTCCAATCTTAGGAAGAGAAAAAGAAAAGCTGGTAAAACAAGAAATAACTTGGAATGCATCCTCAATATCTTATCTTGATCCCCGAAGTGGTCAATGTGAATCAGAAGTTCAAAAGATTATACATTTGCAAAGAATAGCAAATGAGTTACCGATGCATTTACAGATACAAAAAGAGTGACTAAATCACATGTACCAGCTTTAAATGCAACTGCTCGAATTGATGTAATCCCAGCAGAGGTTACTATACAGAGAAAACGTGGAAGACCAATTGGTTCCAAAGATAAAAATCCACGACAAAAGAAAGAGCAGAATAAAGCAGTTGGTGCAACTCCAGAAGAGATTAATAAAATCCCAGAAGAGATTAATAAAATCCCAGAAGAGATTGATAAAACCCCAGAAGAGGTTGATGAAGTTCCAGAAGAAACTCAGGTACCTAGTGATTATGAGATCTCAATAAACTATGTACAGAATGGTACAATATGGAACCGAAATGAAACATGTACTGATGAAATTTTTGCATATGCTATAGCAATTGATGTGCTAAATGAGGAAGATTATGTGCCAAAAACTCCTGAAGAGTGTATGCACAGAAATGATTGGCCAAAATGGAAAGATGCCCTGAAGGCTGAATTAGATTCGCTTGAAAAGCGCAATGTTTTTGGACCTGTAGTCTTAACCCCAAAAGATGTTAACCCTGTAGGTTACAAGTGGGTATTTGCAATAAAAAGGAATGAGAAAAATGAAATTGTGAGATACAAAGCAAGGCTTGTGGCACAAGGTTTTACACAAATACCAGGAGTTGATTATGAAGAAACATATTCACCTGTAGTGGATGCAATAACTCTTAGATTTTTAATCAGTCTCACAATCACTGAAAACCTTCAAATGCGCCTCATGGATGTAGTCACAGCTTATTTGTATGGATCACTTGATAATGATATCTATATGAAAGTCCCTGAAGGATTAAAAATGCCTGAAGCATTGAAATTAAAACTTCGAGAAATGTATTCTATAAAGTTAAAAAGATCTTTATATGGACTAAAACAGTGAGGTCGAATGTGGTATAATCGACTCAGTGAATATCTCGTAAAAGAAGGATATAAAAATAATATAATCAGTCCATGTGTTTTCATTAAAAGATCAAATCTAGATTTTACAATCATTGTAGTGTATGTTGATGATTTGAACATTATTGGATCTCCTGAAGAGATTGAGAATACTGCAAAATTGTTGAGAAATGAGTTTAAAATGAAAGACCTTGGTGTAACTAAATTTTGTCTCGGCCTGCAGATCGAGCATCTAAATAATGGAATATTTGTCCATCAATCAAATTATGTTGAAAAGGTACTAAAGAGATTCAATATGGATAAAGCTCATCCTTTGAGCACACCAATGGTCGTACGATCGCTAAATGCAGAAAATGATCCTTTTCGCCCGCAAGAAAATAATAAAAAAGTGGTTGGTCCTGAAGTACCATACTTAAGTGCAATCGGGGCATTATTATATCTTGCAAATAATACAAGACCCGATATCGCATTTGCAGTAAATGTGTTAGCAAGATATAGTTCCAAACCAACCAGAAGACATTGGAATGGAATTAAACACATATTTCGATATCTCTGCGGAACTAGAGATATAGGGTTATATTATCAAAAGAATACAAAATCTAAATTAATTGGATATGCAGATGCGGGATATTTATCGGATCCACATAAAGCACGATCCCAAACGGGATATGTATTCACTTATTGTGGAGCTGCAATTTTATGAGGAAGATAATGTGCCAAAAACTCTGGAAGAGTGTAGATATAGAAATGATTGGCCTAAATGGAAAGATGCCGTACAAGCTGAATTAAGTTCATTAGAAAAACGGCAAGTATTTGGACCTGTAGTCCAAACGCCCAAAGATGTTAACCCTGTAGGTTACAAATGGGTATTTGTTATAAAAAGAAATGAGAAAAATGAGATTATGAGATATAAAGCAAGGCTAGTGGCACAAGGCTTTACACAAATACCTGGAGTCGATTATGAAGAGACGTATTCACCTGTAGTGGATGCGATAACTCTCAGGTTTCTAATAAGTCTCACAGTTACAGAAAATCTAAAAATGCGACTTATGGATGTCGTAACAGCATATTTATATGGTTCACTTGATAGTGACATATACATGAAAATCCCCGAAGGATTGAAAATGCCTGAAGCATATAAATCAATACCTAGAGAAATGTACTCTATAAAATTAAGAAGATCTTTATACGGACTAAAACAATCAGGCCGAATGTGGTACAATCGACTGAGTGAGTACCTTTTAAAAGAAGGATATAAAAATAATATAATCAGTCCGTGTGTTTTCATTAAAAGATCAAATCTAGGTTTTACAATCATTGCAGTATATGTTGATGATTTGAACATTATTGGATCTCCTGAAGAGATTGAGAATACTGCAAAATTGTTGAGAAATGAGTTTGAAATGAAAGACCTTGGTGTAACTAAATTTTGTCTCGGCCTGCAGATCGAGCATCTAAATAATGGAATATTTATCCATCAATCAAATTATATTGAAAAAGTACTAAAGAGATTCAATATGGATAAAGCTCATCCTTTGAGCACACCAATGGTCGTACGATCGCTAAATGCAGAAAATGATCCTTTTCGCCCGCAAGAAAATAATGAAAAAGTGGTTGGTCCTGAAGTACCATACTTAAGTGCAATCGGGGCATTATTATATCTTGCAAATAATACAAGACCCGATATCGCATTTGCAGTAAATGTGTTAGCAAGATATAGTTCCAAACCAACCAGAAGACATTGGAATGGAATTAAACACATATTTCGATATCTCTGCGGAACTAGAGATATGGGGTTATATTATCAAAAAGATACAAAATCTAAATTAATTGGATATGCAGATGCGGGATATTTGTCGGATCCACATAAAGCACGATCCCAAACGGGATATGTATTCACTTATTGTGGAGCTGCAATTTCATGGCGATCAACAAAACAAACTCTTACGGCAACATCATCAAATTATGCCGAGCTAATCGCCTTATACGAGGCAGGTCGAGAATGCGTTTGGTTACGGTCAATGATTCAAAATATTCAAGAAGAATGCGGGCTTGAAAACATCAAGGAAAACCCTACTCCACTGCATGAAGATAATGCAGCATGCATTGCACAAATCAAAGAAGGATATATCAAAGGAGACCAGACTAAACATATTGCGCCAAAGTTCTTTTCAACACATGACCTACAAAAGGAAGGCGTAATCAATGTTTGCCAAGTCCGATCAATCGATAATTTGGCAGACATATTCACAAAATCTTTGCCGACGAAGGTTTTTGAACAACTCAGAAAGAAGATAGGTCTACACCGATTGAAGAATATTCAATGATATCTAAATGAGGGGAAGTGTTATACGCACTGTACTCTTTTTCCCTTAATCAAGTTTTTATCCCAATGGGTTTTTCTTGATAAGGTTTTTAATGAGGCAGTACACGGTCCGGAAGTATCGTGTTAATATTGATCCTGAAGTATCATGTTAATATTGATCCTGAAGTATCATATTAATAGCGTATAATGAAAGATGAACATCCAAGGGGAAGTGTTGTAAATCAAATTTAATATGATTTATGTGGATGTTCAATTCATTGCCCCACTTCTCCACTACTCCACTACTCCACTACTATGGATATTTATTTTCTTCTTTATTATTGTAACATCTCTTTCTAGCCTATAAATAGAGGCTTTGTAAAAGCAAGAATGTACATACAATTAGAAGAGAATAAAATTCTGCTATTGCTCTCTCTTTCTCTCTTGTCATTTACTTTGCTTTTGTTGCAACTTCATTTTAATTTTACAACAATTATATGTTCCCCACTAATTTATTATTCTAAAATTCTAGCAACACTCTTCCTCTATGATCCGCGTCAACCTTCCTCTAATGAAGTAGTGGGGACCCCATATCACCGCATCAACCTTACCCAATCATCACCGCATTAACCTTCCTCTAACAAAAATAGTTGACCACATAGGTAAAAATACTTTAGTTCAGAGGTATAAATACTTGCAGTACTTAATATTAATACTTTCAGACGTCATCTAGTGTCATATGTAAAAAATAATTGAGTGGTCCACTAATGCGGGTACGACACGAGGATTTTTCAAGAAAAGGTGCGGGTACGGTTATTTAAGAAAAATTCATATATCATATATATATATATATATGTAGTTCATTGTATAGATATAAATACTTATCTTGTTTGAGCTATATACTTCACAATGTTACTATTAATATTTGTAAAACAAAATTACAGTTTTGAAACGGTTGCGTAATCCCCTAATGCGGGTACGATGCAATAATTTTTCAAAAAAAGGTGCGGGTACGGTTATTTAAGGAAAATGCATATATCATATATGTAGTTCATTGTATAGATATAAATACTTGTTTTGTTTGAACTATATACTTCACAATGTTACTATTAATATTTGTAAAACAAAATTATATTTTTGGAATGGTTGCGTGGTCCCCTAATGCGGGTACGACGCGAGGATTTTTCAAAAAAAGATGCGGGTACGGTTATTTAAGGAAAATTCATATATCATATATGTAGTTCATTGTATAGATATAAATACTTGTCTTGTTTGAACTATATATACTTCAAAATGTTACTATTAATATTTGTAAAACAAAATTACAGTTTTGGAACGGTTGCGGTCCCCATAAACAGTTATGGCAGTTTAGGTATTGGTACAGTGCGGGTACTCATATCAGCTTCCTATGTTTTATATCTGAATAATGTTAAGACATATTAGAGTTGTTTATCTAGGTTATTCGAAGGTTTATGGTTTTCAGTTTGGGCCTTCTAAAATTTCAGGCAGTAGCTTTGTTGGTTTGGTTTTAGAATTTTTTAAAACAGTGTTTTAATATGATAAAAAAAATTAAAAAGATGATCAAAAAATCTGACAAACACTAATTTGACAAATTCTGAAAAAATAATAAAAAATTTCCAAAAAATGAAAATTTTGTCTCTAAGTACATTATAATACAAAGAACATGTTGAGCACTTCAGATCAACTATTTGTGCACATTTTAATGCAATATTTTGTTCAATTTGTTGACCGCTCGACTTGATAGTAAATAAATTTGAAAATGAAATTTTTTTATATGAAATCGAAGCTCTCGTTAAGGAGATTGGTTTGAATGGTTTGATTTGTCGTTTGAAGTCGATTCGATAGATTTTGGAGGCCAGAAACATATTGTTCAAATACTAGAGGAAGCGCATTAGCCGTAATATATATATATATATATATATATATATGAGAATGGCTAATATACAAACGTTTGTTCCTGTACTCAGGAACAAACGGTTCAGTTCTCCGATTTTCAAAGTCCAAACGTCGATCCAAACCGTTAGATATTCAATCTATATTAAAATGTGCTTGGAGAGCAAATTTTACATTTTTTGAAACTTTTTTAGTATTTATTAAGCTGGTTTGAAAACCGCTGTTTTTTAATACTATAGAAATTTAATAAAAACAACAATATATATGCTTTCAATTCATTCACTAATTACTATTATTTGTTTCATGGCTCCTTATCTTAATGATAAATGTAGGGTATTGATAAGTCAGAGTTGAACTATTGTGCTTCACGAAGTACATAACATATTTAAAATCACATGATTAAGAGTCCATAATATTTTTTTTTGTATTAGGGACAGTAAAGTGGCACCCAAAAAAATGTTAAAAAAGAAGAAGCAATGTTTTCATATTTATTTATTTATTCACATTGAAGTAAAAATCCAAGCAAATGTGTAATAAATTGATATCCATTCAAAAGAAATTCTAAAAGCTAATTAATCAAAACCTTCACACTCCAATGTGTAATAAATGGGGGCAGCATTTGATTTATTGTATTAACAATTATTGTAATAAGCTGAATTAAAGTATTTAGTAAATAACTAGAAATATAATATTTAAAAACATGTCAACGACTCATTAGACGTTATAATTAGTAAATAAACATCATATTGAGGTGTAAAATAACAATAAAAATACAACCAAATAATTATCATTTCTTTCAATGCTAAAGAAATAAGAACATGACAATAATTAATTAACTAAAAATATAATATGCAACTGCTAAGGAAGTGAGATTATGACAAATGGCATTTCGGTGTGCTGGAATGATACAAATCTGAAAATATGCATCTAAACCCCACTAGAAACCATAAATTCCTTGTTTTTGTGAGAAAAGATAGAAATCTTGATTTGGTCTATATCGGTACTCTGGATGTATTCTTACAGTCTCTAGCGAGATTAGTGTGAACTACGGTTGTTTATATATGAATTGTGTAAGAACCGAACCATATAGATAACAGAAAAGATTAAACATGCCTACTAACAGGAAAACTAAAATCTAACTATAATTAGAAGGATGACAAATAAAATCTGAGTCGTTTTAATTGCAACTTTAAAAGGTTGGGTAATAGAAAATTTTAGATGGCCCCTTGAAAGAAGAAAAAAATGCCAAAATCACATTATCAGATGGCCCCTTAAAAAAAGCATGCACTAAATTACTATCCTTCATTACTTCTATATTCTAAATTCCACACAAAAAATCCAAAAATAAACAATTACAGCATTCAATTGAGCTCTAATTATGGAATTATTAATTTGCATAACTACCTTAGCCACAAATTGTTTAAATTGCATTATTCGCCGGTCGGGGTCGCTCGCACTCGGAGTCGGCGTCTTCCAGCAGCAGGGTCACAGCAAGGTCAGAGAGAGGCCAGTCAGAAATAAGCCGGTCAGAGAGGGCGGTGTCGGGGCCAGAGAGCGCGCGGGTCGGGGTCGGGGTCGGGTTCGGGGTCAGAGAGCGGGGTGGGGGTCGAGGATCAGGGTCGGGGTCTTCCAGCGGAGATTCGGGCGGCGCTGCTTTGGGTGGCGGGTTCGCGCCAGTTTTTTTTTTTATTAATTGGCTAACCTAAACCGCGGGAGAGGAGACAGAGAGGAAAGGAATGGCGCGCGGGTTTTTTTATATAGACCCTTCAGCGACCGGACCAAATCGGTCGCTGAAGGATATCATCACCGGTTGCTGAAGGGGTCGTCACTGAAAACATTTTATTATTTTTTTTTTCCTGAGAGGGGGTCTTCAACGACCGGCGACTAAACCGGTCGCTGATGCCGGTCGCTGAAGACCTGTTTTGTTGTAGTGTTCACTGTAAAATGTATTACGTTCAATAAGCATGTGCAACAACTATAATATAAAACATGCTCTCTTCTGCCACATCAACAAATTTAAAAGTTAACTTTTAAATCCCCTGATATTCATCCTTAATTTCAATCAAAATGTTAATACATTTTATTTTTACATCATTATAATGGGCCATGCAAATAGCAGAAATATTGATATTATAATTTTAGCCAGATTGCTCTGTAAGCAATGATACAATTATAATTTTGCATTTGTACACATGATGCTGCAATGTCATATCATCATTTGCATCTAAATTGCAATTGGATGCACACTTAATTTAAGGACCATGTGCAATTTACTCTTTTCTTATAGGTATAGAGAAAATTGCAGTATACACTAGAATTAAAATTTAAGATGGAAATTTTCTTTGTTAAGGATTTCTCGACTTATTTATAGTGAAAAGGAATAAAGAGTTCAAATGTCCATTATGCTTTTATTTTTAGAATTAAAATAACTTAAAATTTAAAACTTAAATGTCAAAATAAAACTATTAGATATGATCTACATCATTTTCACTATGCACACATAAAAGATCTTGACATGTTGATTTTGTTTTCATTAATATCAAGAGTTTGCAAAAATACACCGATGTTGATAAATTTTGAATGTTGATTTTTCAACTTGTTGATTTATATAAAACAAAAATTGAAAAATTAATAATTTTTCATGTGCATGTAGAGAATATTACATAGGTTACATCTAACGGTTTTATTTTGATATATATACTTTAGAGTTTTTGTTATTAGAAAATTAAAAAATGAAAGCATGATGGAGACACAAAAAATGAAAGCATTTGAACCCTTCTCAAAGAAATATACAAATTAAACAAAATCAAAGTACTAGAAGAAGAAATTTTTTTTATTTAAAATGTTTTTTTTACATAGAACTCCTATATATCTTTATGATAAATTCAAGATAATCAACAATACAGTCAGTTAAGAGTTAATTAGGACAAATAAAATTATATGGTTCTCAGTGTACAGGAACTTTTAACAATAATTGATCTGTTTGGTAGTATAAAAGTTCTAATTATTCCTAGTGAAACAAATTAATTTTGGCTGCCTAAAGTTATAAAAAAAAAAGAAGCAAGTAATATTTGGAGTTCATAGAAAAACTAAAAAAAGATTGAAGCCATTATCAAACGAAGTTGCTAACATTCCGTATATTTTTCTAACCAATTAATCTCCATTCCATTATTAAGCACGTTGATGTCCTGATCCGCCAACGGCTACGATTGAAAGATGAAATTTCGGATTTAATATCAGCCCTCCAATCACATAATCTGTCATCTTTTGATTAAATACATCTCTTTTATGTGTAGAAGTTTATATTTAGTTAAAAGAAAACTCACCACACATATAGCCACACTATATGTTACAATTAAATTTAGAACAATTCAATTTTTTATGATATTTATCTACAAGGAATATATTTCCTTATTTCCCTACACTCAATTATGCAAACAATAAAAATGTGATTCCTTATTCTCCTTGTTCAATTAAGCACAATGGAAATCAATATTTTTTCCCATAAATGGACTAATGAAATAGTAAATAGAAAGTTAATAAATCACTAGAATTGTCCAAACAGTACGATATTGATTTCCATATTGTTCTTTTTCCCTTAAATGGATCAATACTGTTTCTATATACACATTTCCAATTTTATTTCTAAACAAATCAATTGAATCATTCAAACAATAAGCAGAGGGGAGCCGCCTTTCTGAGGGAAGGGTTTGGAGCTGTAGCGAAAGGGGAGAATTTTTTTTCCTTTTTGTTTACTGGGGTTTTTGTTCCCTTTTCCTTTTTGTTCACTTTGGAGCTGTAGCTTCTAATTTCGGATTCTTCTCCTCCTCCACCGTGCTACCCGACAGCGTCGACCGGAGCTCCGACGTCTTCTCTCATAACTCAACTTCATTCTCAGTTTTTCAAGGTGATTTTTTAAACAAAGTTTGCATCTTTTTCTGTGATTAATGGTGGTTTATAATGAAAAACCGCAAAGGGTTCATTATGGAACTGTGAATAAGTTTGCATCTTTTGCTTCGTTGGGACTTTCGGTGTTTGGTTTCTTTTTTGGTCAGATGGCTTCAGAATATCGACCTCTTTCAGTTAAATATAAAGGTTTATGCTAATTTGCATTTATACGATTAGGTACATCTCAAGTTTCGTTGGATATACTGTCTTGTCACTGGTAAAATTACCTTTTATTTCCTCAGATTTTGTTCAAGGGCGTTGGACCCTAAACACAATATGAATTTATCTTTCTGTATTTTTCTTTTTTGACTAATTAAACACAATTTACAACAAAGTAATGGTAAAGAAAGAAAAAAAAAATGTGGGTAATTAATGTACAGAAAAGAGGAGGAGTATAATGGTCACTTTTTAAGTACAATTAAAATTGTCCTTTTTCCTTGTAATTGGCATTTCTGAATATCAACTTCTTATTATAGGGTTTAAATTTAAAGTGATAGAGATGTATAAGCCCCTTACTTTGCAAAATTCAAAAGAGATAAGCATTTATATAAGCAACTAAATTCAAAAGATCTGTTCAATACAAATAATTGATCATTCTAAATGTAACTGGTATTTACTGAGATCTGCTGTCACCTGTTATTAGTAAAAGAATTTTGTTGGAACATACAATTTGCATGCAAGAGGAATAGCTTAGTAATTTAGTTGTCTCACCAACTGCCTTGTTAGTTCTACCATATAATACACATAAATCCTACAATTGAACTAAGAATATTTAAAATCAAATAGTTATCATTTTTAAGCTCTACCATATAATTTTATCATAGACATGCATATAATTTTTACAAAGAAACATATATTCACATGACAACCAAAGGTGTTTTGATTGTTGATTTTTACAAACTAGGTACTTCTACATGACAACCGAAGGTGTCTTGATTGTTGATTTTGAATCTCATGTGAATGAAGATGTCACTGGTAGCAACCTACAATCCAATATTGTTGAGCCATCACAATTACTATAGGAGAAGATGAACCGAGTGGGAAAAAGGAAATTACAACATAAATTAAACTAGAGAAGGAAGAAAATGAGAAAGATGAACGGTATTTTTGCTTTATGAAAGTTCAACTTAAGAAGATTTTGTCATTTTTCTTGGTCTCTTTTTATTTAGAAATGCTATTTATCATTTTGTCTAAATTTTTTTTATGAAATGTCATTTTGTATGAGATTTTTTTTGTTCTCTTAAATTATAATTCCGTTGCAACGCACGGGTACGATACTAGTATTGTATTATGGATATAAGGTATCTCAATAATGGAGATATGCTAAAATTTTACTATGGCAATTTTAATTGCCTCGCTGTAGCCCTCACAAGTATCCACTCTGCTTTTGGCAAATGTCAGCCATGCATAAGTTGACCCAATTGTGATCTAAACTAATTAAAGCAACAAATTAATTGTGATCAATAGAGAATTTGTTTTAAGATTTGGTACATTGTAAGATTATTCTTTCCTCTTAAACTTGAGGTTGTTGTCTAATATAAGGGGGGAATATCGTTTCGCTTTTGGAAATCTCGGTAAGAAAATATAAGCTCTGAAAAATTACCGGTGGTTTGATTAAGAAACTTTCATTAATTTTATAAATTCCTATTAAATATACAATCAAACAGAATCAGTTTGAAATATTTCTTTTTATTTCTTCCCTTCCATCCGTCCAACAAAGGTTTTAGAATTTAGATTTTCATATTTATATTACATCTTAATCTTTTTTTGTTATTGCAGCTAGTCACTTTCTCTTGCCTTTAATATTTCAACCTTTTGAGTCACACACAGCGACGACAAGAAAAGTGAAAAAAATATATATAGCAATGTCAGACCTTCAAGAAGTTGTATAAAAGCGACTTTCACTGGCTGCTAGCTAGATCAGATCTCACTTCATATATATATATATATATATATATACTGTTGGATTTAGAGACGTCTAAATACAATAAATTAAGTTGGACATGCGTGTATTATAATTATATGTCTAATATTGTCACGAATATTAATGTCAAAATAAGTGATTAATTAAGGAATGGCATTATACGTATTTCAATTAGGATTTGGAACCGAAAATGTATAGAAATAAATTTGATTAATTATAATTGTTAATGGACCGATTATAATTAGTCTAACTAATATACATGTGATAATTTCGGCACAAATTTGAAATTAGTGTAAACTAATTTCAGCACTAAGCTGGAATTATTTTTGGCTATGGTTATTTTGGCATGTTCTTTTTAGCTATGGTTATTTTGGCATGTTACGCCAATTTTAGGCTATGGTTATGCTAAATTGAGGACCTGGCACTTGTATTTAAAGGCTGAGTCTCCAAGGCTTGCAATCACGATCACAATTGTCTGCTCCATTAAAGACGAGATACTCTGTCATATTTTTCGGATAGCCAGAGAAAAGAAAGAGAGGATTGCAAGTTCTTGGAAGGACTCGAGAGCCAACAACTCAAGTCAAGACCAGGAGCTTATCAACCTAGAGCCTTGGAAGCTGTCTGATTGATAGCATACGGAGGCTTTTGAAGATGGAAAGTAAGTTCCGCTGTGCATTAAGTTTAATTTTCTTGCATAGGATTTTAGGTTTTAAAGTAATTAGGAAAACCCGTAAATACAACAAGTGGTATCAGAGCCATCTATGCAGGAATTTAAGGTAATTATGATCTAGAGATAAGGTTATGTCATCTTCAATTGTTAGTAAATTATTTTCTGTTTTTCGAATCGAATTTATTGTTGCAAATAGTTGTTAAAATTCGCTTTAATCAATTTTTATGCGTATTTTTAATCGAATATTCGAATTGTGCCAATCCTTGCGCTTCGTGCGATCTTGGAGAGGTTTTGTTTGATGGTTTTGATTTTGATTCGCATAATTTATCATATTTTGGTGAAATATACGAAGGTGCGCTGATTTTTCCTTCGAAAGGTTTAATTATGCAACAAACTAGAATTTTTCGTTTCTGAAATTTGGAAAAAATAAGCAATTGGCGCAATAAAGGCTGTTTTTTCAGTTTTTCGTTTTTTTTTTTCAGATCTGAAAATTTAGTTATCTCTAGATCAATACCGGTTACAGACCTTAGGAATAACTGTAAGTAATTGTAATTTAGGTTATGTTAATTATAATTACTATAGTTATTAAGTTATTAAGTAAAGTATGCTATTATTAGCCTAATTAGTTATAGAATTTAGCCATTATCTATAATTAGTATTTAACGCTAATTAATGGTGGGATAAAAAAAAATACATAAATAAATAAATATATATACTAAATTCTTGTCATGATTATAGCTAATTTGAGCATAACGTTATTTAGTAAATTCTAAATAAGATTATTTGGTTATTTCCAAATATAAGCACAAAGTTTTAGTTGTCTCTAAATAGAAGCATAAAGTTATTTGGATATTTCTGAATAAAATTATTTCGCTATTTCTAAATAAAAGCATAAAGCTAAAATTATATTTTGGAGAATACTAAAGTGTTTTTTAAAGCCTAGTATTTATTTTTGATGAATATAGTTAACATATGAAAATTAGTTTATTCTAATTAATTAAAGCTCCCATTAGTTACTATATTCTATTTAGGACGAGTAGTCATTTTAGGATACTCCTAGAATAGGCTTTAGGCATAGTTTTAGGATCTATTTAAAGGCAATTAGGATTTACGTGTGTCATTTTGTACAAGTTGAGCACTGATTGTTCGCAAACGAACCTCTATGTGTGAGACAAGTGCAGGGTGGCACATGACAAGTTTAAAATGACGTGCTAGAAATGGATGTGAGTGTTAGCTTTCCCAAAGGAGGGTTAGCGCTTGCTGAAATTGTTTAGTGCATAAGGGTAGTGTACAAAAATAAGTTGCAACACACATGGACTAGCGATGTCTAGAAAAGCATCGGGGGCTTGGAACTTAAGCGATCCATCTGTGATCCTCCTCCCCCCGTTGACTGGCCTGGTCGTTAGTTCATGGATATGTTAATTTGACCCAAAGGTTGATTGAAAAAAAAGGTTACATGTTTGTACTTTATTCACTACACCAGAGTGCCTGAAGGTAATGATTGCACCCAAAGGTGTTCCATTAGTGAATGGTGCTTTGGCTAAAGATTTAATGGAGCAAATAGTTTTA
This sequence comes from Carex myosuroides, assembly GCA_028015225.1. Lineage (NCBI taxonomy): Eukaryota > Viridiplantae > Streptophyta > Magnoliopsida > Poales > Cyperaceae > Carex > Carex myosuroides. The sequence continues at coordinate 1,350,086 of CM051478.1, forward strand.
CACAGGCCTTTAGATATATTTTAGAATTATGATTAAGGATCAAATCGTGACGCATCGTATCTAAATTATTTCCTTGTTCTTGAATTTTCAGATCTAAACATAATGTCAAATCTAAGTCAGATTAAGCCCCTCATGGGGAACAATTTCAAACAGTGGGAGGAAAAGCTAAAATTAGTCTTAGGGATCATGCAATTGGACACAGCACTGAGATTTGATCGCCCCAAGCCTAATAAAGAGGGTGAGGAAACTCCCCAAGAGAAGGCTGATATTACGAAATGGGAGCATTCAGATCGCATGTGCATAATGGTGATGAAGCAAACGATCCATGAGACTTTTCGAGGCATAATACCTGATACAGAGACCGACGCTATTAAATACCTTAAGGCCCTTGAAGAGAAATTCACAAAGAGTAAAAAGACTGAAGTTAGTACACTCTTTGTGAAGTTGGCAACAATAAAATACAAGGGAAAAGAAGGGGTTAGAGAGCATGTTATTGAGATGACAAGACTACAACGTGCCTTGAAAGGGCATAATTATGACATCTCTGATGAGGTTCTCATTGAGTTCATTTTTTTGTCTCTCCCGTCTAACTTTAGTCAATTCAAGTTGACTTATAATTGTCAAAGAGAGACGTGGACACTACCTGAGTTTGAGGCTCAGTTGGTGCAGGAGGAAGAGAGACAGAGAATGACTAAGGGAGAAAGTGCTCATGTAGTAACATCTAATCCTAAGGGTAAAGGCAAGAAGCGCAAGTCTACTGCCAAGGAAAAAGGACCCACCAAAGAAGCTGCAAACAATGTCGCAAAGAAAAGCAAGAAGGAAGATACTTCTGCGAAAGCAAAGGAAATGCTTTTTCTGCAAAGCGTCAGGACATACGAAGAAATTCTGCACCAACTATCATGCATGGTTGGCAAAGAAAGGTATGTCTCTCGCTTTAGTTTGTTCTGAAGTTAATTTAAGTTCTGTATCTAGATATACTTGGTGGATAGATTCAAGTGCAACGTCTAACATCAGTATATCGATGCAGGGTTGCCTAAGCCATCGCAAGCCAAGTGAGGCGGAGCGCTACGTTTACGTAGGAAATGGAAACAAAGTAGAAGTGAAAAGCATAGGAAAATTTAGATTATTATGTAGGACAGGATTTTATTTAAGTTTTGATGCTTTAGTGGTTCCATCCTTCAGAAGGAACCTAATTTCTGTATCTTATTTGGACAAAAATGGTTATGTATGTTCATTTAGTAATGGAAATTTCAGTTTGTGTCAAAATTCTAAGATTCTTGCTTCTGGTATCCTGTCTTCTTATGATAATCTTTATTTTCTAGATAGAGACACTTCACATTCAGAGGCACTGCATATAGATAATAGAAAACGTAAATTAACTTGTGAGAAATCAGCAACATTATGGCACAAGCGATTAGGACATATCTCTATGAAAAGGATAGAACGTCTTGTGTCTAATGATATTCTCCAACCTTTAGATTTTACAAACTTAAGTGATTGTGTAAATTGTATAAAGGGAAAACAAACTAATAAACGTAAGTATGATGCAAAAGGATGTAATGATGTCTTAGAATTGATTCATACGGATATCTGTGGTCCTTTTCCAAAGGCTACAAGAAATGGTCACCGTTACTTTATCACATTCATAGATGATTATTCAAGATATGGTCATATTTACTTAATAAAAGAAAAGGCAGAAGCATTAGACGTGTTCATAAAGTTCAAAACGGAAGTTGAGTTACAACTTAACAAACATATAAAGTCCATTCGTTCTGATCGTGGTGGTGAATACTACGGTCGTTATGATGGATCTGGAGAACAGCGTCAAGGTCCCTTTGCAAAATACTTAGAGGAATGCGGAATTGTGCCTCAGTATACGTTGCCAGGTTCACCTGCAATGAATGGTGTTGCTGAACGGCGAAATCGCAACCTTAAAGACATGGTGAGAAGTATGATTGTTCGTACAACTCTACCTGAGAATTTGTGGGGAGAAGCCTTAAAGACTGCAGCATACATACTTAATAGAGTGCCTACTAAAGCAACTAACAAGACCCCTTACGAGTTATGGGTTGGGCGCAAGCCTAGCTTGAATCATTTGAGAGTTTGGGGATGTCCATGTGAAGCTAGGCCTTATAAGCCAAGTGAAAAGAAACTGGACGAAAGGACCGTTAGTTGTTACTTTATAGGCTATTCTGAACGATCTAGGGGGTATAAATTCTATAATCCAACAGAACATATAGTTTTCGAGTAAGGAAGTGCAAAAATTTTTGAGGATAATGAGTTTGTGGGGGGAGATATGACAAAAGATAGTATTTTTGATGACAAAAGATAGTAGTTTGTGGGGGGAGATATGACACAAGACCCCTTATGAGTTTGTGGGGTATAAATTCTATGGACCAAAGTCCTGGTTTTGTTCAAATTCCGATTGCGTTTAGAAATACATCTTTTGACAATGTGCAAACTTCATCATCCCAAACAACTCAGTTAGAAACTCAACATGGAATAGAGAACACAAATGGACCTGAATCCACCCCAAACCCTGACATTGCCATGACCAATGTTGATGGCCTAGGGCCTGTGGGAGATTCAGAAGTTGGTAATGATGTTTCTCCTCCTGTTGAAGATCAAGTTGTAATTGAACCTCAAGAAAATCTAGAGCCTGTGCCAATTAGGAGATCTACTAGAGAGAAAAGATCTACACAATCGAAGGATTATGCATATCTTCAAGAACATGAGTTTGACATTGGCATGTTTGAAAATGATCCTGTTAATATCAAACAAGCTGTGGAAAGCTCTAACTCTCAAATGTGGATTAATGCCATGAATGAAGAGATGAAATCTATGTACGACAATGACGTTTGGGATATCGTTCCGTTGCCTAAAGGCAAGAAACCCGTTGGTTGCAAATGGATATTTAAGACTAAGCGGGATTCTAAAGGCAATGTTGAAAAATACAAGGCACGTCTTGTTGCAAAAGGTTTCACACAGAAAGAAGGCATTGATTATAAAGATACTTTCTTTCCAGTTTCATCGAAAGACTCTTTAAGGATTATATTGGCGCTTGTAGCACATTATGATTTAGAACTTCATCAGATGGATGTAAAGACGGCATTTCTCAATGGTGACATTGATGAAACAATCTATATGAAGCAGCCAGAAAACTTTGTATCAGGTGATGCAGGGTCTATGGTTTGTAGACTTAAGAAATCTATCTATGGTCTAAAACAAGCATCTCGACAATGGTATCATAAGTTTCACAAAGTTGTTAGCTCATTTGGTTTTGAGTCTAACATAGTAGATGAATGTATATACCTTAAGTTTTGTGGAAGTAAATTTATTTTCTTGGTTTTATATGTAGATGATATATTGCTTGCCAGTAACGATAAGAACATGTTGCATCAAACTAAGAATTTTTTATTTAGGAACTTTGAAATGAAAGATCTTGGTGATGCATCATTTGTTCTAGGGATTGAAATACTTAGAGATAGATCTCAAGGTATTCTAAGGTTATCCCAGAGGAACTATATCGATAAGATTCTAACAAGATTTGGCATGCAAAACAGTAAACCAGGAGATACCCCTGTATCAAAAGGAGATAAGTTTAGTCTAAAACAATGTCCCCAAACTGACTTAGATAAAAACATCATGAAAGATATTCCCTATGCCTCAGCCGTAGGTAGCATCATGTATGCACAAGTATGCACGCGTCCGGATATTGCGTTCATTACTGGAATGCTAGGGAGATATTTAAGTAACCCAGGTATGGAACACTGGAAGGTAGCCAAGCGAGTGTTGAGATACCTAAAGAGAACTAGGGACTATATGCTCACGTATCGGAGATCGGAACAACTCGAGGTCATTGGATATACCGATTCTGATTTTGGAGGATGTGTCGACAGCATGAAGTCAACATCAGGATACATCTTTATGATTGCAGGCGGTGCCGTGTCATGGAAGAGCGCTAAGCAGTCATTGATAGCCTCCTCCACTATGGCAGCTGAATTTGTCGCATGCTATGAAGCATCTAATCATGGCGTATGGCTGAAGAACTTCGTCACAAGGCTGAAAATTGTGGATTCTATTCAGAAACCACTCAAATTATTATGTGACATCAATTCAGCAGTGTTATACGCAACCAACAACCGAAGTTCATCAAAGTCGAAGCACATTGACATTAAGTTTTTGGTTGTAAAAGAGAGAGTACAGAATAATGAATTATGTATAGAACACATAGGTACAGACTCCATGATTGCGGATCCTCTTACTAAAGGATTACCACCCAAGCAGTTTCACGAACATGTTGCTCGTATGGGTGTAATATCTGTTTAGGATAGTTAGAAAATGTGGGAGTCTGAATATGTTTTAAGTTTTGATGTTCTATGTAATGTAATTGTAAACAGTTTTGTTAATATATACAAGTTGCATTCAATTTCAGTTTCATTATTTCTTTCTTTAAAGTTTAAAGTATTTGACCTCACTAAAGTTTAAAGTTTAAGGTGACTCAATTAGAAATAGGCACATCTAATCACACTTGCGTGTAATTTCTAAACTATACATCCAAATCAGATTCATGTCATTCAATTATGTTGACAATGTGATCTATGTCGGTTTAGTTATGCATAAATATAAAAGTAACTACTGCCGCTTAGGTTCTTTGTTAGGATAGTTGATGGACGGAATTGTTCGGGAAATACGATAAGTAAAGACAGAAAAGTTGCGCAATAAGGATAATAACATATAATTAAAATGTTACACTTGTCCAAGTGGGAGATTGTTGGATTTAGAGACGTCTAAATACAATAAATTAAGTTGGACATGCGTGTATTATAATTATATGTCTAATACTGTCACGAATATTAATGTCAAAATAAGTGATTAATTAAGGAATGACATTATACGTATTTCAATTAGGATTTGGAACCGAAAATGTATAGAAATAAATTTGATTAATTATAATTGTTAATGGACCGATTATAATTAGTCTAACTAATATACATGTGATAATTTCGGCACAAATTTGAAATTAGTGTAAACTAATTTCAGCACTAAGCTGGAATTATTTTTGGCTATGGTTATTTTGGCATGTTCTTTTTAGCTATGGTTATTTTGGCATGTTACGCCAATTTTAGGCTATGGTTATGCTAAATTGAGGACCTGGCACTTGTATTTAAAGGCTGAGTCTCCAAGGCTTGCAATCACGATCACAATTGTCTGCTCCATTAAAGACGAGATACTCTGTCATATTTTTCGGATAGCCAGAGAAAAGAAAGAGAGGATTGCAAGTTCTTGGAAGGACTCGAGAGCCAACAACTCAAGTCAAGACCAGGAGCTTATCAACCTAGAGCCTTGGAAGCTGTCTGATTGATAGCATACGGAGGCTTTTGAAGATGGAAAGTAAGTTCCGCTGTGCATTAAGTTTAATTTTCTTGCATAGGATCCTAGGGTTTTAGGTTTTAAAGTAATTAGAAAAACCCGTAAATACAACATATACTTCACCACATCTCTTCCTCTAGTTAATTTGGAATTTCTGTCTAATCCAATCTACCACAAATGAAGCGCAACGCTCTTATCATCTCTTTTTCCCTTATGTTTCTGTGGCCAATCGAAGCAACTCCATCTCACACATTCAACTCAATATTTAGCTTCGGTGACTCCTATACCGACACTGGTAACTTGAATGTACTGGCTAAGAAACTCGCATTTCCAGTGTATACTGACAAGTTGCCTTATGGAGAGACTTTCTTTCATCATCCCTCTAACCGCTGCAGTGATGGAAGATTGATCGTTGATTTTCTAGGTATATATATTATGCCTCATTTTATATCCTGTTCATAGCTCATTTTAGATCATCTATATAGATTGAATGTATGAAGTTGGCCATCCAATATAGGATTGCCAGACTGCACCAGTATTTTTCTTTGTTTATTGTAGATGATTGATATCTACAACAACTTCATTGTCTGATATAATTATATATATTTGACAAGTCATCAACGTTTTTTAGTATTAATACAACTCATACATATATATTAAAACAAATTAAATGGAAGAACTATTTGCTGCTCTTCATATTTATGAAAATTAAAGCTGTAATTTTATTCTATTGCAAAGCGGAGGAGTTTGGTCTGCCATTTCTTCAACCCTACTTGTCACAAAATGGAACCTTTCGGCAAGGCGCAAACTTTGCTGTCGCAGGTGCAACGGCACTTGAACCTTCGTTCTTCAAGCAGCACAATATCACAACAATGGCAATACCATTAAACACTTCCTTGGATTTTCAACTGCAATGGTTTCAGAATTTGAAACCTTCGTTATGCCAAACAACAAAAGGTGTGTAATCTCTAGCTCTCATTACATGTCGAGTAAAATATTGAATCATATGTCGTCATACATATAGTCGAACTTATTGATTATTAGCAAATAATGTTGCTGTTTTGCAGACTGCAGAGATTATTTTGGCAGATCTCTTTTTATTGTTGGAGAAATCGGAGGAAACGACTATATCAACATGTATGTAAATCGGTTGAGTATGACACAAGTGAAATCTTATGCTTCAACAATTGTTCAGACAATTGCAAAGACAATTAAGGTTTGTTAAAGACAACATAAAATTATATAAACATTTAAACAAGTTTCTTCTTTTCAATGTATATCTGCAAACATTTATAATTATTACCTAATTGGAATAACTGAATTGTCTGAATAGATATATATATGTTTCCATTGAACAGAAACTTTTAGATCAAGGTGCCAGGACTGTGGTGGTACCAGGAAATATACCAATGGGCTGCATCCCGATGCTTCTCACAATTTTCAAAAGCCAAGAACAAAACTCCTCCTATGATCATAAGACTGGATGCATTAAACGATTTAACATACTATCGAGATATCATAACTCCCTCCTCATTGAGGCAATAAAAGAATTTCGGGTCAAGTATCCTCATGCAATGATCATTTATGCAGATTATTACAAACCTATTCTCAATCTTGTGAGGTATCCTAAACATTACGGTAAGCTACAAATTTGATTAAGCAATCTTAATTTAATTTCTCATAAAAGGAGAAAATACTATTGTCCATTCTAAGATATATATAGCCTGTTTTGAGATATCGCATATTCCCTAAAAGAATATAAATATTTTTGGAATTAATCCTAAATAATGTGAGAAATCTACAGGTCTCATGCACTTTTTCTGGTCTTAAGGAGTTTATAATTTTGTTATTTCAGGATTTACATCTAAACCGCTTGTAGTTTGCTGTGGAAAAGGAGGTGAATACAATTTGAACGTGACTGAATTGTGCGGCATGCCACAGGTAAGTGCATGCCGGAATCCATCAACTCATGTAAATTGGGATGGCATCCACTTAACCGAGGCCGCTTACCGATATATTTCCACTAGCTGGTTAAAGGGTCCCTATGCTGATCCACCGATACTTGGTGCTCATACGAAATAGGTCTACTCAGGGCATTAAATTTGTTCACTGATGCCATATCTGTCATCTTGATGTAAAACAAAATAAAACAGAGTCTAGTATATATGCCTCTCCTTACATGGAAAGATACGGTTAGATTTGTCAAATGAAAACCAATGTGAGTTCCAAGTCATTTTCAATGAATAAAGATAAATAAATAAATGAACTCTCTGGGTGCAATTATGCTTCTCTCTTAATATGCTTAAAAAATGTATTCCTTGCTAGAACTATCTAAAACTATAATTTCTCCATTCCATAATTATACCAGAAATCACGCAAGGACATTACTAAAGTAAATATTTGATAATGGAATTTCACTTGTAAAGCCTGAAGGTGCAAATTATATGGGCCTTTATTTGCAAAGCAGATCAAATTATTCCCTTTTTTAGGCCTTATATTGATAAGGCCCAATAATTCCACATGCGTAAACTATTTGGGCTGTATGAGTTGGACAAAGTTATGCTCACCCAGAACTTAATTGTTGTTATAAATAATTTCTTTTTTTCTTTTCTGGAGAGAGCATCGCTAAAAAAATCCAGCTTAGTATGCCAGATGAGGTGTGCCCAAAGTTTGCCAGACATAAATTATATCAAGTTTTTATCTTTATTTTTTTAAGTCAAACTGGTAGCAACAAAATTGCAAATTCTGGTAAATCAAAATCCAACGGTATTAGATAACGAATGGGCTTAAATAATAGATAATAAATTATACTACATGATCATGATTCATCAATTTGGATTTTATCTCAACAAATCTGATTTGATGGCAATAGTCTAAACATAAAATCACAATCTGCCACCGCTACTACAAATTACAGAGTTAATTAAATTGGGATCAACGTGAGACCAATCCATTATGCAGAGTTCTCATAATAATTAGCCAATTAAATTAAATTGAGTTTATATAAGCATTATGATATTATTCATGTTCTTATTGTCAAATACCAGTGATTTCTAGATCTGCAAAGCTTCAAATTTTATCATATATAATGAATAAAATTTAGCGTACCCCACCAGTAATTTTTTTTTTTTGTGGAGAATTTGATAATTTTTGGAGACATATACAAATAAGAATCAGATATTTATTAAAAAAATCAAATATTCATAATATATATCTTATAATAATATAATAGTAATATATTTTAAACTATAATATATATTTACTATTCATATACGGATAACTCATTTAAAATTTATAAAGTACTCATTTTACCCTTCATTAAAAAATAAAAATAAAATATATGTAAAGCATGTTTAAGAAAAATATTACTCTTCTATTGTACGGCTTCTGGGAACAAATAGATCATTTCTATACTTTTGATTCATATATATTGACATTTATATATACACTTGTGTATACTTCAGAAGTAAGAATTGAATCAATTTACTTGAAAACCGACTAATTAATTAGAAGACTGCATTTTTTTTAAACATGCTACATATTTTTTTTATCTTTCTAATAATTGGTAAAATAAGTATTAATAGAAAATAAAATAATATTGGTAATTTGTCAATTTTTGATTTTTTTTAGTAAAGGGTGGAGGTCAAGCTATACCCAACTATTTAATATCCACAAAGGATTGTCCCTTCCGGATTTCGAACATGTAACCTCCCATGCATAGAACATTGTCAATTTTTGAATTTTAGATGGGTAAATATGATATTATATTTTAGATTGCGAAAATAAGAAATCTTTCCCGGTACCGTAATAGGAGATCTTTTAGAGATATACAAGAAAGTCACCCTTTTTTTCTGAATTCACATCCTCCCCGGTACCGTAATAGAAAATCTTTTATAATTATTGGATCTGGACCGTTCTTTTTAACTTGGCACGAATCTCAAAGCCCAATAATACTGCCCCCTGCGCTAGCCCGAATCTCAAAGTGACTGAGAGTTAATCTCAAACCGTAAAGCGAAGAGAATCTTTTACACTATTGGAGAGGATACTTGTTCCTTTTGTTCTCCCCTCACTCCCTCCCCAATTCCAATTCCGAAATTTCTCCTCTTTCTTTAGAGAATTTCGCTCATCTAAAATATTTTAATTAGAATGAAGTTATGAAAGAACAATATTTTGTAAACCATTTACAGATAGTATTGTTTATTCAACTATCAAAATATCATACATGGACCTACATGCACTATTTTATTATTATGGTTCTTATATTTTTATGGATAAAAAATATATTTTTTGTAATATAATGTTGCTTTAAATTGAGATAAATTATATTAGTACGGGATCGACTCTTTTCCCCGAACATGTCATGAACTATTTTTTCAAGTGGTTCTATTAAATTTTGGTGGTTTTTAAGAAAGAAAATATTATATTGAGAACTATTATCTTTTTTAAATAACCGTGACAATCGATAAAATAATTATGGAAGTACAAAATATTGTAGATACCTTCTGTAAAGATTAGTATGTTATTTCCAAATTTTGATAAAATTTGGAATGCTTTGATTTTTCATGCACTAATACAATTGAATAATTATTGTTTCAAAGTAAATGATGAATAACTAACTAGTTTTTTAAATTACATCAAATTTGATACACAAGCAATTTATATCAATAATATCTATCTGCCCGAGATATTTCGGGTTCAGTCTTTCGGTTCCGGATAGATAGATATCCATAACTTGTTTGTAGATTATCGGGTCCGAATCCGGAGCGGATACATGTCGCAACTCATAAACATTTGAGAATCCTTTATGTTTAAATATAATTATAATTTCTTAAACATCTCACTAATATATCATTACAATATAAATTAAAATCTGCTCTAAAATATTGAAGGTGAGATAATTTTAGAAAGTAAAATATTGAAAATGATGATTTCATTATATGGTTCCAAAAATCTATGAATAAAATATTAATACCAATTTGTTTCAATCAGCGAAGAGAGCAATAAATTTCAATGATCCGTGCAGAAATGCAAATATATGGTTGACAGAGAGACCAAGAAAGGAAGTAATTAGCTTCGAAAATTTATAGGTAAAAGGTGAACGTGACATTTGATTTCAATAATCTATACGAAAAGAGCAACAAATTTCATTCAAAAAATTAAAAATACTATAAATGATTGTATTTTCATAGTTATTCATATATGTTTTATATTAAATAATTATAAAGAAATGGTATTGTTATTTTATCGGGTAATTATACGGGTATTGGGTTCGGTTCGGTTATGGATCGGATAATTAAATCAAACCCATGTCCTATCCATTACAATATCGGTTCCGGTTCGGATCCGGATCGGATATTAATTATTAATTTTGTAATCATATTTATAATTTAACCGGTTATATTTTTTAAACCATACCCTATCCAAATTAATCGGGTCTGGATCCGTTCCGGTTCGGATCCGGATCAGGACCCAATTGGGTAAAAGTAGCACCTTTTGTACTAACGTTTTATCTAAGACAATCCAAACACAGTTAAAGGAATTGTAAGCAATATTATATAATTGTCAGGATTGAAGGAAAATGACACCTTTTGATTCCGATCTATAATCGGTAACAAACAATGCTTAATGAGAGAAACACTTGCCCTTTTCATCTCAAATATTCAATCTGACTTAAATTGACAAATGACAAGAACCTGTTCTGATCGTTTGGGTGACACAGGAATAGCGCTAACCCAGGAATAGTTGCTATTCCTGGCGAGCTATTCTTAACACAACACGTTTGGGTGAAAAAAAACGCTATTCTCAACAAAGGAATAGCTCGGGTTAGCTGCTATTCCGCTATTCCTATGAAATCTTGGGTTAGCAGCTATTCTCAACCTAGGAATAACTGCTGTTCCTTGATTCATCCAAACGTACCCAAAATGATCAAATGAAGAAGAGCCAAGAGAGAGAGATCACTTAGATTTTCCTTCCTTGTCATATCTTTTTCTATAGTGCAATCTATATATATAAGACAGTTGCTACTTTACAAACCATGCAGTGCTTTTTCTACAAGAGGCACGAATGGCGGTGCCGGGAGGAATGTTCTGAAAATAATTGATGTGCACGCGCGCCGGTGGGAGTTTCTGCTGTGATTTGTGCGCACTCCATGGCCACGCGGAGACGGTGATAATGATAGCGACAAGTTAACACGTGTCATTTTTAAGAAGGCTGGTGTCATGGTTTGTGTGTGCTGTGGTGTGGTGCATATAAAGTAAATGTAGAACTACGGTTTTCTTAAGCTGTCCAAGCTTCTTTATGAGCTTAACTCAAAAATCTATCCAGTTGATTTTAAACGACGCATTTAAACTGTTATTTGAATCTATCAAATTGGTTTTAAGAGACGCATCTAAACCGTTGAAACCGATTTATTTCACAAGTGATGAGTTTACATGTCAATTTTTTAAATTTTTGAACTAATTTAATATAAAGTCAAGCGGTAAAAAAATGATGAAAAATGAACACATTAAAATTAACTTATAAACTATTTTTTTTTACTGCTTGATTTTATACTAAATTAGTTCGAAATTTATAAATTTGACATGTAAACGCATCACTCGTGAAGTAGATCAGTTTTAACAGTTTGGATGTATCATTTGAAACCAATTTAATTAATATGTTTTTGAATTAAGTTCACAAAGGAACTTGATGTGCTTAAGAACACCCTAGTTCTACTCAAAGTAATATTGTTGGATTCTTTTAGGATTTTACATTTTAATGTGTTTATGGGTTTTTTAATTATTTTCCTAATTCTTCTTATAATCTCTAGCTATTTGTCAATATTTTAAGTCGACAATGTTTCAAAATCTTGATTATTTCGTTTCACTCATACTAATTGACTCTTTTGTTATATAATTATTAAAAGAGCCAGGCTATTTATTATGTATATTAATTATGGATTGGTAAGTGATATTAATTTATATATTAATTTTTAAATAGTCAATCCAAACAGTTGAATATGATCTCCATACGAAATGTGTATAAATATCATTACTTTTGGATGATTCAGAATTTTTAATTCACTAAAGGCCTGTATTTATTATCATTACAATAGAATCTAAATACTAATTACGAGATGTAAACTTTTGCGATAAAATGTCGAATATTTTATATATAAATATATTAGTTTCCCCATTGTTTTCTATAAATAAAAATATTAAATATCAGAATTGAAACTGTAGAATATTTGATACTTTAATTTTTATGTAAAATTATAATAAGTATAAGACTATTGGTGATTAAATTTTCAAAGACTTCGATTAAAAAATATTAAAATTTGTGATAATAATTAACGGAAAAGAGCTCTGAATCAAAGCGGCTCTATAATCGGAGAAACGTTACAAGCAAGAATTTAACATTTAATATGAGCTTCCAAGAGGGGCTAATTAAGCATGATCAATTTGATCCGAGCGGTTAAAGGAAACAACAGCTCTGTTTCGGATTATGGTTTTAGAATAATTATTTTAGTACCCGCACTTAGAGGAATAATGTACTATGGGTCTCACTAATTATTATTCTAAAAAGATTATATGTTCTCCACTAATTATTATTCTAAAATTCCAGCAACACCCTTCCTCTATGATCCGCGTCAACCTTCCTCTAATGAAGTAGTGGGGACCCCATATCACCGCATCAACCTTAACCAATCATCACCGCATCAACTTTCCTCTAACAAAAATAGTTGACCACATAGGTAAAAATACTTTAGTTCAGAGGTATAAATACTTGCAGTACTTAATATTAATACTTTCAGACGTCATCTAGTGTCATATGTAAAAAATATTTGAGTGGTCCCCTAATGCGGGTACGACACGAGGATTTTTCAAGAAAATGTGCGGGTACGGTTATTTAAGAAAAATTCATATATCATATATATATATGTAGTTCATTGTATAGATATAAATACTTATCTTGTTTGAGTTATATACTTCACAATGTTACTATTAATATTTGTAAAAAAAAATTACAGTTTTGAAACAGTTGCGTAATCCCCTAATGCGGGTACGATGCGAGAATTTTTCAAAAAAAGGTGCAGGTATGGTTATTTAAGAAAAATGCATATATCATATATGTAGTTCATTGTATAGATATAAATACTTGTCTTGTTTGAACTATATACTTCACAATAGTACTATTAATATTTGTAAAACAAAATTACAGTTTTGGAATGGTTGCGTGGCCCCCTAATGCGGGTACGACGCAAGGATTTTTCAAAAAAAGGTGCAGGTACGGTTATTTAAGGAAAAATTCATATATCATATATGTAGTTCATTGTATAGATATAAATATTTGTCTTATTTGAACTATATATATACTTCACAATATTACTATTACTATTTGTAAAACAAAATTACAGTTTTGGAACGGTTGCGGTCCCCACAAACAGTCACTACTAGAATTTCCGCTTTTTCCATGCGTAGCAATGTTATTTCCATGGTGAGGAAGGGCCCTTGGAAAAGAAATCGAGTTTTCTGACACACTCAACCATTTCCAAAGGGGGTCCCATGGAAATAGTAGCGCATGGAAATCCCTGATGTCTGCCTATGGAAATGTTACCTATCCGCCGTTGGAAATACTTTTGCATGACCCATGACCCGCCAAACAGACCGAATACTATATTTTATTGATGTCCCATGGAAATACCTCATGAGCTACCCTTGGAAATAAAATGGAAGTTGTGAGACCTATTATTTCCATGAGCGGACCTTGGAAATGTTGTAGTTAGTTTGTTTATATTATATTATAGTGGAGGTTCATGGAAATAGTGGAGCACTGTGCTCATGGAAATATTTTATGGATTCAGTTTATATTATTTTAAAGTTGGACTTGTTATTTCCATGAGGCTACCGTTGGAAAAGTTAAGTTCTTGGAGACAGCAACGTTTCTGTTTATTGGATATGTCCCTTTGAATGCTCAACAAAATTAAATCACAGCAGCATACAAATATTCAATTGTGATATTTAAAATGAAGTATACAGATGAAAACATCTTTAAACATAAATTTGAGGTCTTTGCCAATTACAAGACATATTTAAGTTTAATTTAGATTCAAAAATTATGACAAACCAAGAAAAGAGAATAATATTTGAGGTCTTGTGTAGACACCTGTTACAAACCAAAAAAAAAGAGAACAAGGTTAGAGAAGGGATTTGACAAAAGTGAAGCATGCCGGATTAGTAAAATGTATAGAAATTTTAAATGAAAAACCTAACACATGTATGTTGATTTACCAATTAATTAATACTCTTCATCGGAATCATCGGAGCCTAAGCAATCTTCTTCACCGTCTTGCTCCATGTCATGCTCATTCTCACCCTCGCCTATGTTGTTTTCGTCCCTCGCCAAACTTGACGGTTCATTTGATGCTGCCGGCGGAAGGTTCGTCATATCGATCACTAGCTCGAACTCATCTTCTCGAAGGACCATATCATCCCAATCAATGTCTTGTCCAATTGTTGGTTCAATTGGATTATCCGGTCTTTCCTCTTGGTAAAATTCGATGTTTGTATCGTCGCCCTCGGCACGAAACCTTGACTTCGGACTTGTTTTCATTGCCACCCACCATGGGCGTCTTTCGGCCTTTTGCGATGCATAAGGTAGGTAGCATACTTGAGTTGCTTGAGCCGCTAATACAAACGGCTCGTAATTTGTAAGGCGAGAAGTATGCTTAACCTCAACAATACCATGTTTGCGGTCGACCCTTACACCATTTATTATGTCGAACCAATCACACCTAAAGAGAATTACATTGTGGGCATCATATTGTAGCTCAATGACATCTTGGAGAATTCCATAGTAGTCGATTTGTGTGTTGTTTGCATCCCACTCTCCTTTAATGCAAACACCACTACTTTTAGTTGACATGTTTTGCCCATATTTTTGTGTGTGAAATCTATACCCATTGACTTCGCACCCTTCGTAGAAGTACACTTCTTTGCTAGGCTTGATTCCTGCCATTCGTATGTAGTAATCGCCTTCATCCCGAGAATTTATTACCTTTTTACGTAACCAAGTTGCGAAACCCTCTTGACGAATTTTTGGCAGATTTAGTGGGCTTATGGCTACTCCAGAGTTGAGCATGCATGTATCAAACTCTCTGCATTTTAGAATATGGAAAAATATTAGATTGTGATAGGTTCTAGAATAGATAATTTTGAGATCATCAAAGTAAAATTTATAAGATTGTACCCCATGTACTTCTCACAGATCTCTGGACAATTGAGGATGACTTAGGTGTGTGCAGCATCAAAATCTGTTTCAGAGAGAGGCCTTCGTCTTCTCCTGCCAATACAACGGGTCGGAGTATCGAATATCGACAGTTGTCCCGCCGAACGATTACTTGTTTCAACTCCTTGGCCAATGTTAGATTTTTCGGCAAAGTAGTGTGCGGAAAATGTACCGATTTCTTTGGCAATTGTGGCCTCTACAATAGAACCCTCAACCCGTGCCTTGTTTGTAACTCTCATCCTCTGTTCTTTGTTACGCCTGTATTTGCAACAATGGTTAAGTGTTAGTTGTTACAATAATTGTATGATGGTATAGAAATAGAAGACATAGTTAAGCTTAGTGTTCCTTCATGTAAAATAAAAATAAATTCCAAACCAACCTTTCGCATGGAAACATCCATCGGGACCCTACTAGCCCCCCCATTCTTGCCTCGTATGCTACATGCAACGCAAGATGCTCCATTGAATCGAAGAAACCAGGAGGAAAAAAAATTTCTGCCTTGCACATTGTGACAACAAAATCCTTTTCTAATATCGCAATGCGATTTGGATCAATTTCCTTGGCACAAATCTCTCTAAAGAATGCTGAAATCTCACATAAAACCTCCCATACGGAATCCGGGACAAAGTCTCGAAAAGCGACCGGGAGGAGGCGCTCCATGAACACATGTAAATCATGACTTTTAAGTCCAATGAAGGTGCTAGTGGTTAGGTTAACCAACATTGACCAATTGGATGCGTAGCCATCTGGAAACCTTACTACATCCTTGAGCCATGTTAAAACAATCTTCTTATCACCTGGAGAGAGTGCGAAGGGGGCATTTGGTTTTTTCATCTTTCCCGGGTTGTTGTCACCCGCCGGAATTAGGTGTTGGGTGGGACGATCACAATAAAGAGCCAAATCTTTCCTTGCTTTTTCATTATTCTTGGTTTTGCCACTTATGCTTAATAGCGTGTATAGCAAATTTTCGGTGAAATTCTTCTCCAAATGCATCATATCTAAATTGTGTTGCAACATATTGTCTTTCCAATAGGGTAAACTCCAAAAGATACTTTTCTTTTGCCAATGGTGAGTTTCACCATAACCCGGAATCTGTTGTAATCCTCCCTCTTTACCCCATTTAATATCTGGGATCAAACTCACTATATCGAGCAACTGCTCTCCTGTCAATCTCGGTGGTGGCGGATCATTCTCGACTCTACCTTTTTTGAAATTCTTCCTATCTCGACGGAATGGGTGATCCGGAGGTAGGAAGCACCTCGTACCATCGAACCAACTTGCTTTTCCACCAAACTGAAGTTGAAATGCCTTTGTCTTCTCCATGCAATAAAAACACCCCAACCGGCCTTTTGTACCCCAGCCACATAGCATCTCATAAGCCGGGTAATCACTCACCGTCCAAAGTAGTTGTGCATGCATCTTGAAATTCTCTTTCTTATACCCATCCCATGTCATTTCTCCATCTAACCACAAATGCTTCAATTCATCGATCAAAGTTTCGAGAAGAATGTCAATGTCCCGACCCGGATGCTTTGGTCCAGGGATGACTAGTGCGAGGAACATGCTATCTTCTTTCATTATCATCCCAGGTGGTAAGTTATACGGAAAAACAAATACCGGCCAACACGAATATTGGGCTGCACTCGAGTTGAATGGCATGAACCCATCCGTTGTGATTCCCAACCAAACATTTCTAAGCTCTTCTGCGAAGGCGGGATGCTTTCGAGCAAAATGCTTCCAAGCCTCGGCATCCGCCGGGTGCACCATCATCGGGGCTTTTTGACGCACACCTTCCTTGTGCCATCTCATATTCTTCGCAGATGTTGCGGTCATGTACATCCTTTGCAATCGTGGGGTGATAGGGAGATAACGAAGTTGCTTTTGTGGAATTGGTTTAGCCTTCTTATTAGTTCCGGATGGCTTATATCTTGAAATGCCACATACATCACACCGTGTCTTCTTCTTGTTCACCTCACTGTAATATAGCATACAAAAGTTAGGACATACATCTATTTTCTTAGCCTCCATGCCCAATCCATCAACCAATCGTCTAGCTTGGTACCAATTTTCCGGCATTTCTTCACCCGGCGGAAGCGTGCTTTTCATGAGTCCCAACATGTCATTAAAACATTTTTGGCTCAATTGGTGTTTAGACTTCAAAGCTATGGCACGTGACACAGCCGACAATACAGTGTGTGCTTCGCATTTCATTTCACCCGTCGAGTTCAATTTCCATAGGGGTTGTTTTGACGCTTCCATCATGTCGAAGAATTTTTTTGCCGCACCGACCGGTGCCTCCTCATTCCAATTGAATTGTTGACCAGCGACATCCCTCACCATTTCACCCATTTGATCGTTGGCATCGTTCGTGGTTAGTGGACTTAGAGGTTGGTTGATATCGAAATTCGGATGTGGCTCCCCGTGTTTGTACCAAACATCATATAAGCTGCAAAAACCATGTTGATAAAGATGTAGTTCGACGGTTTCCAAATCTTTGCTTTATAGGTTGTCACATCTTTCACACGGACAGGGGATACATTGATTTCCATTAGTGTCGACACTCACAACCGATGGCTTAGATACAGCTGAAGCGATGAATTCGGTAACACCTGCAATAAAGTCGGGTTCAAGACTTCCTCCCGTATTTGATCGACTGTTGTACATCCATCCCCTATCAGTGGCCATCTATTGAGCGATCTATACAAATTAAAGTTGAGTTAATAACCGAAGGCTTAAACATAGAGAGGACAGGGGCTGTTTTGAACGTTCTCGCAAGACAGTGGGTAACCAGCAGTAATACTTACATAAATTTCCCTCACCAGCAGCTCACTAGCAGCAAATTAAGAGCTCTAAAAGCCTGGTCCAAAGATTGAGAGTGGAGATAGAGTGAGAGTTACCTAGCTGAGACCACTGCCTTAAAATGTGAGAGGGAGACCACTGGCGAGACCACTGACTGAAAATAGCAACACACCTGCGAGACCAGTGGCTGAAAATGTGGAGATCTACAGTTCCCCTGTTGAGTCCCAGAACGGCGATGGGGCGAGACTAGAAATGGGGCGAGACTAGAAAGAGGTACAAACGGGAAACACGACAGTAGGTAGACTAGAAATGGGGCGAGACGTTGGGATTAATAGGTAGTGATGGTATTTCTGACGGTATCCCCATGGAAATAGTGACATAAATTGTTTGAATACAATTTATATTTTTATTGCGTACCCAGTGTACGCTTAAATAGATGTATTTCTCCATCTAACCACAGTACCCATGTTTGATCCCACATAAAACCCATGTTGCAAACACAAAGATCTTTGAAATTGCCTATGTACCCAGTACAAATTAAAGTCACATCCTAAGTTAAATAAAACACATCCTACATCACATCCTACTTAATTAAATGGTTATAAACACAGACATAGCATCACATATAACCCTGCAGTTCAACCATAGCATTTAAAACATAATTAATTACATCACATCCTACTTAATTAAATGGTTATTACAAATCAGTTTATTTAGACATCTCCCCCTCCAGAATTCCCCTTCGATGGTATAGTGTCATCCGCCCTTCCACCGCTGTGGCCCGCAGCAGCGTTGCCCTCTGTTGACGAACCCTGTGAGGACAAAAACATTAATTAGAGTTATCAAAGATTACATATAACCCTTCGATGCTAATAGTTTATAACTTCATCATAGGAGATGTGCTTACTTTAAAAGGTGGTAATGGTAGGCCGTTTGCTGCGAAGAGCCTTGCAAAACATTCCCTTGAGTACTCGTGGTTTTTTTGAACCTCCTCCATCTCAACTTTGTGTCGCTTCTCTTGGGCAACTATCTCCGCAGCAAACCGAGAACGTTCAGTTGCTAGTAAATCTGCCACCTCGTCCTTTGAGTATTTCCTCTTTGCATCACTAGCAGAGGTGGCAGTGCTCTTTGTTGGATTAGAAATGTCTGCCTCTAGTGTCTCCAAGACGCGGGTGGCCTTGCTGGTAATTGATTTTTTGCCAAATCCGAATAACCTCCCTCGGTCCACTCCTTCGACAGCTAGCTCCCATATTTCCTCATCTGTCTTTTGACCCGCGTAGTGTTCCTTAAGGTCGGAATAGGTTTTCTGTAATTTACAGCAAATAGTTGTCAATACCTCATTTAATCCTAATCCTCACTACTAATATCACATTAAAAAATTTAAGAAAGAACTGAACCAATTTCTCATTTTGCATAGTGACGTTTGTGTGGCTGAACATGGAGAATATGACAATTTTGAATCATGTGCAGATTACTTATCCATGTAGGTATTGAGAGATGTATTTAATTTTGTGATCCTGTATTTCAGCTATGAACTTTAGCTTTTTGTTTTTAGCTAACTCCAGTTATCATCAAAAATTATTTTATTTATCTCATTCTCCGTTGCAAAGAACGGGCACTTGACTAGTTTAATTTAAATGTGTCAATTCCTAATTTAATTTACCTGTGTTACAAGGAATAAGTTAATTTAAATATGTTACAACTATAAATATGTTACAACTATAAATAAGTTAATTTACCTGTGTTAAATATTTCACAAGCATCACTAACTATATCTCATGTTATTCGGAAGGGATTTCATTCCTGTAGTTGGTGTCAAGTCAGAATGATTATTCGGAACCTTTTGGATTTACATATGGCTCTACACAGCAAAGTTAAAGGTTTGACTTTGATAATTGAATTGCAATTTATGGCCTTTTAGAATGGATACCAAGCAACGTATTTTTGCAATGTTTATATTACAAAGGTAACCATCAAATTAATAGATTTGTTAAGTTCAAGATGCTCAATGGACTAGAATTTAAAGTGGAGGGATGAGGCACTCACCGCTGCCTTTTCCGCTCTCTCGGACACGTATTTCTTCCCTTCCTCCGTATCTAGCATGTGAGTTCGATCGAAAACCTCCCTCATTCGCACTGGTGTGCCCTTCTCCCTAGACTGCAAGTTCAAACAACCATGTAGATGATGTTATTAGAATTAAATCATTGTTAAGCACACTAATTCTTTTTATTGTAGTAAATCAATACCATGGCTAGCTTGTGTCGATACATGCTCCTAGAACCAGTGACGTGCCGGACCGGGGTACCTCCTTTTGTTCTGTTATTACGGTTGATCACCGATTGCTGGTCCCATTTGGTAGTGGACCAAATGTCGCACAACCCCTTCCAGGCTTCTACATTTTTGCACCATTTGGGAGGGATTTCTTTCCAAGCCATCTTATCCATCCCGTATTTCCTCGTATACCAAGCCCGTATTTCTGCCAACTCCCGACTGTAAGCGTCCGCTGCGATGTTCTCAAAAACATCGAGACAACGCCCGATGTCTTCACTGGCCCCCCACGAATACCTCTGCAGGAAATGTTTTAAAATTGACAACCTTGTCTTACTTGGAAAGAAGTTGTAAGACCTATACGGTCCCGGCATGTTCTCTAATGTCAGGATCCGGATCGTGGTTATAACCTTTGTGTCATCGGGCGAGGTTGCGAACACCCCGTCGCCGGCCACTTCGAGTTCTGGTCTGTCTTCCGGACGCATTGGATCACGAGGCTTGCCAAGACCCCGCGTTGCCCTCACGGCAGATTTACCCTTGTTTCGCTTTCTTTTTCCCTTGCCAGCAGCTGGCGCATGTTCCAACTCTTGCCCGTGTGTTGTAAAAGCTTCGGGACAACAGCGAAGGGGCCGACGGAGGAGACACCTCCTACTGCCATCGTCATCCAATAGCGACTGTTGCGCAATCGACTGACCAGACTCACTTCCATCACCAGCATGTGCATCGTTCGGAGCTGGTGTGTCTGTCTGGCCCGCATTCTCCCATGGATCCCACTCATTTGAAAACATGTTAATATCTTCCCACGAAGACCAGGACCTTTCTTGTTCAGCTGAACGGGTGTTAGTCGAAGCCGGTGACATAGCAGGACCCGATGCCTCTGCACGAGTCGGTGACGAGTCAGGACCCGACTCCTCTGCACGAGTCGGTGACATAGCGGGACTCGACTCCTCTGCGCGAGTCGGTGACGAGTCAGGACCCGACTCCTCTGCAATAGTCGGTAACATAACGGGACTCGACTCTACACGACCCGATGCCTTTGCACGAGTCGGTGCCATAGCAAGACCTGAGTCGGCTGCACGAGTCAGTGACATAGCAGGAGGTGCTGCCTCAGAGGGAGTCGGTGACATGGCAGGACCCGATGCCTCTGCACGAGTTGGTGACGAGTCACATCCCTGTACAATAGTGGATGAATTCGGTGGCGTGGACTGGGCACCGACTCCCTCTGGAGATGGATGAGTATCTCCAGGTGGTTTGCCGGTTGTGATTTTCTTCTTAAATCCTGGTTTACCTGGTGGCCAAGATGGATTTGGGCCAAAAAATATCTTCGTCCCACTGGATTTTGAGGATGTCTTGGCCTGCTCCGGTGTATGGCCCTGAGTCGGTGGCATTGTAAGGGACCCGGAAACACCGGGATTGAGCCTCGCAGATCTCCTAGGGTTTGGCATGGTGCTCAACTTGGCTTGTGATTTTTTCGCTGCACGTGCACGAGTCTCTGGCTGAATCTGGGGTTGCATCCGTGGTTGCGGGTTGTAAGACTCCTCTGGATGAATCGGTTGTCGCGGGTTGTGAGACTCCTCTGGCGGGGGACCAGCTGACATCGTACTCGTGGCGCTCGGATTGATTATCGGGGATTTACGGCGAGGTACGACCATGAACTGAGAGGCATCATCGTCACTGGACATGTTTTCTGTGCCAATGAACACCAATAAATCAAGAATTAATAAAATAAAAGGGTAAGAATGTAGAGACATTTTTACAATTAAGAAACAATTCATTATACAGTAAATTCATTATATAGAGACATTTCTTTACAACTAAAATATACTAACTTTTACAGCCTATACAAACTTTAAGGTATGGTGATATGGCAGACATAATTTATAAAGAGTCAATCTTAACAAAAATTACACAAGTGAAGCAAACATATATGAGATAATACTGAATTTAAATTAAACAATAACTATTAATTAATAGTGCAACAGCAATATTAAGAAGCTTTGAAAGATGGTACGTAGTGCAACAGCAATAAATTAAACAATACATCATAATTAACATCACTAAATCCCCGAGAATTCTAATCATAACTAACTATAACATCACTAAACATGACTGGGTATATGCATCTCTATTCAAAAATTCTAATCATATAATTCTATTAATTGCATGAGACATATGAGAGTATTAATTAGGAGCGTTGATTGTGTGGTGCATATTCAAAAGTTAACTTTCATATACAACCAGTAAAGGAAGAAAACACACAAAAAGAAAACAACAGGTGTGCAATTTTTGCTCAAGGAAACACAAAAAGAAAACACACTTAACATAACTCTACAATCATTATTTATTAGCTCCAAAAAAGAAAACACACAAAAAGGGTTACATTTTTGCTCCAAAAGATTTATCTTAATTACGTTTGGAATTGGGGATATCGATCGGAGAAGAGACTTTTGTTGAAAACACCTAACTTGATGATCGATCGCAGCACTAAGGCTGGTTTTTTCTGAGATTATAAGTCTGGTTAATCTAATTTTATATTATTAGATTGGTTAATCTGATAAGAAAATTAGATTAACATAACCAATTTGGGTAAATATAATATCAAATTAGATGACATCACAGGGTTCAGAGACTTAAAGTTTGGTTGATGTCTAATATTATATCATGACTCAAGTTATTCTTTATTTGATAGGAGTTTGATGGCTTAAGTCATATTTTGATAACTATAATAGAAAAATGATTTTTATTGGATTGAATTTTTTAATTAATTACATGTACTGTCATTTTATGAAATCAATTTAAAGATGATTAAGATTATGAGAAGTAACAAATTAAAGTCAGGTTGTGTGCAGAGAAAACTTTTAAGAAAAGTAACAAAATATATATATTTTTAACTAAGATTTCTGGAAATACTTAGACAATTAATTTTTTTTTCTCAAGTTTAGAGATTCGTCTATGTTATAAAAAACTGTCTAGTATGGAGAATGAATGACATATCGCAATTTATTTATACATCTAATTGATTGTACTGTGTTCTTTTTAATACTTACATTATCTAGTCACAGAGAAATAGTTAAAATTCTTGTAGTTTATACAAAGCAAAAATTGCAAAATTAAAATTTTATCTTTCCAGTTATTTTATTCATTTTGATATATATATTAATAAACATTTAACCCAGTATATAATCTGATTGATCATGGCAATATTCAAGTCTAGTCAGTACATAGAAAATAAAAATTAGAGAAGCAAGAATCAATAAACATGCATTTCTTCTTTTTATAGATTGACGGTGGGTCCCAACTATGGATTAAACTTAAGACATCTAAATAGGTGAGTTTATTTAGGTCAATTTAGGCTAGCCTAAAGATCGGCTTATTTCATCTTATTCTGACTCAATTAAATCACATGTGACATGAAAGAATAACTACTGAGGCCTTTATTCCACTCATCTGGCGGAATAACTGAAAAATTGATGACATCGCAATTGGCCTAATCTCATACTTTATTCTATAACAACAGAGATAAAACATGCAATTAGAATTCATGTATAATTACCCGAAAGAGGCTCCAACGCAAAGAGTCAAGAAAATGTCCGGCACCAAGGAATTGCCTCGCCTCACGGCCGTCAAAGTATTAGCGGCAAGCACCAAGATTGATAGCAAATTCCTAGAGACAGAAAGGATAGGGGATTTTAATTAGGCTGTTAAAAGTATTTTTTCACTATAATGGATTACAGCCTAATAAAGGATAATGGATTTCACAGAAACCCTTCTAAAAGTATTTTTTCAGTGAAACCCTTCTGAAATCTGCCACCACATCAAAGCATTTTTCTAAGATTGATAGCAAAACCCTTCTCAAAACCCTTCTCAAAGCATTTTTCACAGAAACCCTTCTAATAATATTTTTTCACTAAATGTTGAGAGGAACTTTAGTACTTACCCGTGGGTTGAGAGAGGAGAGGGGCGATCACCTCAATGTTGAGAGGAACCGCAACGGGGCGGCGATTGAGAGGCAAGGGTTGGCGCCTGAGAGGAGAGGGGTTGGCGACTGAGCGGAGAGGAGTTGGCGATTGAGCGGAGAGGGGTTGTTCAGAGGAGAGGGGATGGCGATCGAGAGGGTTGGCGATTGAGAGGGTTGGCGATTGAACGGCGACGGGGCGGGTTGGCGATTGAGAGAGGAGAGGGGCGGGTTGGCGATTGAGAGGAGAGGGGCGCCTCGGGGGGAGGGAGAGGGTTTAGAAAGGGAAGGGTTTTTCAAAAATTCGGCTAAGTCCCGGGCTCACAACAGAGAGTGTATATCAAACCCTTCTGTTTCGCATTTGAAGCGCACCTACCAAAATTTTTATCCTCTACGGTAAAGTAGTAAATCATGTGAAATCGGGGCCATAAGATTAGGGTGCGCACGATTATTAACAGATAGCATGTGTTCCAAGATGGTACGATGCAAACAGAAATATTGTCTTACCTCAGAGAAATATACCTCCAGAGCTGTAATGGACACATCCATTGTTAATCCTAACTCTTCATCGTCTATCAGACGTTCCACATCAGAGATTGATGAAATTAGAGAATTTTGTACAGAAAATAATAGAAATAAATTACCTAAAATACATTTCATACATTTTTACATACAATGTGATCAAATAATGTTTGAAATAGTCAATTTCATATAATTTCAACATTAATTACTTTTCAAAATTGAGCGAATAATTGAGGACCGTTCATTTTGACGTGCTCGATCAACGGTCGATCCGCAATGAAATTATACCAAATCAGGTTCTAAACGATCAAGGGCAAACATTGAACGTAACCAAACAAAAATTTCCAACTTTTTCATATGTCGAAGCATCGATCCATCGTGAAGAGTTTGTGGCCATACGATGAATGTATTTTACGTGAGCTTGATCGGTGAGTAAATGAACATCAAATTTATTGAAATTTCAATATAGTGATTATAATGTGTTATTCTTCAAATTTAACGGTTCCGATTGACCATCGGACTTTGTATACCCGTGGATCTTCATTATGTCACACTTCGAGAGTTCATGTGCTATGTTCAATATTGAGGCAATGAGCTAATGATGCAACAAACATGTTATGATACATATTTTTTTTTCCAAAATCAATTAATAATTCATAAACATGTCATTTCAATCATAACATGATTATTAGATCTAATATCATTTGCAAATTTAATATTTTCTTCTAATTAACTGTATACATTAATTCACTAGCATGTAATTTACTTAATAACCATTTTGACATTAACAACATTTGGTCATTCAAATAAGTTAAAATAAACAATTCTATAAAATATTATAATATCTTCAAAATTTAAAACTGTAACAATTTATCAATTCTTATATCCATTTAATCATGGCACTGTAATTTAATTAACATCACTAATGTATGCAAATTGCAAAATCACAATTCTCTGATGTATACATATTTCAGGCAGATTTATTAACAGAGCATAATTCAGTGGAAGCAATTCTCATAATATAACATCACAAGAGTTCGAAACTGATAAAAAACTGCACAAAGAATAAACAGCTCTGTCCATTTGAACATCAATTGATCATTTCATTTATTTTGTAAGGAAGCAGCGCTCACCCTGCACAATTTTCGCCTGATGCAATGGTGGATGGTGCGTTAAAATATCTAAACCATTTAATTGACATCCGCACGAATATTAAAGGAAAAGTGCGTATTTTGGCGGAGACTGGAATGGCTCTGATCATGATCAGACGGTCAGTCTCCGATTTAACCATCCCTGCCTATTACAATTCGAACAGGAAGATGCATGCTTCGAATTTTAGCCTTTTAGTTTTACACCAGCCGCTTCCGCCCCCCCCCAATCTCATCCAGAACCCTATGGCCGCCCGAATTTCCCCCGCATTTCAATCCAAATTTCGCCGAATGCTCCGAAATTTTTCGATGGCCGCCAAAATTTCCCCCTCATTTTCCCCGTTAGTTTCGCCATCCTCTAATATCCCCACTCTCTCTCAATCGCTCAGATCTAAAATGCACACTAATCGGAGGTACACCATCAGAGAAACATTGAAAAGCAAATCGGAGTTACAAACTCAGAGAAGGATTTGTGTAGAGAAAAGGAGAGAAGTATATGCAAGTGGTGCTTCCTAGCTTGATCGAATTCGAACTAAATTGGTAATTCTCCCTAAAATCCTTCAAATTTCCTTGATTTGCATTTATTTGAGAATGAGGCGACATTTCAGTCTAGGGTTTTGCATATACTTTTCTCCTTTTCTCTACACATCAACTGCATTCTCTTTTTCTCCTTTATACCCCTTCTGAAATTCTTTCTCTTCTATTCCAATTAAAGGCTTCTTGTGTCAGGGGCTGCAGCTTAAAAGATATTACACTCATTCGTCAAATTTTAAGTTACACTGGTTATATGGTTTGTTAACAGTCCTGTCATTCGTCAAATATTAAAGTTACACTGGTTATATGTTACGTTTGGTTGCGGAGTAAAATTAATCAGTATTAAATTGTTTACTTCATGTTCATGTTCATGTTGCCCCTTATATTTTACATCTTATTTGGTAGTTATTTGATAGTTGGAGTTATGATCTAAATTAATTCACTCGGTGGAGTAAGATGTAGGGAAATGTGTCTCTTTTTATGACAGTGGGCTGCAGCCTTAAAAGTTAAGATGCTTTTAAGTTTACTTAATTTATTTTGAAATAAAAATGTAGGCAATGACAATCTAAACCCTGTTAAAGCCCAAAATTGTCTCCTAAGCCTGTTTTTACAAAGGAGGTAAATATAATGACCAAGATAGGTAGATTAGCATGGCAGGCATTTGTTTTATAATTTTGACTATTTGTTGCCATATAGTTTACTTAGTGCATCACATAATTTAATGCACTCATTTTTGTTTTCTTGTAACAGCATTTTGGATTTTACTGGTATACATTCAATTCTTCACGTCAAGAAAATAATTTTCTTTGTCAGAGTTGCCGTATCTGACCATTGCAAATGGAATACCACCAGACACATCTGGTCTACGAAAATAATTTTCTTTGTCAGAGTTGCCGTATTTTGACTATTTTGTACATAATCTACATTTTAACTTTTAAGGCTGGTCTACGAAAAGCAAATTGCAAATTGCAACACAACACATCTGGTATACAAGAAATTAACTGAAAAAGTAA
The DNA here is from genome assembly GCA_028015225.1 of Carex myosuroides. NCBI lineage: Eukaryota > Viridiplantae > Streptophyta > Magnoliopsida > Poales > Cyperaceae > Carex > Carex myosuroides. The sequence continues at coordinate 1,377,964 of CM051478.1, forward strand.
TGAACCCTTTCAAAATGTAGGTTGGCAACACAGCACACATGGCCCCCAGAAAATCTGGTCTACGAAGAGCAAATTGCAAAAAATACTCAAAGAGAAAGCAGAGTTCACAGGCTGTACCTGATGATGGTCAGTGCTCAAATGCTAGCCCAGACCGTGAACTTGCACCACCGGAACCCCCAAGGAAGAAGGGACGAGGTCCTGGAATTATCAGAAAATCGACGGATGTACTGGAAGACCGCACAATAATCTGGCCCGTTGGGCCTCGCGAGTTCACATGCGACGACAATCCAAATCAGATAAGCGCAGCAATCACTAGGTAACATGTCCTTTCCCCTCAATTGCTTGGCTGTGCCTGTTTTCTTTTGAACACTCACATTGAACATTCACATCAATACCATTGTACAGTTCAATTTTAATCAGATTAGGAGTTTGAGGAATTGAAATTTAGAAAATTTTCATCACTCCGATAAATCATATATCAAACCTGGTTTGATTTAGAAATTTATAAGTCACTCCTTCATTGAAATTTATAAGTCACTCCTTCATTGAAAAATAAACCACTATTATTCTTTGATTCTCTTCTAGATTCTTCTATCACAGTACTTTCCTCTATATCTCATGGAAATTCACTTTCATGCTATATATTCTGATATTTAGGAGGGAATTTAAATTAGGAAAAAGAAGTCGAAATTTTCTTATATTATGAATATTGGTACAAGGCGGATCATGAAATTACAGAAGGCAAGGGTGTTGATGTTGTCTATGATTATTTTATCAAAATTTCTAAAATAAGTTATATGCACAGAGTTTATCCTCTAAGGGTTACCCTTATTTTATGCACAGAGTTTATATGTTATCAAAATTTTGATACCCTTATTTCTAAAATTTCTATGCTACCAAATGAGGGGATCAAAATTGGTAGCATTATTGTATCAAAGTTTTCTCTCAGAAATGGTACTTCACTATGCTTATTCTATATACCCTTGTTCACTTGTTCACATGTTGCTATCAATAGGCTTGCCCTACAGAATATGCCGGGACCATTGAGAAGCTTCCTTGCCTTTGATGACGCCACAAAGAATAATATCGAGTTTCTCTTTTTGGTACCTTTTATTTTAATTATAGTATATCATGGATTCACAACCAGGAATTGATTGGATAAGTGATGAAATGTTAATCATCTAAGCCTTTGAGGTCCCAAACTAGTCAACAGTAATTACTAGTCACCTTGAGGTCCCAAAACAAATTGATTGGATAATTTATGAAAATGTCCTTGAATAATTAAGGTCAATCTGAACAATTTATAAGTGAACTTCATCAAATACATTCAAGATCAGTTGCCATTATTTAAATTTTAGGGTCATGGACCACTATTAAGACAGTGCATATATATGTTTTGCAGAAAAAATTCAGGTACCGTGACGGGGAAGACAATGACCATTGTCGGGATGTTCTGGAGGCCATAGCGAGCAAAAGGTACAGCGAGGAGCTTCACGAGGCGAGGGATAGCTGCATCAAAAAATTTGGCAGAAACTTACAAGCATGGAAGGCCGCGATTCCGCATTGGTGCCTTGACCACCCCAACTGGCATGGCTTGTGTGATATGTTTTTCACCGAGGATTGGCAAGGGGTCAGTAGACGAAACCATGCTAACCGCACAACTCGCGGACGCACGTCACACCACGGTGGGTCAGCAAGCTCACACCAGCACCATCGAATGCTGGTAAGCTGCATGAACACTTATGCTATTTACTTATTAGTACTTGTAATTTACAGATTAATCTGACCTTTTACCATTGCTCGTTTATTCATTTTATTGTGGAGACAACCTTGTGCAAGGGTAAAGAGCCTTCTAAAGTACAACTTTATGCACATATTCATTGTCGTAAAGTAAATGGCAAATCACCGGTTGTCGCCCAAATTGAAGCTGCCATGAAGGCTGTGTCTGGACAGGAGGAAAACAATGCCAACAGTGATGGCAACGGGCTAATGGATGCAAGTACCGAGGAAGTTTCCACACACATTCCGGATTTGGATACCAACACCTTAAAATTTTCCAACACAGAATCAGAGGCGGTTTATGTAAGTTGCATTACGTACATTACATTGTATTCATTTTTTTTACTTATGCGAGACTTGATTTTTGTTAGGAGAACAGGAGTACAGTTTAGATGGGTAAATAACTACTTTTTTAAGTGAATAAAGGAAAAAATGGGGATATTAATAATAGGGAAAATTTCTAGTATACCCATGCAAATTTTTGATATAGCCAATCTCCATGCAATAAAAACAACATAATATCCAAAATCGCCATAAAAACTCAACATCCTTTCTTTTATCCCCATTCATTTAATTAATCTTTAATTTAATTATTTTAAAAACAATATTGACAAACATACCCCACAATCTTTTCACATTCAGTAAGCAAAAAACTTTACATCCTACAATTTATCTAAGTGTTTCTAATTGATGAAGTTATGATGGGCATATATCTAAATTTCTCATATTTTAAATTTGGAACAAATCATAGCACAAGGTGATAGACATGATGGCTGATCAGGCCAATGCTGACCTCGACGAGAGCGCCATGTTTCTCTCAGCTGTGGGCGGATCAAAACACGGTAGGGTCCGAGGATTGGGAAGCATGCTTCAAAAAGAGAGGCAAACAACAACCACCCAAGCCAGGACCAGCCACACAACATCTTCTATTTCTGGTGTGACAAACAATGGAGTGCAGACAATGTTCTCTCGCACAGACGTAGCAGTGCTCTTAGCTGACCGTGACCGTCGTCATGCGGAGGAGAAGGCCGAGAGGGACAGAAAAATGGCAACTTTTGACTTGTACTTGAACCAATTATTCTCAATTTGTGGTGCTCAAAAACCTACTTTGCAGGTACGTAATTCCAATTTGTGTAGAAACCTTTTATTACATAACTCCCACTGTGTCGATCTGAATATCGTATACCTAGCCATCACTAAGTTTCAGGTTGTTTATCTTTGGGTATAAAGGAGAAAAGGAGAAGGGGTGTAACAACGTGATTTATATTATTCCAATTGAATTAGGTTTCTGTTTAGGAAATTCCAACATATACGATAATTGACAAAATATTGTTGTATCTGTTATTGTAACCAAACCCTCTTTATTTGTTGCTTGATTGAGTGATTGCTTGTGCTAGTGCTCTGTGTTGGCGGTGTGATCGATGGGTGCTAATGGTACTGGCTTCGAATCGGTTGTGTGTTCTTACCAGCCCTTGAACTGACAGGTGCCAAAATGTAAAATAAAGGATTAAGTGCAGAACAGGAGCATTTCTGCAATAAATTGTAGTTCTTTATTTGATCCTGTTGTGCTTGTCTCAGGAGTTTACATAATAGAGGTACACTAACAATACACATTGTGCATTGTTAAACTTAGGCTCAAGCAAACGGTTCTGGAACTGAGCAAGGTGTGGGGAATTTGCCTACTTTTCAGGTACAACTATTGACTTGTGAACTGAATGATTTAAATTTCATAAATCTGACCAAATATTGGGATATATGAATTATAACATTGTGATTTTTGTATTTTATTGTTAGGGTCAAGGGCCTCCCTTTCAACACTCTAAAGATGGAGCTTCAGATATGAATATGCCCATCTCCCATGTAAGTGGTTATAGAATGTTTTTTTCCCTGCATTTAAATCATTACCAAAACAACCACCCAAATGAAGGGTTCATATTCCTACTGGTACAAGTATGTCAAGTTAATATTGGTACCTTTTAAGATTTAAATATAAAAGGTGAAGTATAATCACATTCAACTTTAAAATTAACTTCTAACAAAAACCCATTTAACAACCACCCAGTGCAATCACAAGATATAATTGTATGGTGCAAAATTTGATGAAATCCTTTATTGTTAGAATAAATTAGATATTCCGATGCTTAAATTGCTAAATTTATTATTTTGAGGGTGTACATGCAAAAACCCTCATAAATATAACATGTTGTCTCTCTTTATGTGGTATACATAGGGTCTTCCTTTTCCTATGCAACCAAGTCAGGGAGGGGCTTTCCAAGCACTCTTGAATCAAGCTCCACCTGGAAATGAGGCAATTGCAGGGGAGGATGGATGGTGGGACAATCTACCTTCAACATGAACCTGACCTTTTAGTGTAGGAAAGTGCACATTTTTGTGAATTTACAAGCTCTAACATATCAGCAAACTAGGTCGTAACTTAATTATGTGAATTTTTGTTAACTCATAGTGGGTATATTTTGGGTGTATTAGCAATGTGCAATTACACAGGGATAGTGTATTAATGGGGTTTTCACATTTTGTTGGTACAATGTATGTAGATTATGCTATGTTAATGATTTATGCCTATTAAATGCTTGTATGTTGTATTTTCTATCTATTTGTAAGATGAATTTATGTTTATCAGTTTCAATGAGAAGTGGGGATTGTAATGGACTACTGGGTCGGTATCGGGACGGTACAGGGAGGATTGTTCATATGTGGGCATTCTGGTAGCAAAAAAAGGAGGTCAGTATTTCCGTGGGTATATACAAGGAAATAATAGCGCCCAGATCTGACCAGGTGGGCCCACTTTCACTGGCCATGGAAAAACTGGAGTGAGTCCCACGTAAACTGCCTTTGGAAATACTCAAGTGGGTCCCACGTAGATTGCCATGGAAATACTCGGGCGTCTTCCTTGGAAATACAGGTGGGACCCACGCTCGCTCCCCTTGGAAATACTCGGTGGGTCCCTCGGTTGATCCCCTTGGAAATACTCGGTGGGTCCCTCGTTTGATCCCCTTGGAAAAACTAAGGTGGGCCCCACCGATGCTCCCCTTGGAAATAATCCAGACTGTGGCCAAGTTCGAAAGTTTTTCCATGCGCCCTTTTTCCATGAGCCAGCTCATGGAAAACGCCGGAATCAGGTATTTCCAACGGCCCCGTTGGAAATACTGACTATTTCCAACGGCCCCGTTGGAAATACTGACTATTTCCAACGAGGGTATTTGCGACGGGGCTTTTTCCATGGGCAGCGCATGGAAAAAGCCATTTTTGGGCTTTTTCCATGCGGAAGCCCATGGAAAAAGCCATTTTCCTCCCCATGGAAAATGCGGAAATTCTAGTAGTGAGTTATGGCAGTTTAGGTGCGGGTACAGTGCGAGTACTCAATTGCGGGTACTCATATCAGCTTCCTATGTTTTATGTCTGAATAATGTTAAGACATATTAGACTTGTTTATCTACGTTATTCGAAGGTTTATGGTTTTCAGTTTGGGCCTTCTAAAATTTCAGGCAGTAGCTTTGTTGGTTTGGTTTTAGAATTTTTTAAAACAGTGTTTTAATATGATAAAAAAAATTAAAAAGATGATAAAAAAAATCTGACAAACACTAATTCGAAAATTTCTGAAAAAATAATAAAAATTTCCAAAAAATGAATTTTTTTTTACTAAGTACATTATAATACAAAGAACATGTTGAGCACTTCAGATCAACTATTTGTGCACATTTTAATGCACTTTTTTGTTCAATTTGTTGACCGCTCGACTTGATAGTAAATAAATTTGAAAATGAAATTTTTTTATATGAAAGCGAAGCTCTTGTTAAGGAGATTGGTTTGAACGGTTTGATTTGTCGTTTGAAGTCGATTCGATAGATTTTGGAGGCCAGAAACATATTGTTCAAATACTAGAGGAAGCGCATTAGCGTAATATATATATATATATATATATATATATATATGAGCATGGCTAATATACAAATGTTTGTTCCTGGACTCAGGAACAAACGGTTCAATTCTCCGATTTTCAAAGTCCAAACAGTCGATCCAAACCGTTAGATATTCAATCTATATTAAAATGTGCCTGGAGAGCAAATTTAACATTTTTTGGAACTTTTTTACTATTTATTAAGCTGGTTTGAAAACCGCTGTTTTTCAATACTGCAGAAATTTAATAAAAACAACAATATATATGCTTTCAATTCATTCACTAATTACTATTATTTGTTTCGTGGCTCCTTATCTTAATGATAAATGTAGGGTATTGATAAGTCAGAGTTGGACTATTGTGCTTCACGAAGTAAATGACATATTTAAAATCACATGATTAAGAGTCCATAATATTTTTTTTTTGTATTAGGGACAGTAAAGTAGCACCCAAAAAAATGTTAAAAAAAATAAGCAATGTTTTCATATTTATTTATTTATTCACATTGAAGTAAAAATCCAAGAAAATGTGTAATAAATTGATATCCATTCAAAAGAAATTCTAAAAGCTAATTAATCAAAACCTTCACACTCCAATGTGTAATAAATGGGCGCAGCATTTTGATTTACTGTATTAACAATTATTGTAATAAGCTGAATTAAAGTATTTAGTAAATAACTAGAAATATAATATTTAAAAACATGTCAATGACTCATTAGACGTTATAATTAGTAAATAAACATTATATTGAGGTGTAAAATAACAATAAAAATACAAGCAAATAATTCTGATTTCTTTAAATGCTAAAGAAATAAGAACATGACAATAATTAATTAACTAAAAATATAATATGCAACTCCTAAGGAAGTGAGAATATGACAAATGGCATTTAGGTGTGCTGGAATGATACAAATCTGAAAATATGCATCTAAACCCCACTAGAAGCCATAAATTCCTTGTTTTTGTGAGAAAAGATAGAAATCTTGATTTGGTCTATGTAGGTACTCTGGATGTATTCTTACGTACAGTGTCTCTAGCGAGATTAGTGTGAACTACGGTTGTTTATATATGAATTGTGTAAGAACCGAACCATATGGATAACAGAAAAGATTAAACATGCCTACTAACAGGAAAACTAAAATCTAACTATAATTGGAAGGATGACAAATAAAATCTGAGTCGTTTTAATTGCAACTTTAAAAGGTTGGGTAATAGAAAATTTTAGATGGCCCCTTGAAAGAAGAAAAAAATGCCAAAATCACATTATGATCAGATGGCCCGTTAAAAAAAGCATGCACTAAATTACTATCCTTCATTATTACTTCTATATTCTAAATTCCACACAAAAAATCCAAAATTAAACAATTACAACATTCAATTGAGCTCTAATTATGGAATTATTAATTTGCTAATTACCTTAGCCACAAAATTGTTTAAATTGCATTATTCGCCGGTCGGGGTCGCTCGCTCTCGGAGTCGGCATCTTCCAGCTGCAGGGTCACAGCAAGGTCAGAGAGAGGCCAGTCAGAAATAGGCCGGTCAGAGAGGGCGGTGTCGGGGCCAGAGAGCGCGCGGGTCGGGGTCGGGGTCGGGGTCGGGGTCAGAGAGCGGGGTGGGGGTCGAGGATCAGGGTCGGGGTCTTCCAGCGGAGATTCGGGCGGCGCTGCTTTGGGTGGCGGGTTCGCGCCAGTTTTTTTTTTTTATTAATTGGCTAACCTAAACCGCGGGAGAGGAGACAGAGAGGAAAGGAATGGCGCGCGGGTTTTTTTATATAGACCCTTCAGCGACCGGACCAAATCGGTCGCTGAAGGATATCATCACCGGTTGCTGAAGGGGTCGTCACTGAAAACATTTTATTATTTTTTTTTTCCTGAGAGGGGGTCTTCAACGACCGGCGACTAAACCGGTCGCTGATGCCGGTCGCTGAAGACCTGTTTTGTTGTAGTGTTCACTGTAAAATGTATTACGTTCAATAAGCATGTGCAACAACTATAATATAAAACATGCTCTCTTCTGCCACATCAACAAATTTAAAAGTTAACTTTTAAATCCCCTGATATTCATCCTTAATTTCAATCAAAATGTTAATACATTTTATTTTTACATCATTATAATGGGCCATGCAAATAGCAGAAATATTGATATTATAATTTTAGCCAGATTGCTCTGTAAGCAATGATACAATTATAATTTTGCATTCGTACACATGATGCTGCAATGTCATATCATCATTTGCATCTAAATTGCAATTGGATGCACACTTAATTTAAGGACCATGTGCAATTTACTCTTTTCTTATAGGTATAGAGAAAATTGCAGTATACACTAGAATTAAAATTTAAGATGGAAATTTTCTTTGTTAAGGATTTCTCGACTTATTTATAGTGAAAAGGAATAAAGAGTTCAAATGTCCATTATGCTTTTATTTTTAGAATTAAAATAACTTAAAATTTAAAACTTAAATGTCAAAATAAAACTATTAGATATGATCTATATCATTTTCACTATGCACACATAAAAGATCTTGACATTTTGATTTTGTTTTCATTAATATCAAGAGTTTGCAAAAATACACCGATGTTGATAAATTCTGAATGTTGATTTTTCAACTTGTTGATTTATATAAAACAAAAATTGAAAAATTAATAATTTTTCATGTGCATGTAGAGAATATTACATAGGTTACATCTAACTGTTTTATTTTGACATCTATACTTTAGAGTTTTTGTTATTAAAAAATTAAAAATTGAAAGCATGATGGAGACACAAAAAATGAAAGCATTTGAACCCTTCTCAAAGAAATATACAAATTAAACAAAATCAAAGTACTAGAAGTAGAACTTTTTTTATTTAAATTTTTTTTTACATAGAACTCCTATATATCTTTATGATATTCAAGCTAATTAGCATTACAGTCACTTAAGAGTTAGGACAAAATTATATGGTGTCCAGTGTACATGAACTTTTAACAATAATTGATCTGTTTGGTAGTATAAAAGTTCTAATTATTCCTAGTGAAACAAATTAATTTTGGTGCCTAAAGTTATAAACAAAAAAGGCAAGTAATATTTGGAGTTCATAGAAAAACTAAAAAAAGATTGAAGCCATTATGAAACGAAGTTGCTAACATTCCGTATATTAATTTTCTAACAAATTAATATTGTATTATATATGGATATAAGGTATCTCAATAATGTAGATATGCTAAAAATTTACTATGGCAATTTTAATTGCCTCGCTGTAGCCCTCACAAGTATCCACTCTGCTTTTGACAAATGTCAGCCATGCATAAGTTGACCCAATTGTGATCTAAACTAATTAAAGCAACAAATTAATTGTGATCAATGGAGAATTTGTTTACTTATTCAGGAATATCATAGGATTATGCGCTTAGATTTTATTAGTGCATTTTAATTTTAATTGCGAATTGTTGTTTTAGATGTACCAAAGTGTACATATATGTCACTTGATATACACGTAAGATAAACTTGTAGTTCCATTCGTTCTAAATAAATAAAAATAAAAGATAATTCATTTATTAAATATGGATAGATAACATTGCAAATCTGATAGATAGGTAAAGTGTGAACATAATGAAACAGAATATCAAGTACTGATAGATAGGTAAAGTGTGAACCTAATGATCATAAAAAATATCAAATACTATTAGATAGGTAAAGTGTGAACATAATGATAAAGAATATCAACTAAGATTACTATACTTGTCAATATGACCGAATAAATTTATATTCTTTAACTTGTTGAATAATGCTAATTATATATATATATATATATATATTATTATCAGATGTTAGCGTAACATAACAACATTGCTCCTGACCTATAGCCACACCCACATAGCTAATCAATAAAAAGGCAAAACCGGAGACCTTAATATTTGGGAGACATATTTGGGACCTTTCATTAATTTTATAAATTCCTATTACATATACAATCAAACAGAATCAGTTTAACATATTTCTATTTCTTCCCTTCCATCCGTCCAACAAACGTTTTAGACTTTAGTGTTTCATATTTATATTACATCTTAATCTTTTTATGTTATTGCAGCTAGCTAGTCATTTTCTCTTGCCTTTCAACCTTTTGAGTCACACACAGCGACGACAAGAGAAGTGAAAAATATATATATAGCAATATCACACCTTCAAGAAGTTGTATAAAAGCGACTTTCACTGGCTGCTAGCTAGATCTCACTTCATATATATATATATATATATATATATATATATATATATACTTCACCACATCTCTTCCTCTAGTTAATTTGGAATTTCTGTCTAATCCAATCTCCCGCAAATGGAGCGCAACGCTTTTATCATCTCTTTTTTCCTTATGTTTCTGTGGCCAATCGAAGCAACTCCATCTCACACATTCAACTCAATATTTAGCTTCGGTGACTCCTTGACCGACACTGGTAACTTAAATGTACTGGCTAAGAAACTCGCATTTCAAGTGTATACTGACAAGTTGCCTTATGGAGAGACTTTCTTTCATCATCCCTCTAACCGCTGTAGTGATGGAAGATTGATCGTTGATTTTCTAGGTATATATATTATGCCTAATTTTATATCCTGATTATAGCTCATTTTAGATCATCTATATAGATTGAATGTATGAAGTTGGCCATCCAATATAGGATTGCCAGACTGCACCAGTATTTTTCTTTGTTTATTGTAGATGATTGATATCTACAACAACTTCATTGTCTGATATAATTATAGACAAGTCATCAACGTTTTTTACTATTATTGGTGACGATAAATTTGATTGTACCTTATCAAATGGCTTTTAAGAAATAATAACAATAAGTGATACTATTAATACAACTCATACATATATATTAAAACAAATTAAATGGAAGAACTATTTGCTGCTCTTCATATTTATGAAAATTAAAGCTGTAATTTTATTCATTGCAAAGCGGAGGAGTTTGGTCTGCCAATTCTTCAACCCTACTTGTCACAAAATGGAACTTTTCGGCAAGGCGCAAACTTTGCTGTCGCAGGTGCAACGGCACTTGAACCTTCGTTCTTCAAGCAGCACAATATGACAACAATGGCAATACCATTAAACACTTCCTTGGATTTTCAATTACAATGGTTTCAGAATTTGAAACCTTCGTTATGCCAAACAACAAAAGGTGTGTAATCTCTAGCTCTCATTACATGTCGAGTAAAATATTGAATCATATGTTGTCATACATATAGTCGAACTTATTGATTATTAGCAAATAATGTTGCTGTTTTGCAGACTGCAGAGATTATTTTGGCAGATCTCTTTTTATTGTTGGAGAAATCGGAGGAAACGACTATATCAACATGTATGTAAATCGGTTGAGTATGACACAAGTGAAATCTTATGCTTCAACAATTGTTCAGACAATTGCAAAGACAATTAAGGTTTGTTAAAGACAACATAAAATTATATAAACATTTAAACAAGTTTCTTCTTTTCAATGTATATCTGCAAACATTTATAATTATTACCTAATTGGAATAACTGAATTGTCTGAATAGATATATATATGTTTCCATTGAACAGAAACTTTTAGATCAAGGTGCCAGGACTGTGGTGGTACCAGGAAATATACCAATGGGCTGCATCCCGATGCTTCTCACAATTTTCAAAAGCCAAGAACAAAACTCCTCCTATGATCATAAGACTGGATGCATTAAACGATTTAACATACTATCGAGATATCATAACTCCCTCCTCATTGAGGCAATAAAAGAATTTCGGGTCAAGTATCCTCATGCAAAGATCATTTATGCAGATTATTACAAACCTATTCTCAATCTTGTGAGGTATCCTAAACATTACGGTAAGCTACAAATTTGATTAAGCAATCTTAATTTAATTTCTCATAAAAGGAGAAAATACTATTGTCCATTCTAAGATATATATAGCCTGTTTTGAGATATCGCACATTCCCTAAAAGAATATAAATATTTTTGGAATTAATCCTAAATAATGTGAGAAATCTACAGGTCTCATGCACTTTTTCTGGTCTTAAGGAGTTTATAATTTTGTTATTTCAGGATTTACATCTAAACCGCTTGTAGTTTGCTGTGGAAAAGGAGGTGAATACAATTTGAACGTGACTGAATTGTGCGGCATGCCACAGGTAAGTGCATGCCGGAATCCATCAACTCGTGTAAATTGGGATGGCATCCACTTAACCGAGGCCGCTTACCGATATATTTCCACTAGCTGGTTAAAGGGTCCCTATGCTGATCCACCGATACTTGGTGCTCATACGAAATAGGTCTACTCAGGGCATTAAATTTGTTCACTGATGCCATATCTGTCATCTTGATGTAAAACAAAATAAAACAGAGTCTAGTATATATGCCTCTCCTTACATGGAAAGATACGGTTAGATTTGTCAAATGAAAACCAATGTGAGTTCCAAGTCATTTTCAATGAATAAAGATAAATAAATAAATGAACTCTCTGGGTGCAATTATGTTTCTCTCTTAATATGCATAAAAAATGTATTCCTTGCTAGAACTATCTAGAACTATAATTTCTCCATTCCATAATTATACCAGAAATCACGCAAGGACATTACTAAAGTAAATATTTGATAATGGAATTTCACTTGTAAAGCCTGAAGGTGCAAATTATATGGGCCTTTATTTGCAAAGCAGATCAAATTATTCCCTTTTTAGGCCTTATATTGATAAGGCCCAATTATTCCCCATGCGTAAACTATTTGGGCTGTATGAGTTGGACAAATTTATGCTCACGCAGAACTTAATATGCCAGATGAGGTGTGCCCAATCAAAGTTCGCCAGAATTCACATCACCTCAGGTTACCTGATCAAACAAATTACAATCAGACGGCCCATTTAATATGACACGAATCTCAAAACAGCCCCCTACAGTCACAATAGGCACCAGATTTGAGTTTGACCCATATAGAATTAATCTGGACCGGCCGTTGTAATTTGCTTGAGTCAGGTACCTGGGAGGATATCGGTCCAGTTTGCCAGACATAAATTAAAGAGTGAGGCTACGGTACTATGCATTGCACGGTTTGGTCCGTGCTACGGCTCAATATTTGAGTTTTCAAAATTTTAACGGTCGATCCGAACCGCAACATGATTATAAAATGAATATGTACATGCAAACCAAATTTTACATTTTTTCAAATTTTTTTACTATTTTTTCGAATTTTATCTTTATTATTTTAAGTCAAACTGGTAGCAACAAAATTGCAAATTCTGGTAAATCAATATCCAACGGTATTAGATAACGAATGGGCTTTAATAATAGATAATAAATTATACTACATGATCATGATTCATCAATTTGGATTTTATCTCAACAAATCTGATTTGATGGCAATAGTCTAAACATAAAATCACAATCTGCCACCGCTACTACAAATTACAGAGTTAATTAAATTGGGATCAACTCATCATTATTAGCCAATAAATTAAATTGAGTTTATATAAGCATTATGATATTTTCATATTCTTATTGTCAAATACCAGTGATTTCTAGATCTGCAAAGCTTAAAATTTTATCATATATAATGAATAAAATTTAGCGTACCCCCCAGTAATTTTTTTTTTGTGGAGAATTTAATAATTTTTGGAGATACAAATAAGAATAAGATATTTATTAAAAAAATCAAATATTCATAATATATATCTTATTATAATAGTAAATACTCCATTATTTTTTAATATATTTTAAACTATAGTATATATTTACTATTCCTATACGGATAACTAAAATCTATAATTATATCTATATCAGTGTGTGCACGGATATTTAAATACCGAATATACAGATCTAATTTTCTAACACAGATCAGAAATTATCTGCTCTGTTTTCACCCCTATATGTTCATGTTAGGTAATGACTGAAGCAGCGTGACCCCATATAATAATGGGTAATTATATCTTCCCCCATCTATCCATCCCCCATTTCATCCCCCAACTAACTAACTACATTTTCTAACTATAATTCAAAATTCTAACTACCTAATGGCCCTACAAATTAATTATCCAATTTTCTCCATTTATTTCTTTCCTCTTTCTCCCTCCCTCTCCCACCTCTCCCACCTCTCCCTCTCCACCTCCGCCTCCACCTCCGCCCGCCTCTCCCACCTCTCCATCTGCGCCTCCGCCCGCCTCTCCCACCTCTCCCTCTCGGCCTCCCTCTCCCACCTCCACCTCCACCTCCGTCTCCCACCTCCCGCCTCCGCCTCCTCTCTCTCCCACCTCCGCCTCCGCCGGAGTAGATCCATCACTGTCTTCCGCCGGGTCAGATCCGCCTCCGCCGGGTCAGATCCGAGTTATTTGCAAAGAACAAAGCTTCATTAATGGTGAATTAGAACAGTGCGTACTAAGTACATATGGATGAATACTTAATGTTTTAGAGATGAATACTTCAACGTTTATGGATGAATACTTAATATCTTAGGCAGAAATACTTTAACTTATATGTATGAATACTTGATATCTTATGGATGAATATTATTCGGCTGCTCTTGTAAAGTTAATCGAGGTATACTTGATACATTAACTATTTACACTTACACGATGAGGATGAATACTTGCTTAATGCGGGATGAATACTTGCATGACGAGGGTGAATACTTGTGCAACGGACAACTCGAAAGTATGTCATCATGGATCTCATTTGAAAGAGAAAATTATTTAGAAAACATTCGTGGTTTTATATTTGCAAAATTCCTCACAGATCGTCAGAAATATTGGTTAGATTGAACGGAGAAAAAAAACCCATCTCTAAAAACGTGTAAAAGATGAGTGATTGATTAGGATGAATACTTGCTTAATGCGGGATGAATACTTGCATGACAAGGTGTGAATACTTGTGCAACGGACAACTCGAAAGTATGTCATCATGGATCTCATTTGAAAGAGAAAATTATTTAGAAGACATTCGTGGTTTTAGATTTGCAAAATTCCTCACAGATCGTCAGAAATATTGGTTAGATTGAACGGAGAAAAAAAAACCCATCTCTAAAAACGTGTAAAAGATGAATGATTTATGTGTCCAAATATGCTTCTATTGCAAATATGAATACATTTATATAGATGGATGAATGCTAGTTGTGTTACAGATGAATATTTTTTTTGCAAATTTCTAAAATGAGCTGAAGGTAGTTAGAAATCCCCCACTTAATTAATGCGCTGACGGTTATGCGGTCCCCCACTTAATTAATGCTATGACAGTTGTGCGGTCCCCCACACATGTTGTGTGTCCCCTACTTTCTTGTTGTAATATATCCAAATATGTTTCTATTGCAAATGTGAATACCTTCATATAGATGGATGAATACTAGTTGTGCTACATATGAATACTTCTGCAAATTCCTAAAATACACTGACAGTTATAAATTATAACTAACTAACTACCTTAATTAATGCAACTGACGGGGGATGAAACGGAGGATTGTTCACGGGGGAGAGCTAGGCGGACCCTATAATAATATGTGAATATGGACTTGTTGCATCAGTTTCTCTAAAGCAACAATTAGATGGCCATTGAAATTTGGTTAAGAACTCTAAATAATTATTTAAATTTGAAGACTTGATTTCATGTTTATTAAAGAAAAAAATAATTTGATGGTCATATCCTATGTTACTCAGATACTCAAATTGAGCATCGTACTCGTATTAGACATGTATCGGATATCGATACGCACCCGATACGGCAATACATATCCGATGCATATCCGATACGCCAGCTGGTGTATCGGCTTGCGTGGCCTATACGGTCGCCGATACTCTGTTGAAACCCACATATATGGCTGGATATGGCTGGATACAGCAGATACTGCGCCCGTGGCTATGAACCGCACCCGTGGACCACTGCAAATGTCTTTTTTTCTGCTGTCAGCGTGAATCGAACCTGGGACTTCCCAGTTGAACATCAAAATCTTTAACCATTACACTAGAGTATCATATGTGATATGTTCTAGTAAATATAGTATTTAACTTAGGTTAAGTCTTTATTTTTTTTACAAATTTAATTTAAGTTATGATTATCTAAATACAATATATAAAATAGTAATAAATAATATATATAATAGGCGTATCGTATCCTAAATTCTTTCAAATTGCCGTATCGCCGTATCCGTATCGTATCCGATACGATACTCGTACCCGTATCCATACAACATAGGTCATATCGGATTCACATAAATTCTGTAACCGCAGAATTTGAAAACCACAGGTTGCTTGAAGGTCCAATCCAACCCAAATACTTCAATTAATCACATCAGAGCTAAAGCTGGTACGATTATATGAAACAAATCGCATGTGACAGAAGATGTATGACAGACTCATACTATAATTATTTTTTGGGAGAATTTCATTACCCCTCAAAAATCTTGATATTATGAACTACTCCAAAATTCATAATATCATATTTACCCTTCAAAACATCAAAAACTCACAAATTTTACTCATTTTATTGCCTTTTCTATTATAACTCATTTAAAATTTATAAAGTACCCATTTTATCCTTCATTAAAAAGAAAAAAAAATATATGTAAAGCATGTTTAAGAAAAATATTACTCTTCTATTGTTCGGTTTCTGGGAACAAATAGATCATTTCTATACTTTTGATTCATATACATTGATATTTATATATATACGCTTGTGTATACTTCAGAAGTAAGAAATGAATCATTTTACTTGAAAACCAACTAATTAATTAGAAGACTGCATTTTTCTTAAACATACTACATATTTTTTTTATCTTTCTAATAATTGGTAAAATAAGTATTAATAGAAAATAAAATAATATTGGTAAATATGTCAATTTTTGATTTTTTTTAGTAAAGGTTGGAGGTCAAGTCACCCAACTATTTAATATCCACAAATGATTGCCCCTTCTAGGTTTTGAACATGTAACCTCCCATGCGTAGAACATTGTCAATTTTTGAATTTTACATGGGTAAATATGATATTATATTTTAGATTGCGAAAATAACTAATATCAATTTTTTTAGGGATATACAAGAAATTCACCCTTTTTTGTTCGAATTCACATCCTCCCCGGTACCGTAATAGGGAATCTTTTACAATTATTGGATCTGGACCGTTCTTTTTAACTTGGCACGAATCTCGAAGTCCAATAATACTGCCCCCCGCGCTAGCTCGAATCTCAAAGTGGCTGAGAGTTAATCTCAAACCGTAAAGTGAAGGGAATCTTTTACACTAATGGAGAGGATACTTGTTCTTTTTGTTCTCCGCTCACTCCCTCCCCAATTCCAATTCCGAAATTTCTCCTCTTTCCTTTAGAGAATTTCGTTGATCTAAAATATTTTAATTAGAATGAAATTATGAAAGAACAATATTTTGTAAACCATTTACAGATAGTATTGTTTATTCAACTATCAAAATATCATACATGGACATACATGCACTATTTTATTATTATTATGGTTCTTATATTTTTATGGATAAAAAATATATTTTTTGTAATATAATGTTGCTTTAAATTGAGATAAATTATATTAGTACGGGATCGACTCTTTTTCCAGAACATGTCATGAACTATTTTTCAAGTGGTTCTATTAAATTTTGGTGGTTCTTAAAAGAAAGAAAATATTATATTGAGAACTATTATCTTTTTTAAATAACCGTGACAATCGATAAAATAATTATCAAAGTACAAAATATTGTAGATACCTTCTGTAAAGATTAGTATGTTATTTTCAAATTTTGATAAAATTTGGAATGCTTTGATTTTTCATGCACTAATACAATGGAATAATTATTGTTTCAAAGTAAATGATGAATAACTAACTGGTTTTTTAAATTACATCAAATTTGATACACAAGCAATTTATATCAATAATATCATAGAGATACTATAATCGTGCCCGTGCATTGCACACTACTAGAATCTCCGGTAACTGCAAGGGGAGCAAGTGTTTGTTGCAAGCATAGGAAGGGTCGTTGCAAAAGATTTTGGTTTTCTGATTAAATTAATATAACTGCAACGGGAGGCCCTTGCAAGTAATCACGCTTGCAAATATGTGATGAATCCCCTTGCTAATGTCTCCTATTGGCCCTTGCAAATAATAATACCCACCCCAAACACGACTGATATTATTTTATTGTGAATTGTGTTACTATTTGCAAGCGGCACCATTGCAATTGTTTTTTGATTTCTTTTTTATATTATTATATTCTAAAGACATTACTATTTGCAAGAGGCACCGTTGCAAATGTTTTTAAGATGATGTTTTTATTATTTTATTGTGAATGCCCTAACTATTTGCAAGAGTCACCGTTGCAAATGATTCAAAGTTTATTTCTTATATTATTATATTTCAAAAGCTCTAACTATTTGCAAGCGGGACCGTTGCAATTGTTTTTAAGTTGCAGTTTATATTAATTTAATGTAAAATGCCTAACTATTAGCAAGAGTCACCGTTGCTAATGTTTTTAAGTTGTAGTTTGTAATTTTTAATTATAAAGGTGAAAACTATTTGCATGAGTCACCATTGCTAATGTTGTTTTAGGTTTGGTTTATTTATTTCATTGTAACAGTCATAACTATTTGCAAGAGACACAGTTGCAATTGTTGTTCAGTTTCATTTTATATTTTTTTTATTGTAAAAGTCCTGACCATTTGCATGAGGCACCGTTGATAATGTTTTTTAAGTTTCGGTTTATATATTTTTGTTATATTATGAGACAATATCTGTAAAATTATTCAAGGGGGTCCATATCTCAGTGGTCACTGGTTGAAAACCGCCCTTTGGATGATTTTTGTTATTTTTGTAACATTTGCTGAAAAATTATGTACCATGTACAACAATAAGAATATAGCCCCATATATTATATTTGATATTCCCTTAAATGCGAAATAGTAATATAAATGACAACAGTCAAGTTGCTTTAATGAAACCCGAAATTTAAAGAGAAAGAATCTGATATGTAACCATATTAAAGAGAAGGTATATGATATTACATAAATGAAACTAATTCATCAATGTGAAACCAAAAATTTAATGTGTACTCATTAATAACAAAAGAGAAGCATTAATTCAGTTCACTTTGGTTGGCTTAACACAAAAGAGCATTTCTGGCGAAGAGGTGCATGGCAAGGGCATGTGAAGGGGTGGCTGTGCAAATTCTTTGGGCAATGAAGGGTTTATGGTTTCTACTATTTAATTGCTGCACTGTTGGCTGTCTTCTCCACCATAATCTTCCATTCTGCAACAAACACAAAATAAAAAGTGTGATCAGAATTAAAAAAACGATTAATAGAATGGAAAATGCTAATCCTAATCCTAACCCTTCAAACAATAATCCTAATCCTCCAAATCCGAATCATGTAAATCCTAATAATGCGCAAGGCGATGAAGAGGTCATAATCTATAATAGGCCAGTGGTGAAGGAGCCCGGAGATGGCTCTGAATGGCGAGTACCAGATCCTCCAGTGCATGAAATTGGCTCTTCGGACGAAGAAGTGGATTGGTATAAAGAGAGCCCTCCCGGTTACCCTTATGGCCCACCAGGAGAGCCTGTGAGTTTGGGACTGAGGAGAAGCAAGAGGGTTTGGAAAAATGTGGACAAAAAGAATAACGGGCACCGGGTCAGATACTTCCCTGATAAGAAGAAGAGACGCCCATGAGAGGGTCAAGAGGACTAGTTTGGTTTGAAATTAACCTTTTTTACTATTATAACCCTAGGGATGGGGTAATTTCTTTGTTAGTATTTGATGTTTTTGGTTTTCATAACTGTGACTGCTTTTATATATTAGTTGTTTATGTTGTTACTCTATGTTGTATGTTGTTTTATCCATGTAACCGTTCCATATATGTTGAATGATGTTTGTGAGGTTTTTGTTTGTTGGTTTGTTAATCTACAATTGTTTTTAAATGTATTTGGTTCCCTACTGCAAGCCCACTGTTATGAGCAAATTAGATTCAATTATAAAAATGTTAATTTTGACATAATAAGGACTAAAAGGCATAATTACATTCATGGGACTGACAAGATATATATAGGAACTGAAAACTTAATGACAGAAAAAAAGAACAAGAAACTAAGAAAATGCGCTGACCTCACATACAAGCCGAAACCCGATCGCTTATATATGCATCAGATTGGCACAGCCCCTGACATGATGAAAAAAATCATTAATAAATATTTGAAGATTTGAATACATCAGATTGGCACAGCCTCTGGCCATTTTGCTTGCTTAGCAATGTATTATTTTTTTCTTTTGGTTTACTTGCAAATGCATGCTTGAAATGCATACTGGTAGGTCAATGAATACTTGCAAATGCATGCTTGAAATGCATACTGGTATTTCAATTAATACTTGATCCAAAATTATGGTTCCTCCCTTTGGTTGGACCACATCTGACAACTAATTAAATGCTGATGCAAAGAGTTAATACTAAGCAACTGATAGGTTTAATTGAAAAGGACCATGCAAACATGAGATCATCTATTAATCCTACTTGATCCAAAATTATGGTTCCTCCCTTTGCTGTGCTTGCTACATTATGTTTTTTCAGCATAAAACCCTAATACTACATTATTTTGGGCACACATTGCTGTGCTTGCTGTGCTTGGAAATTTACCTCACATTTTTCCCTTATGCTGTGCTGTGTGGAGACATGATTTAATTGGTAATTTTACTAATGTTCTTGCTACCTGACAAGATATATATTGGGGCAATTGATGTAACAAGAGCTCCATAAGAGAAAATAGAACAAATGGCAAAATCTTCTTTTTTCTTTGCTATTGGGTATAAAATCTGCATAGCATAACTTGCTATTGCCTTTATTTTCATTGGTATTTGAATGAGTGAGATTCAAATACGAAAGGAACTTGTGGACTGTACACCGATGTTTAAACAGGTCCAACACGGGTATAGAGCTCATAGGGGTTTCACTCTAACTTTGACCAAAATTGGGGGCAAAGATAATCAACTTGGAAAAAGTTGCTGAAATGGGCTTGCCTTTCATGATAGCAAATTGCAGTTATTTTTTTTCCTAATGGTTGTCTGTCTATTAAAAACCAAATGTGTTATCTACAAGACTTCTAGTCAACCACCCCAAACATCCCTGACCAATTGACCATATAATGTGCATAAAATGCAAAATGCATATCATAATTTGGTAAAAAGGAAGGGATATTTGTGGATCAGTGTATATAAGAAGTTGATGATTTGGTAAAAAGGAAGGGATAATTGGGGGCAAAATGACCATGATGCTTACAGTTGCACTTTGATAGTTCTCTCTTATTAGATTTGTACGATGTAAATTAAAAATTGTGCAATTTTAACACTGATCTGATACCATTCTACATCCTAGTCCTAACCTATCTTCTTGCACATTTTTAACATAGGCACAAGTTTACAGCTCTCAGGCACTGTATGAGGGGGTGATGGGGAATATGCAAACTCTGCAGGTGACATATTTCAATATAAAAACTTAATCATTCTAATGTTACTCTCTGATCAAATGTTGTGCTCTCCAAATGCTAACATTGCGCTTGCATATTTAATGACTAGGGTCAGGATCCCACCTCTCTACCTCAATCTCAGGACGGAGCCCCTCTGATGGAGATGGCCCACTCTCAGGTACTGAGATTATTGTGCAAACTATCTGTTTTGCTGTATTTTTTATTGATTTGGGTGAATACACTAAACATGTGTGCAAAATCAATTTCATGTGAGGTTTGTTTCAATGCTTATAATGTAAGAACACTACTAACTTGGTGCCCATGGAAATGTGGTATACATAGGGTCTACCATCTTTGCTGCCAACATCAAATCAGGCGGGGGGATTCCAAGCACTACTAAAAGCAAATTCTGGACAAGAGGTGGCCAACCTTTTAGGAGCCGAAGCGTCAATGAGTGAATGGTTCGGGCAAGGCAACTCGACAACAACCCGCATTAATAGTCTAGGGTATTGCCAACCTTTTACATACAACTATAGATTTTGGATTTCCACAAGAACAACATAGGGGATGTAGCTATTACTGTAAATTTTTGTTGATGGGTCTTATATTTTGGGGTATAGGTACATGTTTATATATCTATGGTTGTAATGTTATAATACAGTTGGTCTTTTGGTACAATGCATGCTTGGTACATGCTTGATTTTAATACTGTCATTGTTAATTTGAAGGTGTTATGTTATGTTATGTTAATGTATTATGTTAATGTATTATGTTATGTTATGTTTATTTGAAAGTTCTATTCTATGTTCTGGCTATTTCTTTCAATGGGAAATGTATCAGATTACTGGGATGGTACCGGGTTGGTACCGGGTAGGAAATGGGATAATTTTGGAAAAAGGGCTGCTGATATGTTGGTATTAATTAATTGCATCGGAATATCAAGTGAAATATGATCAAAATAAGCATGCAAATAATCGGGTGGGACCCACAATACCTACCCTTGCAAAAAAACATATGGGGCCCACTATTCCTACCCTTGCAAAATATCAGGTAGGACCCACGCTGGTTTGCCTTGCAATTAGTAAGGTGGGGTCCACTAATGCTAACCTTGCTAATAACACGCTGGGGCCCATGCGGGCTAACCTTGCAAATACTCAGGTGGGGTCCACTAACGCTAGCCTTGCTAATAACCCGATGGGACCCACTTGGGCTAGCCTTGCTAATAACCCGATGGGACCCACGCCAGATAGCTTGCTAATAATCAGTTGGGACATGCTTGCCAATAATAAGTGGGGCCCATAAATGATATCCTTGCTAATACTCAGTGGGGCCTACGCTACATATCCTTGCTAATATTCGGTGGGGCCTACGCTGCATAACCTTGCTAATACTCAGTTTGGGCGCCAAAAACCAAGGTATTTGCAAGCGTGCTATTTGCAACCACTGCCCTTGCGGATAGTCGAGGGCAGCGTATTAGCAAGCGTAGCCCTTGCAGTAAGTCTGAAACTGAGTATTTGCATTGGGGTTTACTACAACGGTAGTATTTGCAAGCGTAGCCGTTGCTAATGGGGTTTTTCAGGCTTGCAGCAAGCGTAGCGCTTGCTAATGGGGTGTTTCCTGCCGTTGCTATTACCGGAGATTCTAGTAGTGGCAACAGGACTAATTATAAGTGAAAACACTAGATCTGAATTCAAATTAAACACTATATTTATCAATATACAGAAAATACTATACTAAATTAAAAAAAATATATGATTTAAAAACAACACATACAAAAACACTATATTTACCAAAATAAATTATAACATTTACAATTACATTACACAAATTGTTAATGAATGACATTTTAAAAAAATATATAACAAAAACTACTAAATTTCAAACTTTATATATTTACATTAACAATACCTAAGAAAAAAAATGGTAAAAAAGTGAAAAATAAAAAATAAAAAATAAAAAACTTCTTTAGAAACTTCAAACAATATTTACTCTATTCATAATAACACTTTCCATCTATTTGATTAACTCTTATAATATATTTCATGTACTAACTAGAGGTGCTATCGGGTTGGATAGGGTCCAAATACTATTATATTTGGACCCGTACTCTAAAAGTGTTCGGGTCTGAATTTCGATCCATATAATTATAGTTTCAAATTGAGTCGAGTCCTGATCCAGAAAATCTATCTACCCGTAGATATTTCGGGTCCAGTCTTTTAGTTCCTGGTAGATTGATATCCATAACTTGTTTGTGAATTATAGGGTCCGGATCCGGAGCGGATACATGTCGCAACTCACAAACATTTGAGAAACCTTTACATTTAAATATAATTATAATTTCTTAAACATCTCACATAATATATCATTACAATATAAATTAAAATCTACTCCAAAATATTGAAGGTGAGATAAGTTTAGAAAGTAAAATATTGAAAATGGTTATTTCATTATATGGTTCTAAAAATCTATGAATAAATATTAATACCAATTTGTTTCAATCAGCGAAGAGAGCAATAAATTTCAATGATCTGTGCGGAAATGCAGATATATGGTAGACAAAGAGATCAAGAAAGAAATTAATTAGCTTCAAAAATTTATAGGTAAAAGGTGAACGTGACAATTGATTTCAATAATCTGTGTGAAAAGAGTAATAAATTTCATTCAAGAAATTAAAAAATACTATAAATGATTGTCTTTTCATAGTTATTCATATCTGTTTTATATTAAATAATTATAAAGAAATGATATTGTTATTTTATTAGGTAATTATACGGATATCGGGTTCGGTTCGGTTATGAATCGGATAATTAAATTAAATCCATATCCTATCCATTACAGTATCGGTTCCAGTTTTGATCCATATCGGATATTAAATTATTAATTTTGTAATCATATTCATAATTTAACCGGTTATATTTTTTAAATCATACCCTATCCAAATTAATCGGATCAGGATCGGGACCCAATTGGGTAAAAGTAGCACCTTTTGTACTAACGTTTATCTAAGACAATCCAAACACAGTTAAAGGAATTGTAAGCAATATTAATTGTCAGGATTAAAGGAAAATGACACCTTTTGATTCCGATCTATAATCCTTAACAAACAATGCTTAATGAGAGAAACACTTGCCCTTGTCATCTCAAATATTCAATCTGACTTTAATTGACAAATGACAATAACCTGTTCTGACCACTCAGAACTCACAGAATGATCAAATGAAAATTAAGAAGAGCCAAGAGAGAGAGATGACTTAGATTTTCCTTCCTTGTCATATCTTTTTCTAGTGCAATCTATATATATAAGACAGTTGCTATTTTACAAACCATGCAGTGCTTTTTCTACAAGAGGCACGAATGGCGGTGCCGGGAGGAATGTTCTGAAAATAATTGATGTGCACGCGCGCCGGTGGGAGTTTCTGCTGTGATTTGTGCGCACTCCACGCGGAGACGGTGATAATGATAGCGACAAGTTAACATGTGTCATTTTTAAGAAGGCTGGTGTCATGCACGGTGTGTGTGCTGTGGTGTGGTGCATATAAAGTAAATGTACTACGGTGTTCTTAAGCTGTCCAAGCTTCTTAATTTATGAGCTTAATTCAAAAATCCATCAAATTGGTTTTAAGCCACGCAAATAAACTATTGTTTGAATCTATCAAATTAGTTTTAAGCGACGCATCCAAACCGATTCATTTCACGAGTGATGAGTTTACATGTCAAGTTTTTAAATTTTCGAACTAATTTAATATAAAGTCGAGCGGTCAAAAAATGATGAAAAATGAACACATTAAAATTAAGGAAGCTGATAACAGTACCCGCACTGTATCCGCATAATAACTACCATAACTACCATAACTATCTGGAGGACCACAAAAACTCTAGCACATAATTTTTTTTTCTAAAATACTAATATATATGCAATAAAGTATTTATACATATGTACAGAAGTATTTATACCTATGAAGTGAATAATTTTTATGTAAATAACTGTCTTCCAACCAAATCTTTCAAACGTACCCGCACCATAAATACCTATGGGGGGCCACTCAATCTACATTGGGGGACCATACACGTTTTTAGAGGTGGATTTTTTTTTCTCTGTTCAATGTTGTCCATTTTTCTAACGATATGTGAGGAATTTTGCAAATCTAAAACCACGAACGTCTTCTACGTAATTTTCTCTTTCAAATGAGATCCATGATGACGTAATTTTGCATGTAAACGCACAACTAATGAAATAGATCAGTTTGAACGGTTTGGATTCACTGTTTGAAGTCGATTCGATAGGTTTTAGAGTTGGTGTTATATAAGTTGAAATGACACTGATGTCATACTAGCCAGACTCATTAGAACTTTTATACTACGTACCAAACAGATCAATTATTGTTAAAAGTTCCTGTACACTGAGATTTGTAAAATCTTTTATACTACCGAACATTTTCTCAGTACATGATTTAGTATCAGCTCAGAGATTTGTAAAATCTTTTCTTTTGATCATACTAAACAACTTTATTTATTCATTCAACCATCTCAATGCAATATACATTATCCTACCATGCAATGACTACTATTCATGTAAGCACTTGTAACTTTAAAATCTTGTTAATCACTAACCATCCCTCACATGACGGTCCCGACTGCGACTAGCAGTCTCCGCGTATCGGTCTTTCCAACATCAAACCCGACTGCGACTAGCATTCCCCGCATGCCTGTCTTGACCGCGACTAACAGTCCCCGTGTGTCAGCCTTTCCAACATCAAACCCGACTATGACTAGCATTCTCCGCATGCCGGTTCCTGTGTGTCGGCCTTTCCAAGTACATCAAACCCGACTACGACTAGCATTTCCTGCATGCCGGTCCCGACCGCGACTAACAGTCCCCGCATATCAACCTTTGCAACATCAAACTTGACTGCGAGTAGCATTCCCGCATGCCGGTCTCAACCACAACTAGCAGCTCCGCGTATCGGCATTTCCATTAATTCAACTCACAGTGTTCATTTGTTTTCTTATTCTAATGTTATACTCAATCGCTACATTTCATTCAAGTAATATGTTCCAAACGAAATAATCCTATTCTTTTTTCATTTTCATTGGGATGTAACAAAGAACAAACGGAAATTCGATGCAAAATGAAAATATGTCTAATAATATTAAATAAAACATGATATAGAGTAATCATTTTTTTTTAAAATCCAGAAAACCCACACCTAATATTTGAATAAATCTTTAAAAGTCGAATCTACAACATAAATATACATTTAATTAGTTAGTCATGTTTGAATTCATGAATTCTCGTGTCCTAAAACCGCTATATGTCATTAATCCATATTTACTATATATTCAGGTTAATTATCAAGGATTTTAATTTGACTGTTTTGATTAAATCTCATGTTAGATGTTATATTTTATTTATTAAAAATTCTAACAATTTAAATTCGGTTTGCAATAGTTTTGTATCTATTCTCTGCTTTGTATTACGAGAATGTAAGAAATATAAAATAAATGACGAAATATTATTAATAAAAAAAAAACTCAGTTTATACTACAATTTAGAAAATACTCATTAATAAAGAAATTTTCAGATTTTTAATAAACTTAACGAAATACTTACTAATAGTTTATATTTTCAGATTATAATATGACTAAAGAAATTCTTACCAATAGTCTAAATTTTCAGATTTTAATTAAATACTAATTATAAAATCCTACAATCTAAGGACAAGAATTTATTGTAACTAATATATCTACATATCATATTCTAATTAATGAAATTTATAGAACAATTATAAACAAAATATCAAAGTTTATAGTACCTTAGTGTAGAAATTTCCAACACAAAAACAGGGATTCAATTTGATTTTGGTAAGATTATAAATTTTTTGTTGGAGTTTCCTTGGTTGGTTGTGAAGGAAGAGATAGAGAGATGTGGCAGGGAATACAAAGAAAGGGAGGCGGTTAAATCAAAATAATAAGGGGCAAGGTTTTATGTTTTTCAATTGAGAGGGGGATGCATGGGGTTTTTTATGTTTTTTAAAAAAAAATTGGGTGGGTGGGATTTAAACAGAGAGGCTGTTTTCACAGGAACCGGAAAGCAGTTGTCGAGAGAGAACTATGGAGTTGGTTATTTTTGAGTTGGTGAATGAGGCCTCTATTGAACTGATTTAGACTTATCAAAATTAAATAGGAAGTTGATAACAAATAATACTGGATATTTATATTTAATTCGGTTGATCAGGGCGTATTTAGGATTTTCGTCAAGAAGGCAAAACAATAATACTGAATGGTACAGAATTTTCAGATTAAGTAATTTTCTACCTATCTAAAACAATAGTAAAAAAATTAAATGTAAAATTTGGTTTGCAAATACATATTCATATGGAGATCATGTTGAACGGTTTGGATCGACCATTAGAATTTTGAAAACTCAAATATTGAGCCGTAGCACGGAGACCCTCTATGCTATGCATAGCAGCAATTTGCTATATATATATATATATTGATCACTCAAAAGAGAGCAATGTTTCTTTTAATATTTATAAACTCAGAAATGCTATCGGTTCGGATTGCAAGCGCACAATCCTATCGAGTAGTATATTCGAGGTCGATCCACAGAGAATATTGGTTCAATGCTTTGAGCGATTAAATCACAATCTTTCGAAAGGCTAGACGAAATCTGAAAATTGTGAGATGTTGTTTTGATCAATGTAAATTAGGAAGCAATTAAAATTAATTAAAATAAAGATAGAGATGAGAATTCCTAGGGTTTCGGCACACTATTGTCACTCAATCCGTCTTGACAATATATTCCTGTTGCGTCTGATTTCCTGTTGTTCTTTAATGAAAGACACCACACAGGTCACTGCGATTTATGTTACGCAAGAATGACAGATCTTTCACCGAGATTCTACATAGGACACTGCGATTTACCTTACGCAAATGTCTGATCTCTCAAATACCCCAAATTACTACACAGATCACTGCGATTTACTTTACGCAAGTGATGGAATTTGGTACGCGTTTTGTTGGTCTGGTTTATGGTTTCCCCGCTAAGGTTTTCTTCACATAAACCTAATAGATCTCAACGAGGCTAATTCATACAAATAGTTTCTCTTGCCATTAAAGTACTGTCACTACCCTAACGGACTCAAACTAGATCATTGAAGTTAGATGAAGAGATAGTAAATCACAAAAGTATTTTGTTTCAACAACAAGAAATCATAATCAACAGAAATATATATATCAAAACATCAAGAGTAACAAGGTTTACTGCCTAGCCCTAAGAAAAGGAACTTAGCCGCGGAACGGCATTGTTACAAGCACTCCTCTCTTCTCACTTTAATCAAATCTAACCCTAATTACAAAGATAACTATTCCTTCTGCCCAAGGGCTTTATATAGGAGTGGAGGGACGTCTGGAGGTTGAGTAGGGGCTAAGAAACTGATCTGGAAACAGCTGTCGGCAGTTATTCCCCAAGAGACGCCTTCGGTTACGGACCGTATTACGCAATACGGTCTGTATTAGGACCTTGACGGTTAGGGTTTAATGCTCCCAACGCTATCTTCTGGTCTGTGCTAGGCCTGGTCCGTATTAGGCAATACGGACCGTAACAGAGACTTCGTTGATAAGTGTCACTGATCCGATTGACCCCATTCTAGCTCCATTTGGTGTAAAATAGTCCCAAAACCTGTTTTCTGCAATAAAACATAAAGAAGGGTGACAGTAGCATTTTTCTCTAATTAATTAAACATAAGTGTGAGAAAATATGCAAAACCTAAGCCAAAATCCTACGTAAATCATCATTATTTTGACTCTGATCACGCCTCCCAACTTGAATTGTTGCTTGTCCTCAAGCAACGACATCTCAGCTGGTCAAAGATCCGGTCTAGGTTAAACCATACAATCTCAAGGAATTGTTAAGAATTAAATTAGGGCTTAGGTTTGGTACAATTGGCATGACAATAAAAATCTAGAACTTTAAAAATATTCATGACCTCTCCCTTGAACAATTTATTCACCCCATGATTGACCTCATTATGCTTATCCTAGAAAAATTATTATCGAACAATTTACCTCATAAATATCCTTAAAATTGAGAGTATTAATTTTTCCTTCGATTATAAATGGATCCCTTCCAATCAATAGGAATTCTAATGATATAAATTTTGATTTTCCTTCCCAATTGATTGGAGCAAAGTATGACAACTAAGTGTGTTGGTGCTTGTGACTATTTTTTTTTTGAAAAATTAAATATATACAAGAATTAAAATTTGGGAGGTTTTCTCGAGCCTATTGGTAACCAGTCTTGCGTAGGCACCCGTACTCTTTTTATCCTCCATCTTTTATTCTATTTTTTTCTTTTTTTTCTTTTTCTATTTTTTTTTATTTTTCTCATTTCTGATTTTTTTTTTGTATTTTTCTGTTTTTCTGAAAAATAAAATATTTTTGTGTCACAAGCACCATGATTACACACAATTCCAAGTATTCATTCATACAAGAAATTATTGCATAGTTTCGCTAGGGGTCTATCTATAATAAATGGGTATTCTAAAACACTATCAAGCTTAAATGACTTTGTAAAAATAAATTACTCAACAATAAAAATTTCTAGGGTTTGCGATTTTAGTCAACATTCATGGTTAGCAATTAATTGTTCACTTTGAGATCACTAATTATTTAAAAATTCTGAATTTTTGATATCATGGCCAATTGTAAACCTTAGCCTAATTCAATTTAAAACAATTCCTATTTGATTAACCTACTCCTAAAAAATAAAAATACAAGCTAGCTAAAAAGCTCAATTTAATCATCCTATGATTTTTGGTAAAGCCTCCAACCCTAGTCAAAAATTGAGTAAAACTACTAGCACCTAAGAATTTAAAATGCGAAAAATTTAAAGATACATGGTCAATTTACCTCCTACCCCCTGAATAAAATTGAGCACTGTCCCCAATGCTCGAGAGATAAAAATAAAGGAAGTAATAAAGTAAAAAGACCGGGAAAAAGATACAACTCCCTCAATCCTGAGGTGGTGGAGGTGGTGGTGGTCGCTGGATCTCCTCGTAGAATGATGGGTCGAAAAGTCCGTAGAGCGGTGGCTGGTACTAGAGTTCGGAGTCGAGGGCAAACTGGTAGTACTGTTGATTGAGGTAGCGCGCTTGCTGGATCGCATGCCTACCCCCGTCAACACTTCTTCGGATCTCCTCCATGCTGTTGCGGACTTGATCGACCTTTTGGTGAAGTGAGGAGAGGTTTTGCTTAATCCGCGGGCTGCTCTCTCGTGAGCGTGTGGCAAGATCTTAAAAATTCAGGTTCATCCCTTGCATAGCTTGGATGAACTGATCATATTAACTTATAGGGGCATCAGATGGTGCAGAGAGGAAGGCAGCGGCGGCGGCTCCAAGGAGAGGCAGTGATGAGTGCGGTGGTGATGGTGATCGGCGGCAAGGAGGTGGGCTCGGTCTCGGCAAGAAAGGAAGAGGGAGGAAGATGAGAGATAGAGGGAGAAAGAATAGAGGAGAGAGAGAGAGGTTTAGGAGTTCAAACCATAGGATTTAACGGTTATGAGATGTGATTCTCGCGGGTTTTCAAATGTCTTTTCGTTAACGGGTTCACATCTTCTGGATTAGCCTTCATTCGGACCGTATTGGGTGATACGGTCCATATCCAATTCGTTATGCATAATACCGATAACTGCCTTTAGTCTTAACTTCTTTGAATACGGACCGTATTGGGAAATACAGACCGTATTCACCACTTCTCTTCTCTCCTTCTTTCACCCCGTATCCACTAATATGGTCTGTATTGATTGATACAGACCGTACCAGAGGGTATTTTCCTGTCTTCCGTGGTGTCTTTGATCGAGTCATTCCTCTGATACATTCACCTGATCATAGGAAAAAGGTGGATGTGAGTTGTTTCTCTGTTAAGGTCCTAAATAAACTAGAAATAAATATTATGAAAAATATAAGAATGGCCTTGGGTTGCCTCCCAAGAAGCGCTTGTTTAAAGTCATTGAGATTCCGGATAAACCACGAACTGTTTTATCTTCACCTTCCGACCATGGACCGCATCATAGTTCTCCCAAGAACTTTTTGGTGCGATAATGTTGCGAACTGTTGGAAGAGGCCTTGATTCTATGATTGGAACTTTGGTTTCTTCCGGTTTGATAGCAATTGAAGTCAACAGAGGATTGGAAAGCCTGTTTTCATGCGGTTGTGTGCGCCAGCTCTTTTCTAATTCTTGCGTTTCCTCCATTGTCTCATCTTCAAGTAGGATGCGGTACATGGGGACGGTCAGGCTAAGGACTTTGATGTCGTCTATTTTGTCGCCAATAGCGTTTCGGTGCATCTTGAGTATGTTGACGAGCTTGTTGGATTGAACATTATCGAGCCGATAACTGACAAACACCGGGTAGGTTTGGTTAGGTCCCAGGAATTCGTAACGGAGGTTGGATGGAAGAGGTTTGAGCTCGAGTTGTGGATGAGAGGTTGTCTTCTCCCTTTTCTTCACTTTGCTATTGACCGTGTTAGGTGACACGGACTGCAGAATTTTACTTTTGGGGGATTCTTTCTCTTCTTTTGTTATGACAGTGGCACAACTCGCGCAAGTTTCAGCGTAGGCTTCATCAGGTTCAGCGGTGGTGTATTGCTCGAGTTGCCTTTCGTCATATTTCCCTCTAAAAAGGTTGTCCAATTCCTCTATACCCATGGATTATCCCAATTCATCATATGGATATTCTTCCTCTTCAAATTCATCCGTGATACTAAAACTGAAGATCAATGTCAGCGTCATCTTCTCCTCTAAAAAGGTTGTCCAGATCCTCCATACCCATGGATTCTCCCAATTCATCATGTGGATATTCTTCCTCTTCAAATTCATCCATGATACCCAAATTGAAGACACGATCAATGTCAGAAGGGTATTTCAAAGCTCTGTTTATGTCGTAGACCGCCTTGTCTTTTTTGACATTCAGTGAAATTTTCCCGTTCTTAACATCAATCATTGCTCCGCATGTGGCGAGGAATGGCCTTCTGATAGGTCTAAATTATATACACATTCGATCTAGTTTTTATCACATAATAACACCAAATATCTTGTATTTTAATAGAGAATATAATGAAATATATCCAAGAATCAAGTTACTGCCGAAGTCTATTTAAATTACAGGAAATGGAGCAAATTGTAGATCTTCTCGCAAGCTTTCCGAAAAGTGGTAGAACACTGAAAACGGAGTTACGGATCATAAGTTATGCCCGTTTGAATTTCAGAGCAAAACAGGAGAAACCGAGCCCAGTGCGGACGCACTGACCCAGAGTGCGGACGCACTGACACAGAAAACAGAAAATCCGAGCGCAGTGCGGACGCACTCGGGCCGCACCACCCGCACTCAGCCGACACACAGTTCGTATTTTGGCCATATCTTGGTCATACGAACTCCGATTTGAGTGATTCAAAGCTTGACGGAACCAGGACAAAGAGATCTACAACTTTCATGAAGGAAAAATATCCAAATTCGGAATGTATAATTCTGTAAAGTCGAATCAATGGCCGCATCAGCCTGAAAAACTGCTAAATATGGAAAGTTAGTGGGCTTAGTGGGTGCCAAAATTAGAATAACTTGGTCTCCAAGTTCAGAATCACAGAATTAGGAATATAGAAGTTAGTAGACTTAGTGGGCGCCGAAAATAAAACGACTTGATCTCCAAGTTCAGAAAACGTTATATAAGGCTAAGGAGACCACATGAGAAATTATCCATGATTGTACATATCCATTATTATATCCATATTTCCACAAATTGAGAGAGAGAGATCCTGCAGAAATTCTAGAAGGTTTTCCAAGGAAGGAGAAGAAGAAGATTCAAGCAAGAAGTCGGCAAGATCGAGGTTTTAGATCTAAGAAAGGGTGTAATCATTTCTTTATCTTATTTCTTATTGTTTTTGCCAATCTTTGTTATGGATCTCTCCAAGAGAGAGTAGTTCTCTTTCTAGGGGTTTAGGTCAATGCATGAACTTGTTTAATTCTAGATTATTCGGATATTTGTTTTTATTATGATTGTGTTATCGGATTTGATTGTTAATTTCTGTGATTTATTCTTTATGAATTTCATTAGTACTCGTTCCTTTGAGTTCACCTGGTTAGGGTTTATTGAATTGAAGTAGTTTTGAAATCGCGTTGATCGTGTTTTTCCGCTTTAAATTTATTAAATTCCGGCATTGGTCATGAGGAGACTACTAATTGAAACCATAAAGACACACCTTAGGGTTGGGTTAGAAGCGACCGTACTTTGATATCCAATCCGGAACTATAGAAATTAAGGTTAGGATTTTGGTGAAGGACCGAAAGGCGAAGGCAAATCCTAATTAGGACACCTTAGAACAAATATCGATATATGCTTTGAAGCATGAGATTAAATATCCCTCTAGGTTAGTGACAGCCCTAGAATTCGAGGCACATTAATCCATAAAGCGCAAAGTATTTGTATTAATATTTGTTCCAAAGGCTAACATAGGTTAGAAACCTCATCAAATCAAACATGAATTTAAACAAACCGAATAAATAGAATTAGCAAGGAATTGTAGACCGAATACCCCTAGATCTCCTTAAACTTGAAAACAAACCAATCTTTCTTTCCTTTATTTTATTTACATTTATTGTTTGAAACTCCTCTTTTTCGGGTATTGAACCCAACTTAGGATTTTAGAACAAACGCCCCACTTTACTTTTATTGTTTTGTTTTAGAAGTAGTTTTCTTATTTAAAAATTGGTATTTCCCTATCTCCCTGCGGATCGACACCTAAATACTACAATCGATAGGTTGTGCGCTTGCAACTAACCTATTCATTGAGTACGAAGGTTTTATAAATATTAAAGGCAAAAGAGTACAAAATTATTATATCTAAAATACTCAACAAGCTTTTTGGCGCCGTTGCCGGGGAGAATAGGATAGATACTAGTTTTTATTTTAGGAAAGTACTTTTAATTCTTAGTTTCCTTATTTACTTTTCAGAAAATTTAAAAATCCAAAAATAGTTTATTTCCTTTTTTTTACAATTTCTGAAATTTACTTTCCTTATTTAGAAAAATCCAAAAATATTTACTTTGCTTATTTAATTTTCTGCACTTTATTATTCTCTATTTCTATTCTCTCTCTTTCACATCTCATCTCTTTTATTCTCTCATAAATTTGAGCACTGACCACCATCACGAGGAGACAAGCCGCAAAGATCAAGGCCAGCGAATCCTCTCTTTCTCAACAAATGACGGGCCTAAACAACAATCCTCTCTTTGGTTGCAATCCAAACGACCACCGACCCATAAGAGATGAACCGATCATTGAAAAGGAGGCAATTGCCCTCGATGATCCACCACCTTTAAACTGAGCCTCAACAAGTCGAGCTCCCGACGTTAAACCGAGCAACATCTTGTGAGTTTCTATTTCTCTTTTTAATTTCCTCTTCTAGTATGAATTGACACATTGAGGACAATGTTTTGTTTAAGCTGGGGGGATGGTTAAATGAAAAACTGAAATTCACAATTGTATCTTGCATTTAGTTTAGGCATGTTTAAATTTTTTGTTTAAAAACTAGGGTTTTACCTAACCATGAATAGGGTCCAGTCCAACTTGTTAGGATGTTTACCTAGTTTTGTGTCATGCATTTTGTTGATAAACTTGAGTGATTGACAAAACTTAAAAGTATTCTTGCACGATTTTTCAAATTTTCGGTAAAATCCTTAAAATAAATTTGAAATGACGACATAGTTCGGCGAAAAACTTTGTGGAAATAAAGGTATTTGAAAATGAGAAATTAGAAATTCAAATTTATTAGAGAAGCCATTTAGATTTGGAAATTTTAAATTAGGAAAAATTGGGATATCCGTGAGTATGAAAGAATACTTAGGATGTGTGTATTCATGATATGTGCATAAATGTTGAGAAATTAGGTAAAATTGACAAAATTTTGGAAAATAAAAATGAGATTCCAATGACCTATGTTACGGCTTCATGACGTACTTATGGTTATGAGTCCTTAGCACTCTTGCTCCGCTAGTCTCCCGATAAAATTGACATTCATGTTAGTGGAAGGGTTAGACTAAGAGCATGCAAAGCACCCTTGAATTAGAACGGTTGGGTACGGTTAACTACTTGTAACTAACCGGTGCTTAAATGAGGATGGGGAAAATAATGCTAAAATCGTGAAAAAGTGTTCAAAGTGAGAAAATCAAAAGCAACAAAAACAAAAGAATATGCATGTATCAACACACGAAGTCCGTAATTATTCTTACCCAAGTTTGATTCAAGCTTGGGGGTATTTTGAAAATTCTACAATTTAAATGGCATATCTTTTAAATTTGGGTATACGAAGTTCACAAATTCAAAGCCTTTAAGGAAATAAAAGTTAGAGTAATCGAATTGTGGGTTGATTCATAATTATTCGAGGGTTGAACTTGGGATTTGGGAAATATGCATGGAGATTTTTAAAGGTTGGCAAGATCATACAAGATCATACAAGTTTTTCATTTTGAGAAATATATACTTGATATAGGGTTAAATTGTAGATCGAATTGTAGTCCAAGTTTAGATGTTGCTTGGGGACAAGCAAGGTTCAAGCTTGGGGGTATTTGATAGGTCTAAATTATATACACATTCGATCTAGTTTTTATCACATAATAACACCAAATATCTTGTATTTTAATAGAGAATATAATGAAATATATCCAAGAATCAAGTTACTGCCGAAGTCTATTTAAATTACAGGAAATGGAGCAAATTGTAGATCTTCTCGCAAGCTTTCCGAAAAGTGGTAGAACACTGAAAACGGAGTTACGGATCATAAGTTATGCCCGTTTGAATTTCAGAGCAAAACAGGAGAAACCGAGCCCAGTGCGGACGCACTGACCCAGAGTGCGGACGCACTGACACAGAAAACAGAAAATCCGAGCGCAGTGCGGACGCACTCAGGCCGCACCACCCGCACTCAGCCGACACACAGTTCGTATTTTGGCCATATCTTGGTCATACGAACTCCGATTTGAGTGATTCAAAGCTTGACGGAACCAGGACAAAGAGATCTACAACTTTCATGAAGGAAAAATATCCAAATTCGGAATGTATAATTCTGTAAAGTCGAATCAATGGCCGCATCAGCCTGAAAAACTGCTAAATATGGAAAGTTAGTGGGCTTAGTGGGTGCCAAAATTAGAATAACTTGGTCTCCAAGTTCAGAATCACAGAATTAGGAATATAGAAGTTAGTAGACTTAGTGGGCGCCGAAAATAAAACGACTTGATCTCCAAGTTCAGAAAACGTTATATAAGGCTAAGGAGACCACATGAGAAATTATCCATGATTGTACATATCCATTATTATATCCATATTTCCACAAATTGAGAGAGAGAGATCCTGCAGAAATTCTAGAAGGTTTTCCAAGGAAGGAGAAGAAGAAGATTCAAGCAAGGAGTCGGCAAGATCGAGGTTTTAGATCTAAGAAAGGGTGTAATCATTTCTTTATCTTATTTCTTATTGTTTTTGCCAATCTTTGTTATGGATCTCTCCAAGAGAGAGTAGTTCTCTTTCTAGGGGTTTAGGTCAATGCATGAACTTGTTTAATTCTAGATTATTCGGATATTTGTTTTTATTATGATTGTGTTATCGGATTTGATTGTTAATTTCTGTGATTTATTCTTTATGAATTTCATTAGTACTCGTTCCTTTGAGTTCACCTGGTTAGGGTTTATTGAATTGAAGTAGTTTTGAAATCGCGTTGATCGTGTTTTTCCGCTTTAAATTTATTAAATTCCGGCATTGGTCATGAGGAGACTACTAATTGAAACCATAAAGACACACCTTAGGGTTGGGTTAGAAGCGACCGTACTTTGATATCCAATCCGGAACTATAGAAATTAAGGTTAGGATTTTGGTGAAGGACCGAAAGGCGAAGGCAAATCCTAATTAGGACACCTTAGAACAAATATCGATATATGCTTTGAAGCATGAGATTAAATATCCCTCTAGGTTAGTGACAGCCCTAGAATTCGAGGCACATTAATCCATAAAGCGCAAAGTATTTGTATTAATATTTGTTCCAAAGGCTAACATAGGTTAGAAACCTCATCAAATCAAACATGAATTTAAACAAACCGAATAAATAGAATTAGCAAGGAATTGTAGACCGAATACCCCTAGATCTCCTTAAACTTGAAAACAAACCAATCTTTCTTTCCTTTATTTTATTTACATTTATTGTTTGAAACTCCTCTTTTTCGGGTATTGAACCCAACTTAGGATTTTAGAACAAACCCCCCACTTTACTTTTATTGTTTTGTTTTAGAAGTAGTTTTCTTATTTAAAAATTGGTATTTCCCTATCTCCCTGCGGATCGACACCTAAATACTACAATCGATAGGTTGTGCGCTTGCAACTAACCTATTCATTGAGTACGAAGGTTTTATAAATATTAAAGGCAAAAGAGTACAAAATTATTATATCTAAAATACTCAACACCTTCCAAGGATGATTGGAATGTGTTCATCTTCTTCCATGTCAACCACAACAAAATATCCAGGTATCCAAAAGTCTTCAACTTTGATCGGTACGTTCGGTGGGATATTCATGTTGATCGAATCTGAGTCTTCTTCGCTTTCAGAATTACTCGATGAAGAACTATGATTGGTTCTTATCAGTGATGTGGAAGCGAATTGTCCTCTCCTACTAGCAATCCTCTCGGATCTTCGTACGGATGATTCGGCCAGCGTGCAGTGTCCTAAAAAGAAAAGAAAATCTAAAAATTAAACTAAAAACTGAAAATAAAAAGGAAATAAAAATAAAAACGAAATTGAAAATAAAAGAAAAATAAAAATGCAGAAAATAAAAAGAAATCTAGGT
Organism: Carex myosuroides; assembly: GCA_028015225.1. NCBI lineage: Eukaryota > Viridiplantae > Streptophyta > Magnoliopsida > Poales > Cyperaceae > Carex > Carex myosuroides. Next base: position 1,415,986 of record CM051478.1, read on the forward strand.
GTTTCTAATTAATTAGATTCAATGGTCAAAGCAAGGACGTCTCGCGAGGCCTTGCACAATGAACCGTTATTCTCCGGCAACGGCGCCAAAAAGCTTGATCACTCAAAAGAGAGCAATGTTTCTTTTAATATTTATAAACTCAGAAATGCTATCGGTTCGGATTGCAAGCGCACAATCCTATCGAGTAGTATATTCGAGGTCGATCCACAGAGAATATTGGTTCAATGCTTTGAGCGATTAAATCACAATCTTTCGAAAGGCTAGACGAAATCTGAAAATTGTGAGATGTTGTTTTGATCAATGTAAATTAGGAAGCAATTAAAATTAATTAAAATAAATATAGAGATGAGAATTCCTAGGGTTTCGGCACACTATTGCCACTCAATCCGTCTTGACAATATATTCCTGTTGCGTCTGATTTCCTGTTGTTGTTTAATGAAAGACACCACACAGGTCACTGCGATTTATGTTACGCAAGAATGACAGATCTTTCACCGAGATTCTACATAGGACACTGCGATTTACCTTACGCAAATTGCTTCCTAATTTACTACACAGATCACTCAAATACCCTAAATTACTACACAGATCACTGCGATTTACTTTACGCAATTGATGGAATTTGGTACGCGTTTTGTTGGTCTGGTTTATGGTTTCCCCGCTAAGGTTTTCTTCACATAAACCTAATAGATCTCAACGAGGCTAATTCATACAAATAGTTTCTCTTGCCATTAAAGTACTGTCACTACCCTAACGGACTCAAACTAGATCATTGAAGTTAGATGAAGAGATAGTAAATCACAAAAGCATTTTGTTTCAACAACAAGAAATCATAATCAACAGAAATATATATATCAAAATATCAAGAGTAACAAGGTTTACTGCCTAGTCCTAAGAAAAGGAACTTAGCCGCGGAACGGCATTGTTACAAGCACTCCTCTCTTCTCACTTTAATCAAATCTAACCCTAATTACAAAGATAACTATTTCTTCTGCCCAGGGGCTTTATATAGGAGTGGAGGGACATCAGGAGGTTGAGTAGGGGCTAAGAAACTAATCTGGAAACAGCTGTCGGCAGTTATACTCCCCAAGAGACGCCTTCGGTTACGGACCATATTGGGCAATACGGTCCGTATTAGGACCTTGACGGTTAGGGTTTAATGCTCCCAGCGCTATCTTCTGGTCTGTGCTAGGCCTGGTCCGTATTAGGCAATACGGACCGTAACAGAGACTTCGTTGATAAGCGTCACTGATTTGATTGACCCGATTTTAGCTCCATTTAGTGTAAAATAGTCCCAAAACTTGTTTTCTGCAATAAAACATAAAGAATGGTGACAGTAGCCTTTTTCTCTAATTAATTAAACATAAGTGTGAGAAAATATGCAAAACCTAAGCCAAAACCCTACGTAAATCATCATTATTTTGACTCTGATCATATATATATATATATAGTACGGCTAATGCGTTAAAACGACAAATCATCATTATCTAATCGACTTCAAACGACAAATTCAAACCGTTCAAACCAATCTCCTTAACGAGAGCTTCGCTTTCATATAAAAAAATTTCATTTCCAAATTTATTTACTATCAAGTCAAGCGGTCAACAAATTGAACAAAATAATGCATTAAAATTTGCACAAATAGTTGATCTGAAGTGCTCAATATGTTCTCTATATTATAATGTACTTAGAGACAAAATTTTCATTTTTGAAAATTTTTTATTATTTTTTCAGAATTTTTCAAATTAGTGTTTGTCAAATTTTTTTATTATCTTTTTAATTTTTTTATCATATTAAAACATTGTTTTAAAAAATTCTAAAACCAAACCAACAAAGCTACTGCCTGAAATTTTAGAAGGCCCAAACTGAAAACCATAAACCTTGGAATAACCTAGATAAACAAGTCTAATATGTCTTAACATTATTCAGATATAAAACATGAGAACGGAGTAGGTCCGATGCCCATCGGACCTACTTTTAGGTTCAACGAGCATGATGACCGTCCGATCTAATTTAAGATTTGTGCGCACGAAAATTGAAACAGGCACGGACGAATTTTGAAGCGTTCTACACGAATCTTAAAGCAAATCGACAGTAATTAAACCCATCGAACCAAAGTAGATCCGATGCCCATCGGACCTACTCTCAAGTGATAAAATATAATCCGAAAGAGAGCTGTTGTTTCCTTTAACCGCTCGGATCAAATTGATCATGTTTAGCCCCTCTTGCAAGCTCATATTAAATGTTAAATTCTTGCTTGTAACGTTTCTCCGATTATAGATCGAGCCGCTTTGATTCAGAGCTCTTTTCCATTAATTATTATCATAAATTTTAATATTTTTTAATCGAAGTCTTTGAAAATTTACTCACCAATAGTCTAAAATAACTAGAAAATATATATTTTTTACATGTAAACGCATCACTCATAAAGTAAATCGGTTTGAACGGTTTGTATTAGTCGTTTGAAGTCTATCTAATCAATTTTGTAGTTAGTGTCATATAACATCAATGTCATCTCTGAGCTGATACTAAATCATGTACTGAGAAAATGTTCGGTAGTATAAAAGATTTTACAAATCTCAGTGTACAGGAACTTTTAACAATAATTGATCTGTTTGGTAGTATAAAAGTTCTAATTATTCCTAGTGAAACAAATTAATTTTGGCTGCCTAAAGTTATAAAAAAAAAAAAGAAGCAAGTAATATTTGGAGTTCATAGAAAAACTAAAAAAAGATTGAAGCCATTATCAGACGAAGTTGCTAACATTCCGTATATTTTCTAACAAATTAAATTAATATTGTATTATGGATATAAGGTATCTCAATAATGGAGATATGCTAAAATTTTACTATGGCAATTTTAATTGCCTCGCTGTAGCCCTCACAAGTATCCACTCTGCTTTTGACAAATGTCAGCCATGCATAAGTTGACCCAATTGTGATCTAAACTAATTAAAGCAACAAATTAATTGTGATCAATAGAGAATTTGTTTTAAGATTTGGTACATTGTAATATTATTCTTTCCTCTTAAACTTGAGGTTGTTGTCTAATATAAGGGGGGAATATCGTTTCGCTTTTGGAAATCTCGGTAAGAAAATATAAGCTCTGAAAAATTACCGGTGGTTTGATTAAGAAACTTTCATTAATTTTATAAATTCCTATTAAATATACAATCAAACAGAATCAGTTTGAAATATTTCTTTTTATTTCTTCCCTTCCATCCGTCCAACAAAGGTTTTAGAATTTAGATTTTCATATTTATATTACATCTTAATCTTTTTTTGTTATTGCAGCTAGTCACTTTCTCTTGCCTTTAATATTTCAACCTTTTGAGTCACACACAGCGACGACAAGAAAAGTGAAAAATATATATATAGCAATGTCAGACCTTCAAGAAGTTGTATAAAAGCGACTTTCACTGGCTGCTAGCTAGATCAGATCTCACTTCATATATATATATACTTCACCACATCTCTTCCTCTAGTTAATTTGGAATTTCTGTCTAATCCAATCTACCACAAATGAAGCGCAACGCTCTTATCATCTCTTTTTCCCTTATGTTTCTGTGGCCAATCGAAGCAACTCCATCTCACACATTCAACTCAATATTTAGCTTCGGTGACTCCTATACCGACACTGGTAACTTGAATGTACTGGCTAAGAAACTCGCATTTCCAGTGTATACTGACAAGTTGCCTTATGGAGAGACTTTCTTTCATCATCCCTCTAACCGCTGCAGTGATGGAAGATTGATCGTTGATTTTCTAGGTATATATATTATGCCTCATTTTTTATCCTGTTCATAGCTCATTTTAGATCATCTATATAGATTGAATGTATGAAGTTGGCCATCCAATATAGGATTGCCAGACTGCACCAGTATTTTTCTTTGTTTATTGTAGATGATTGATATCTACAACAACTTCATTGTCTGATATAATTATATATATTTGACAAGTCATCAACGTTTTTTAGTATTAATACAACTCATACATATATATTAAAACAAATTAAATGGAAGAACTATTTGCTGCTCTTCATATTTATGAAAATTAAAGCTGTAATTTTATTCTATTGCAAAGCGGAGGAGTTTGGTCTGCCATTTCTTCAACCCTACTTGTCACAAAATGGAACCTTTCGGCAAGGCGCAAACTTTGCTGTCGCAGGTGCAACGGCACTTGAACCTTCGTTCTTCAAGCAGCACAATATCACAACAATGGCAATACCATTAAACACTTCCTTGGATTTTCAACTGCAATGGTTTCAGAATTTGAAACCTTCGTTATGCCAAACAACAAAAGGTGTGTAATCTCTAGCTCTCATTACATGTCGAGTAAAATATTGAATCATATGTCGTCATACATATAGTCGAACTTATTGATTATTAGCAAATAATGTTGCTGTTTTGCAGACTGCAGAGATTATTTTGGCAGATCTCTTTTTATTGTTGGAGAAATCGGAGGAAACGACTATATCAACATGTATGTAAATCGGCTGAGTATGACACAAGTGAAATCTTATGCTTCAACAATTGTTCAGACAATTGCAAAGACAATTAAGGTTTGTTAAAGACAACATAAAATTATATAAACATTTAAATAAGTTTCTTCTTTTCAATGTATATCTGCAAACATTTATAATTATTACCTAATTGGAATAACTGAATTGTCTGAATAGATATATATATGTTTCCATTGAACAGAAACTTTTAGACCAAGGTGCCAGGACTGTGGTGGTACCAGGAAATATACCGATGGGCTGCATCCCGATGCTTCTCACAATTTTCAAAAGCCAAGAACAAAACTCCTCCTATGATCATAAGACTGGATGCATTAAACGATTTAACATACTATCGAGATATCATAACTCCCTCCTAATTGAGGCAATAAAAGAATTTCGGGTCAAGTATCCTCATGCAAAGATCATTTATGCAGATTATTACAAACCTATTCTCAATCTTGTGAGGTATCCTAAACATTACGGTAAGCTACAAATTTGATTAAGCAATCTTAATTTAATTTCTCATAAAAGGAGAAAATACTATTGTCCATTCTAAGATATATATAGCCTGTTTTGAGATATCATATATTCCCTAAAAGAATATAAATATTTTTGGAATTAATCCTAAATAAAGTGAGAAATCTACAGGTCTCATGCACTTTTTCTGGTCTTAAGGAGTTTATAATTTTGTTATTTCAGGATTTACATCTAAACCGCTTGTAGTTTGCTGTGGAAAAGGAGGTGAATACAATTGTAACTTGACTGAACTGTGTGGCATGCCACATGTAAGTGCATGCCAGAATCCATCAACTCATGTAAATTGGGATGGCATCCACTTAACCGAGGCCGCTTACCGATATATTTCCACTAGCTGGTTAAAGGGTCCCTATGCTGATCCACCGATACTTGGTGCTCATACGAAATAGGTCTACTCAGGGCATTAAATTTGTTCACTGATACCATATCTGTTATGTTGATGTAAAACAAAATAAAACAGAGTCTACTATGTTTCTCCTTGTGGAAAGGAAAATGAAAACCAATGTGAGATCCGAGTCATTTTCAATGATTAAAGATAAATAAAAAAAATAAACTCTCTCGGTGCAATTATTTTTCTCTTAATATGCTTAAAAAATGTATTACTTGCTGGAACTATCTGTAACTATAATTTCTTCATTCCATAATTATACCAGAAATCAAGCAAGGACATTACTAAACATTTGATAATGGAATTTCACTGCTAAAACCTAAAGGTAAACATTATTTGGGCCTTTATTAGTTTATTTGCAGAGCAGATCAAATTATTCCCATTTTCAGGCTTTTATGTTGATAAGGCCCAATTATTCCAAATGTTTAAACTATTTGGGCTTTATGAGTTGGAAATTTTTTTGCTTACGCATAACTTAATTGCTTTTTTTGAAGAAATTTTTGTAATTTTTGTTCTTAGTTTTTTTTTTTTTTTTAATACATTCATTCGCCTAGTACATGCAAATATTTTTTATTTTTTTTCTGTTAATTGTTACAAGATATTTGCCCCTTTTTTTTTTTCCAAAATAGCGTCAATATAGTTTTGTGCCGTCCAGATGAGGTATGCCCAATCAAAGTTTCCCAGACATAAATCAAGTTTTGAACTTTATTTTTTTTTTTTTAAGTCAAACTCGTAGGAACACAATTGCAAATTCTGGTAAATCAAAATTCAACGGTATTAGATTAGGAATATAAACATAAAATCAATTTGGATTTCATCTCAACAAATCGGATTTGATGGCAATAGTCTAAACATAAAATATTTTCATAACAATTGGCCAATTAAATTAAATTGATTTTATATAAGCCTTATGATTTTATTTGTTCCTACCTTGCCAAATACCTGTGATTTCTAGATCTGCAAAGTTTATAAAATTTCATCATTGAATAAAATTTAGCGTGCCCCAATAATACTTTTCCTTGGTACCTAACGCCAATGATGTCCGAATTCACAAACTTTTAAATTTGATCAGAAGACAAAATTATTGAAACAATATTCAATGACATGGTTTTCTAGATCATGCGCTCCTGTTCAATGACATGGTTTTCAAGACCTATTAGATTTCCTTGAAATGATGAATTCAAACAATTTAAATTAATCTACTTCATGATCAACGTTTACATGTCAAACTTTTAAATTTTTAAATTAAGCTAGTATAAAGTCAAGACGTCAAAAAAGATAGTTTATGAGTTAATTTAAATGCGTTCATTTTTTTATTTTTTTACCACTTGACTTTATCAAAATTAATTCAGAAGTTTATAAATTTAATATGTAAACGCATTACTCGTTAAGTAGACGGTTTTAACTGTTTGAATTCATCGTTTGAAATCAATCAAATAAATTTTAGAGTTAAGTTTACATGTGGTAAGTGTTGAGTATTTTAGATATAAGAATTTTGTACTCTTTTGCCTTTAATATTTATAAACCTTCGTACTCAATGAATAGGTTAGTTGCAAGCGCACAACCTATCGATTGTAGTATTTAGGTGTCGATCCGCAGGGAGAGAGGGAAACACTAATTTTTAATAAAAAAAACTACTATTAAAACTAAACAATAAAAGTAAAGGGGGTTTTGTTCTAAAATCCTAAGGTTGGGTTCAATACCCGAAAGAGAGGAGTTTCAAACAATAAATGTAAATAAAATAAAGGAAAGAAAGATTGGTTTGTTTTCAAGTTTAAGGAGATCTAGGGGTATTTGGTCTACAATTCCTTGCTAATTCTATTTATTCGGTTTGTTTAAATTCATGTTTGATTTGATGAGGTTTCTAACCTATGTTAGCCTTTAGAACAAATATTAATACAAATACTTTGCGCTTTATGGATTAATGTGCCTCGAATTCTAGGGCTGTCACTAACCTAGAGGGATATTTAATCTCATGCTTCAAAGCATATATCGATATTTGTTCTAAGGTGTCCTAATTAGGATTTGCCTTCTCCTTTCGGTCCTTCACCAAAATCCTAACCTTAATTTCTATAGTTCCGGATTGGATATCAAAGTACGGTCGCTTCTAACCCAACCCTAAGGTGTGTCTTTATGGTTTCAATTAGTAGTCTCCTCATGACCAATGCCGGAATTTAATAAATTTAAAGCGGAAAAACACGATCAACGCGATTTCAAAACTACTTCAATTCAATAAACCCTAACCAGGTGAACTCAAAGGAACGAGTACTAATGAAATTCATAAAGAATAAATCACAGAAATTAACAATCAAATCCGATAACACAATCATAATAAAAACAAATATCCGAATAATCTAGAATTAAACAAGTTCATGCATTGACCTAAACCCCTAGAAAGAGAACTACTCTCTCTTGGAGAGATCCATAACAAAGATTGGCAAAAACAATAAGAAATAAGATAAAGAAATGATTACACCCTTTCTTAGATCTAAAACCTCGATCTTGCCGACTCCTTGCTTGAATCTTCTTCTTCTCCTTCCTTGAAAAGCCTCGAGAATTTCTGCAGGATCTCTCTCTCTCAATTTGTGGAAAATGGATATAATAATGGATATGTACAATAATGGATAATTTCTCATGTGGTCTCCTTAGCCTTATATAACGTTTTCTGAACTTGGAGATCAAGTCGTTTTATTTTCGGCGCCCATTAAGTCTACTAACTTCTATATTTCTAATTCTGTGATTCTGAACTTGGAGACCAAGTTATTCTAATTTTGGCACCCACTAAGCCTACTAACTTTCCATATTTAGCAGTTTTTCAGGCTGATGCGCCATTGATACAGATGTACAGAATTATATATTCCGAATTTGGACTTTGTTCCTTCATGAAAGTTGTAGATCTCTTTGTCCTGGTTCCGTCAAGTTTTGAATCACCCAAATCGGAGTTCGTATGACAAAGATATGACCAAAATACGAACTGTGTGTCGGCTGAGTGCGGGTGGTGCGGCCCGAGTGCGTCCGCACTGTGCTCGGATTTTCTGTTTTCTGTGTCAGTGCGTCCGCACTCTGGGTCAGTGCGTCCGCACTGGGCTCGGTTTCTCCTGTTTTGCTCTGAAATTCAAACGGGCATAACTTATGATCCGTAACTCCGTTTTCAGTGTTCTACCACTTTTCGGAAAGCTTGCGAGAAGATCTACAATTTGCTCAATTTCCTGTAATTTAAATAGACTTCGGCAGTAACTTGATTCTTGGATATATTTCATTATATTCTCTATTAAAATACAAGATATTTGGTGTTATTATGTGATAAAAACTAGATCGAATGTGTATATAATTTAGACCTATCAAATACCCCCAAGCTTGAACCTTGCTTGTCCCCAAGCAACATCTAAACTTGGACTACAATTCGATCTCTTTGATATACCTTATATCAAGTATGTTTTCTCAAGTGAAAAATTTGTATGATCTTGCCAAAAATTAAAATCTTCATGCAAACTTCCCAAATTTCAAGTTTAACCCTCGGATAATTATGACTCAACCCACAATTTGATTACTCTAACTCTTATTTCCTTAAAGGTCTAGAAATTACAAACTTCGTCTACCCAAATTTATTAAAAGAAATGCCATCTTAAACGTGGAATTTTCAAATTCCCCCAAGCTTGAATCAAACTTAGGTTTAGAAATGTTGCGGACTACGTGTGTTGATACATGCATATTCTCATTTTTGTTGTTGTTTTTGATTTTCTCATTTTGATTTTTCTTTCATGATTTTAGCACTATTTTTCCCAATCCTTATTTAAGCACCGGTTAGTTACAAGTAGTTAACTGTACCCAACCGTTCTAATTCAAGAGTGCTTTGCATGCTCTTAGTCTAACCCTTCCACTAACACGAATGTCAATTTTATCGGGAGAGTAGTGGAGCAAGAGTGCTAAGGACTCATAACCATAAGTACGTCATGAAGCCGTAACATAGGTCATTGGAGTCACTTTTTATTTTCAAAATTTTCAATTTTATCCAATTTCTCAACATATATGCATATATCATGAATACACACATCCCTAAGTATTCCATCATACTCACGGATATCCCAATCTTTCTAAATTTAAAATTTTCAAATCTAAATAGCTTCTCTAATAAATTTGAATTCCTAATGCCACAATTTCATACACCTTTATTTCCACAAAGTTTTTCGCCAAATTATGTGGTCATTTCAAATTATTCCAAGGATTTAACGAAAATTATTCAAAATTTTGCATCAATACTTCTAATTTTGCCAATCACTCAAATTTATCAACAAAATGCATGACACAAAACTAGGTAAACATCCGAACAAGTCGGACTGGACCCTATTCATGGTTAGGTAAAACCCTAGTTTTTAAACAAACAAAAAATTTAAACATGCCTAAACTAAATGCAAGATACAATTGTGAATTTCAGTTTTTCATTTAACCTCCCCCCAGCTTAAACAAAACATTGTCCTTAATGTGTCAATTCATACTAGAAGAGGAAATTAAAAAGAGAAATAGAAACTCACAAGATGTTGCTCGGTTTAACGTCGGGAGCTCGACTTGTTGAGGCTCAGTTTAAAGGTGGTGGATCATCGAGGGCAATTGCCTCCTTTTCGATGACCGGTTCATCTTGAATGAAATGTTTGAGCCGCTGTCCATTGACTTTGAATGAACCCATTTTTTCGCTCCAGATTTTGAAGGCACCATGGTCGAAAACTCGTGATACTCGATATGGTCCTTCTTGAAAACTTCTTCCGATGTGTTTGTCGTGCCAATGCCTTGTCTTCTCTGCTTGGTTCAAGGTGGCATTGATTATAACGGGATGTGTCTCATATGAGCCAAGAGATTCGTACTTGAGGGTTGTTGGCAATGGTTTGAGTTCGACCTTCGGTGGCATTGTGCATGTTGAAACGGCAAAAACTTGGTTCTGACAAGTTTCGTGTGGGCTGCCTAGGCTGCACGATTGGTTGTTTTCATCGTTTTGAGTTGTTTCTTTATCGATTTCTTTCAGAATTTCATTCGGTTGTTCTCCTTCCATCATCCTATCTAAATGATCATTAATTGTAGAGTCTAAAACATCTATCCTGCATATCGAATCATTATTATTAGATGAAAATTGGAGAGATTTAAAAACATTAAATTCAACATTTTCATCACCTACTTGGAAAGAAATCTTTCCATCACGCACATCTATGATTGCACCTGCTGTGGTTAGGAAATCACGTCCCAATAGAAGGGGAGTTTGTGTATCCTCTTCCATCTCCACCACAACAAAATCTACCGGCAAGAAAAATTTACCAATTTTGACAATTGCATCCTCCAAAATTCCTACCGGGTATCTAACGGATCTATCCGCTAATTGGAGCGATATTTTTGTTGGTTTCAATTCTCCTAGACCTAACCTTTCATAAACCGCTTTTGGCATTAAACATACGCTAGCACCTAAATCACACAAACAACTATTGAATTCGGTCTCCCCAATTTTGCATGGAATAGTAAAACTACCGGGGTCCTTAAGTTTGGGAGGTAGTTTGGTCAAGAAAAGTGCACTACATTGCGTATTTAGAGAAATGGTTCCAACATCTTCAAGTTTCTTTTTGTTTGACAACATTTCTTTGAGAAACTTGACATAGGTTGGCATTTGTGCAATTGCCTCGGTGAAAGGTATGGTAATGTTCAGTTTTTTCAATTGTTCAATGAATTTGGCATATTGTTGGTCTAGTTTGTTCTTTACCAACCGTTGTGGAAAAGGTAGGAACCTAAGAGGGGGAACATACTTTGGAGTTTCAGATTTTTGTACCTTTGTTGAGTTAGAATTACCAGTTTTGTGATGCTTTTCTGATGCCGGTGCGATTGGTGGATCAATTGGTGCGGCTGAAATCGGTTCAGATTGTGTGGATTGAGGGAGTCTTTGTGGTTGGATTGGTTCATCATATTCCTTATCACTCCTCAAAGTCACAGCATTTGCATACTCTCGTGGATTAATGTCGGGTTTGCCCGGTAGTGTGCCTTGTTGGCGAGAGGACGAAGATGCTTGTTGTGCTACTTGTGTCTCTAGCATCTTTGTTTTAGTTTCTAAAAACTCAAACCTATTGTTCAAATTTCTCAAGGAATTCGAAATATCGGTATTGTTGTTTCTTTGTTGGTTCATGAACTCGTTTTGAGAGATCACAAGGCCCTCTATCAATTTTTCTAATTTGTTGTTTTGAGAAGGTCCTTGGTACGAGTTTTGGTTTGACCAGTTTTGGTATTGATTGGAATTACCTTGGTATTGATTTGAGTTGTCATTTTCAGTCCTCCACATGAAATTTGGATGGTTCCACCTTGTGTTAGGGTTGTATGTATTTGAGTTATCATTTGGCCTAACCTTATTGTAGATCGGGTCGTTCCTCTTATCACATTGATTGTAGAACATTGCATTGGCTTGTTCGACTTCCTCTCCTTCTATGAGGACTTGGCAATCGGCGGTGATATGAGTCGTCTCTCCACAAATGCCGCATGAAGCCTTCTTTGTCACGGATTTGGCGTTTTGCATTTGTGCCATTTGATGTTGCAAGGCATCTATTTGGGCTTTCAAGGCGGTAACTTCGTCGATTTTTAGGACTCCCGGTGTGGTTTGGGTTCGTCCACTTCTCTCGGCCGTCCATTCCCTTTGGTTGATTGCCATGTCCTCGATCATTAGCATGGCTTGTTGGGGATCCATCTTGGACATATTACCTCCTGCGGCGGAATTCAAGTGAGTCTTTGTGGCGATTGTGCAACCCGCAAAGAAAAATTGGAAGAGCAACCACATGTCGAGACCATGGTTAGGGCACAAGCGTTGAAGCTCGGCCCATCTATCCCATGCCTCGGTCAAAGATTCTCCCTCGGCTTGCTTGAAGGTCGTGATCTTCGTTCGAAAGTGCTGGATTTTGGATGGAGGAAAGTATTTTCCTAAGAATAACTTCTCCATGTCGTCCCATCTTCTTATGTTGTCACGATTCACGGTCCTTAGCCATGTCCTTGCATTGTCACGGAGGGATAGATGAAAGCATTTGAGCTTGAGGTTGTCTAGCTCTTCTCCTTCTCGAGCGAAGGTGCCACAGGATTCTTCGAAAACCGCCAAGTGGGCGTGTGGATCTTCGTTTAGGGCTCCTCCGAACTGACTTTGGCCAAGCAAGTGGATGAGAGATGGCTTGATTTCGCGTGGATCTTGGCCTTGAGGAATGAAACCGAAGCGGTGGCCTTGTTGATGGTTACGGCCATTTCCGTTGTTTGGATTGATACCAAACAAAGGATTATTGTTGAGAGTCGGTGGAACATTGTTGTTGTCGTGTGGATGTGGAGGCGGTGGGTTGTTGTGTGGAGGAGGAGGCGGTGGATTGTTATCGAGATCACGAAAGGCTTGGTTGATAAGACCTTCCGGAAGTTCTTCCTCAATGAAGTTGCGTGGCATGCCGTATGGTGGATCTAGACCCGCCATTGGTTGAGGAAGAGAGGATTTGCTGGCTTTGATCTTCGCGGTTTGACTCCTTGTGACTGGTGCCAGCTCTCAAATCTATGAGAGAAGAAAAGATGTGAAAGAGAGAGAATAGAAATAGTAAAGTGCAGAAAATTAAATAAGGAAAGTAAATTTCATAAATTATAAAAAAAAGAAATAAACTATTTTTGGGTTTTTAATTTTCTGAAAAGTAAATAAGGAAACTAAGAATTAAAAGTACTTTCCTAAAATAAAAACTAGTATCTATCCTATTCTCCCCGGCAACGGCGCCAAAAAGCTTGTTGAGTATTTTAGATATAAGAATTTTGTACTCTTTTGCCTTTAATATTTATAAACCTTCGTACTCAATGAATAGGTTAGTTGCAAGCGCACAACCTATCGATTGTAGTATTTAGGTGTCGATCCGCAGGGAGAGAGGGAAACACTAATTTTTAATAAAAAAAACTACTATTAAAACTAAACAATAAAAGTAAAGGGGGTTTTGTTCTAAAATCCTAAGGTTGGGTTCAATACCCGAAAGAGAGGAGTTTCAAACAATAAATGTAAATAAAATAAAGGAAAGAAAGATTGGTTTGTTTTCAAGTTTAAGGAGATCTAGGGGTATTTGGTCTACGATTCCTTGCTAATTCTATTTATTCGGTTTGTTTAAATTCATGTTTGATTTGATGAGGTTTCTAACCTATGTTAGCCTTTAGAACAAATATTAATACAAATACTTTGCGCTTTATGGATTAATGTGCCTCGAATTCTAGGGCTGTCACTAACCTAGAGGGATATTTAATCTCATGCTTCAAAGCATATATCGATATTTGTTCTAAGGTGTCCTAATTAGGATTTGCCTTCTCCTTTCGGTCCTTCACCAAAATCCTAACCTTAATTTCTATAGTTCCGGATTGGATATCAAAGTACGGTCGCTTCTAACCCAACCCTAAGGTGTGTCTTTATGGTTTCAATTAGTAGTCTCCTCATGACCAATGCCGGAATTTAATAAATTTAAAGCGGAAAAACACGATCAACGCGATTTCAAAACTACTTCAATTCAATAAACCCTAACCAGGTGAACTCAAAGGAACGAGTACTAATGAAATTCATAAAGAATAAATCACAGAAATTAACAATCAAATCCGATAACACAATCATAATAAAAACAAATATCCGAATAATCTAGAATTAAACAAGTTCATGCATTGACCTAAACCCCTAGAAAGAGAACTACTCTCTCTTGGAGAGATCCATAACAAAGATTGGCAAAAACAATAAGAAATAAGATAAAGAAATGATTACACCCTTTCTTAGATCTAAAACCTCGATCTTGCCGACTCCTTGCTTGAATCTTCTTCTTCTCCTTCCTTGAAAAGCCTCGAGAATTTCTGCAGGATCTCTCTCTCTCAATTTGTGGAAAATGGATATAATAATGGATATGTACAATAATGGATAATTTCTCATGTGGTCTCCTTAGCCTTATATAACGTTTTCTGAACTTGGAGATCAAGTCGTTTTATTTTCGGCGCCCATTAAGTCTACTAACTTCTATATTTCTAATTCTGTGATTCTGAACTTGGAGACCAAGTTATTCTAATTTTGGCACCCACTAAGCCTACTAACTTTCCATATTTAGCAGTTTTTCAGGCTGATGCGCCATTGATACAGATGTACAGAATTATATATTCCGAATTTGGACTTTGTTCCTTCATGAAAGTTGTAGATCTCTTTGTCCTGGTTCCGTCAAGTTTTGAATCACCCAAATCGGAGTTCGTATGACAAAGATATGACCAAAATACGAACTGTGTGTCGGCTGAGTGCGGGTGGTGCGGCCCGAGTGCGTCCGCACTGTGCTCGGATTTTCTGTTTTCTGTGTCAGTGCGTCCGCACTCTGGGTCAGTGCGTCCGCACTGGGCTCGGTTTCTCCTGTTTTGCTCTGAAATTCAAACGGGCATAACTTATGATCCGTAACTCCGTTTTCAGTGTTCTACCACTTTTCGGAAAGCTTGCGAGAAGATCTACAATTTGCTCAATTTCCTGTAATTTAAATAGACTTCGGCAGTAACTTGATTCTTGGATATATTTCATTATATTCTCTATTAAAATACAAGATATTTGGTGTTATTATGTGATAAAAACTAGATCGAATGTGTATATAATTTAGACCTATCAGTAAGCTGACTTGGTAAGTTTAAGAACATCTTAATTCTGCTCTCATATTTTTATTTCGACTAAAAGCAATTTAAATCGTTGCAGATCTTTCCATATTGTGCAATGAACGCCTAACAATTGCTCTCTACTCTAAATTAATATCTTTATTTTTAAAGTTCAAACGGTTAATCCAAACAACTTAACATGTGCACCATATAAAAATGTCCTTGGATGCCAAAATTTATAATTTAAAAAAATTACTATTTTTATAAATAGATTGAACATCACTTGATCTAAAGATTATGGAGCATCAAAAAATAATGATTTTTTATCTAAAAAAGTAAAGAAATTATACAATAAAATTTGGTCTCGAGGTACATTTTTAAATGAAGATCATGTTGTTTATATAGACTATTTGAACGTTAAAAGTGAAAACATATATTCACAGTACATACCGATATGTGCTATGCATAGTATTTAAGCCTCACTCAAATAATATTTGCTTGAACATGCATGCTACTACAATTATTTAAGGATTTTGACCCCCATCTCAAACCTAAAAAAATTAACGCATAGAAAAATTAATTATCCTGCATTGTAGAATGAACAGAATTTACCTCCATCATGCCTTTCTTTTGTAATTCATAATAATAAAAATTGTAAAATCAAATAATAGAATAAAATCACTAGAAAATGGTAGGTGTTACCTTTTCTACACGCACAAGAAGTTACTACATTTCATATTTGTTTTATTGGAAATCAAATGTTAAGTTACCAAGATGTCAATCCTTTGGTGATTTAAATTTCAAATTTGAGTTATTGTGTTTTATAAATGAAGATATTCGAGAACCAGCCTTTGATCTAGTGACAAAGACACATGACTCCCATGTAAGAGGTCATGAGTTCAAAATCCACAAGTGAGAAAATCATCTGTAATATAAACAGGAATTGAAAAGAAGTTGGTAGATAAGATTTCCACCTTCATTTAAAAAAAATAAATGAAGATATTCATATTGACCAAACTTAATACTTAGTTGTTTCAACCCACGTTGTATAATGACTAGGACTGTAGCCCACAGGTGTCCCACAAATATATATATATATAAAGGGGGAAAAAGATTGAAAATCTCTAAAATTATTTTCTAATTACATGGCTGGCATACAAGTAACTAGTACACCAGATATGCAGCCAACAATTAATGCAAACGGAAATTAAAAACTACAATTTTTTTTTAATTTATGTAAAGGAAGAACTATAAGCCAGTTTTTTTCTTTTTTTCGAATTTAAACGTCAGCGATTAATTGGTTTCAAAATCAAAATAGAATATAAATTTGCCTTGAAAGCTAAACAACACATGTTTTTCTATTTATGATTCTTAAGAATTATAGAAGAAATGAATATGCAGGAACATTTTTGTTAAAGATTTAAAAATTATGATCTACAAAAGAAGATGGACCAGGCCAATTGTTCGCCCCATTGAGATATCTACTGAGACCGAATCAATTGTTCAGTCTTAGTAATTTTCGAAAGTTGTAGCATGTTTTGGTCACACATAAAAATCCGGAAAGTAATAGGACCAAATTATTAATTTTTTTCCAACTAGAAACAAAATTTAGTGTATAAATTAATATAAAATATTAGTTAAAGATTACCTGGAACCAAACTAATAGATCGGTTGGTGCCACTTAAGACAGACAATGGGTCCGAATGATTTCGGTCCCGTTAATTTTTCACATTGTGTGTTAGTTGATGTACATGAAAATTATTGGGATCAAACTCAATATGGGATCTGATTCGGTTTCATCCATTTATTACAAAAAAAAAAAATCTTTTGTTTCTGATCAATAAATTATTTAATTTCTGAAAATAATAATACTTGTTACGTGAAGGCCCCACCGCATGTGAGGAAAATTTAAATACATTCGTACTGTCTTTTGTGGCACTGTTTATTTTTTTTCTTGCTTATAAAATTAAATACAAGTGTCATTGTTATTTGATTATTTCCATTTAGTCAAAGATGTGCTGTGACCAATGTGGGGCCCACAGCACTCCTCAGTCTTTTTTTTTTTTTTATATTTGGTGGTGCTAATTAAAATATTATACAGCTTTCATTTCCTTAAAAAACGCTCCTCATCCTAGAATAGAGAGATATATAATATACAAATAGTGATAATAATATCTTTTGTTATCCTCCTTTAATAAACCTTTCCCAATGATAAAACAAACATTGGTAATAAACAAATGAATTGTATACCTTAATCGCTTGATCTAAATAAAATTATCTCTAAAATTTGTTAAATATAAATAAAATCATAATGTTAGAAGTCCTAATTTTTGTATTATGAAAAACAGTCTCTTAATTTTTACGATCTATTGAGTGGTTATGGTATAATTTTTAAAAAATACAATTTAAAAGATGATATCTTGTAGTTACAAAAAAAAAATAGATTTAAATTTTTATTACAATATTTTATATTTATATTTGTACTAAAAAGTTTTCACCTACCAAATCCTATCTAAATAAACTAGTTATTAATTAATCTTATCTAAATAAAAACTAGTTAATTAATTAATGCGAGAAGTCTTAGGTGTGTTATGTAACGACGTGCCGCCTTATTACCCAATTGTTTATTCCAGATTAATTACCAGATTAAATATTTTTATCACTTTGCAAATCTACAGTTGTTCTCCTTATCCCCTTGGTATGTTTGGATGAGAGCTACAATAGTTAAAATAGCGAAATTTGAAATTAGTAGATGAGAATAGAAAAAAATAGTGATTTTCATATTAGTGTAAAAATGGTGTTATTCAGATTAGTAAAAATGTTGTTTGAATTGTACATTTAGAATAGTGAATAACTATTATAAAAAAAAAATAGTGTTAACAATGTGCTAATTAAAAGGAAAGATAGGCATGGGGTCTCAAACGAATTGTCACGACATGGAGATGACAGAAATAGTGTTAACTTTGTCATTTCGGAACTGTGTTAGCGGAAATCGACAGAAGGAAAAAAAATTCTCTCTCTTTATACTTTCAAATAGTTGTTATTCTAACATTTACAGAAATAGAAAATAAAAATGTTGTTTGGATGCATATTGCTATTCCGAATAGTTTCTATTTTAGAATAACAAATATCCTTGGCACATCCAAACATCACTTGAGAATAGATCCGATGGGCATCGGACCTACTTTGGTTCGATGAGTTTAATCACCGTCGATTTGTTTTAAGATTCGTGCGGAACACTTTAAACTTCGTGCTTCTCTGTTTCAATTTTCATACGCACAAATCTTAAATTAAATCGGACGGTCATCATGCTCGTTGAACCTAAAAGTAGGTCCGATGGGCATCGGACCTACTCCATTCTCGGATCCATATCCTCCCCGGTACCGTAAAAGATTCCCTCCACTTTACGGTTTGAGATTAACTCCCAGCCGGTTTGGAATTCGGGCTGACAGAGGGGGCAGTATTATATGGGCTTTGAGATTCGTACCAAGTTAAAAAGAACGGTCCAGATCAAGTAATTGTAAAAGATTCCCAATTACGATAGCGGGGGTGATGTGAATTCCTCCGTTCTCTCCAAACATACCCTAAATACATGATAAAAAAGAAACAATATATTTGTAACTTTCATATTTTTTTATTTTTTGGCATGTTTTGAAATACGTGGGGCCCACAGCACTCCTCAGGCTTTTTTTTTTTTTAATATTTGGTGGTGCTAATTAAAATATTACACAGCTTTCATTTCCTTAATCCCCGCTCCTCATCCTAGAATAGAGATATATATAATAATATAAAAATAGTGATAACAATATCTTTTGTTATCCTCCTTTAAGCCTTAATCGCTTGATCTAAATAGAGAGATATATAATTTAAAATAGTGATAACAAACGTTGGTAATAAACAAATGAATTGTATACCTTAATCGCTTGATCTAAATAAAATTATCTCTAAAATTTGTTAAATATAAATAAACAATAAATGTTGTGACATTTCGTGGCATAAAAAATCATAATGTTAGAAGTCCTAATTTTTGTATTCTGAAAAACAGTCTCTTAATTTTTACGATCGATTGAGTGGTTACGGCATAATTTTTAAAAAATACAATTTAAAAGATGATATCTTGTAGTTACAAAAAAAAATAGATTCAAATTTTTATTACAATATTTTATATTTATATTTGTACTAAAAAATTTGCACCTACCAAATCCTATATAAATAAACTAGTTATTAATTAATCCTATCTAAATAAAAAACTAGTTAACTAATTAATGCGAGAAGTCTTATTACCAAATATTGCCAGCTCATTCACTTCAAGTATTCTCTTTGTTTATTCCAGATTAATTACCAGATTAAATAGATGGATATTTGCTAATTCCTACCTGGGTAGCAGCATCCAACCCAACAACGCCTCAAGCCCGGTTCGAAGCACTTAAGAGTAGGTCCGATGGGCATCGGACCTACTTTGATTCGATGGGTTTAATCACCATCGATTTGCTTTAAGATTTGTGCAAAACGCTTTAAAATTCGTGCATGTTTGTTTCAATTTTAGTGTGGACATATCTTAAATTAGATCGGACGGTCATCATGCTCATTGAACCTAAAAGTAGGTCCGATGGGCATCAGACCTACTGATCTGTTCTCGGTTCGAAGAGAAGAGTGGCAAAACAAAGTTTTGTAATTTGTAATTTGCTTGGGACCGGATTCGGAATAACCTCGTAATTAATTACACGATTTAGGTTTATTTTTTTTGATATAAAATGAGTTCAAATTTTATTCAGCTCTGTTTGTGTCTTGATTTGTTGTAATAAGAAGATTAGGTTATTTCTCGACTCTTTTATTAAAAGGTTAGAGAAAAAGCTTGATTGTTGTTGTTATTGGATCCGAAAATGTTTTTTTCGAATCCATCGATGGAATTAAAAAATTCAGATACTTTTTATATTACCCTTTATTATTTAATAATATTTTTATAAGAATAATTATTTCAATCCCCCAACTCCAGTACCCGCATTGTACCCGCAGCAACAATAGATGAAGGTTATACTACGGCCGGTTCCCACTAATAGAGGAAGGTTGTACTATGGTCCCCACTAATTATATGGTTCTCTTTTCTCAGTTTCCACACTCGTCTCTACGTCAACCTTCATAGATATAAATACTTGGAGCATAAAATATTAATACTTGCAAAATAAGATATAAATACTTGCATGTGTAACTTGATATAATCATCTCATTTTCCAATCTCCTAATTGTTCCCGCGTCAACCTTCCTCTAATGAAGTAGTAGGGACCCTGTATTCCCCCATCAACATTCCCTAATAGTCTCCGCGTCAACCTTCCTCTAACAAAAATAATTGACCTTATAGGTATAAATACTTATAATACTTGATATTAATACTTTCAAATATAATCCAGTGTCATTGTAAAAAATTACTTGCAAGTATAGGTATAAATACTTGCGTGACGACGAGCCCGAAAGTACGTCATCATGAATCTCATTTGAAAGAGAAAATTATGTAGAAGATATTTGTGGTTTTAGATTTGCAAAATTCCTCACAGATCGTCAGAAATATGACAGCTAAGGTGTAGATACAATACGGGAACTGAAGTAAGGATACTCATATCAGCTTCCTATTTTATTAGCAAAGATTAAACTTGCCTTCCTTTAGCCTTAAACTTTATTTTTTTAATTTTAATCGTGCGTCTTCTTAAGAAACCTCCACCTTAATTTCAATTATGACCCATCATGTCACTGAAAAATTAAATCTATTAAATCCCTCCATGATTAATCCAACCTATTTTTCACGTTAAATTTAACTACTTATCATTTTTTTTTATTCGTGAGGTACTTATTTTTGTCATAAAATCAAGGAGAAAATAAATTAAAAAAGTTCATGCATTCAACGCTTCATCAATTTTGTATTTTTAAATTCAAGCAAAAGTTCACTTCAAGTTAGTACAAAAAAAATCCAAAAATATATTTGCTGTCGTGCAAACAATTATAACTTTCAGATGATTTCTTAAAGTACAAGCAGAAGCATTTCATTGAGAAAAGAAATGAAAAAATAAACATTTGATCGGCATGATAAATAAATGGATTCCGATCAGGTGAAATTCCGAAATCAATAAACAGTAATTCTGAAATCCCTGCAATCTGAATTCAGCCATCGAATTTTTTCCGAAAACGCATCTCAAAACAACTGCTTTTTCTTGCACGCATCTCGGAACAATTTGACGGCTAGATTCGAATTGCAGAAATTTCAGAATTACTGTTACTGGTCTCGAATTTCAGCAGATGCGCTTCCTAAATAAATGATAGTTCATAGGATACTGAAGACACTACATTTAATTAAAGAAGGCACTGCATTTTTAGCTGCATTTGAAAGTGCATTTCATTAAAGTACAACAAAAGAGGTGCCAGAATTCCTTATTAGGAGATCAGAGATCTGTAACCTCTCACCTAAAAAAAATTAAAAGTAAACTTGACAAATTTTGAGAATAATTGCACAGATCTTAAGACACTCAAAAAGTCTAGAAAAAACACTTCTAGAATCAGCAATGTTTTTTACTATTACCAGAACATGTTATAGAATCTGTTTGTTTGAACCAAAATAATCTGTTGACTATTTCTTATTTATTGAAAGTTTGACAAAAAAAAGAAACATCTGTCAGAAACAAAATGATTTTTAATTTTTTTTTTAGTAAGAACCAGATTTTGAGAATAATTGCACAGATCTTAAGACACTCAAAAAGTCTACAAAAAACACTTCTAGAATCAGCAACCGATTTGACTATTACCAGAACGAGAACGGAGTAGGTCCGATGTTCATCGGACCTACTTTTAGGTTCAACGAGCAGATAACCGTCCGATCTAATTTAAGATTTGTGCACATGAAAATTAAAACAGACACGCACGAAGTTTAAAGCATTCTGCACGAATCTTAAAGTAAATCGACGGTGATTAAGTCCATCGAACTAAAGTAGGTCCGATGCCCCATGAGACCTAATCATACCTCTGCTTGTTTGAACCAAAATAATCTGTTGACTATTTTTTATTTAGTGAAAGTTTAACAAAAAAAAGAAACATCTGTCAGAAACAAAATGATTTAAAATTTTTTTTTTTAGTAAGAACCAAATCTAGTCCTTATTTTCATTGACCTTAAATGGTTACAGGGTTAGGGTTTCCGATCTAAATCTTAATATTAAATTTTGAGGAAGCAAGTCAGTTTTTTATGCCTGTCAAGTCAGAGAAATGAAAAATTGAGTGCTTCATGTTAAATTAGTTGGCACCACATAATAATAAAGCAATTTATGGAAGTTAGCTATAGTAAAATCCAATAAAATATGTGAAACAAATCATTATATATAAAAAAATTCAACGGACAAAAACACATGTGATGTGATATAGTTAAGGAAATAAAAAAAAACTTAAATTATCCTTATAAATTATGAATCTCTTTCTAAATTATGAATTATGAATTTGTACTATTTTATTAGCAGATATGTTATGAAAAATTATAAGTACCTGTATTTTTAAGATAAAGATGACGTCAAAATTTTCAACTAATATTTAAAGAAAATTTTCTAATCAAATTTTGAACCTACAATATCTTATATAGAAGACAATTTTCGAAGTACATAACATTTTTTATAAAATTTTTGAAGTACATAACATTTTTCTAATACAATAAAATTATTACCGTTTTTTGATACACATTATGTTTCCACATTAATTTATTACAAAATTTACGTCTGACATGTTGGGTTTTGACATGGATATTATTAGAGTAAAACTAGGGTGTTTTTTATTTCATTAAATTTTTTTTTTGTAAACTCAACTCTAAAATCTATCAGATTATTAGCTTCAAACAACGAATTTAAACTGTTGATTCCATCTACCTTATGAGTGATGTGTCTACATACAAAAAATTTTAACTTTCAAACTAATTTAGTATAAAATTAAGCGGTCAAAATTACAATGTTTATAAAATAATTTTAATGCATTCATTGTTTGAATGTTTTTTTTTTACCAATTGACTATATAGAACTAGTTCGAAAATTTAAAATTTTTGTATATAGACGCATCACTCGTAAGGTAGATGAATTTCAACAATTTCGATTCGTCATTGAAGCCAATCTGATAGATTTTAAAGTTGAGTTCACCAAAAGGTTTAGTGAATTTAAAAACATTCTAGTTCTACTCTTATTGTAAGCCCACAAATATTTTCTCTAATTAATTTCGGATGGTAAATCAAACAACGATCCTCGGGCACGTTTGGATGAGAGTTAGAATAGCTAGATAGTAAAATTTTAGAATAGTAAATGAAAATAGAGAAAAAATAGTGATTTTCATATTAGTGTGAAAATGGTGCTATTCGGATTAGTAAAAATGTTGTTTGAATTGTATATGTGGAATAGTGAATAGCTGTAACCAATAAATAATAGTGTTAACAAGGTACTAATTAATTAAAAGGAAAGATAGGCAAGTGGGATGTCAAATGAATTGTCACGACATGAAAATAGCGGAAAGTGGTATTAAATTTGTCATTTCGGAATTGTGTTGGCAGAAATTCAAAAAGAAAACATTTTTTTCTCTCATTTCACATTTCTGAATAGTAGCTATTCCAACATTTACAAGGAATAGAGAATAGCAGCTATTCTAGCTATTCAGAATAACAAAAATTTTGTTTGGATGCACATTACTATTCCGAATAGCTTATATTCTAAAATAGTCTTTATTCTAGAATAATTTTTATTCTTGCTATTCTATGTGAGAGGGTGTAGGTCTAATTAAACAATTGGTTAGGCTAATTAATCACAGATCTGATCCAATGATTCGAGCCGCTTATAATACCACCATGTGCATCTGTGGTCTGTGCATGTGTAAAGTAGAAAACATGCATGCAATTAAAAACTTGTGAGGTGTAATAATTACTATCATCATGCCGCAATAAGCGCTCATTGGAAAATCTCTTATAATTATGTTATCTTGCTAACAAATGTTGTTCCCACTTCCCACCATACCAACCTTTATTTCGCCAAATTTTTAATTAACCTGTCTATCTCCATTTTTTTTAGTTGATAAAAGTAACCATTTTATATATAGGCTTAATACAAAATATTCGTCTATACTATCAATTCAGATTTCAATTTTTAAGTTTGAAACATATAATTAAAACCACTTAACGTGATCTTAATATGAAAATGTACTTAGAGACAAAATTTTATAATATTTTAATTATTTCTTTAGATAAATACAAAATAACTATTTTCAAATGGTCCAGAATTGTTATATGAGGTAATTTTCTATTTATATAAAAAAATAGTAATAAAATTAAAAAAAATTGTAAAGTTTGGTCTCTATTATATTTCATATGGAGATCATATTAATTGAAGCGGTTCAGATTAATTGTTTGAATTTTGATAAAAGAGACATGAGTCTCTAGTATGGACTGATATGTATTATGCATAGCACCGTAGTAATATTAGCAGATATATATTAATTTTTTTTATAAATACTGTTTTATTATAATACCATATCAACCATTTTTTTATTTTTCAACAATGTGTCACTCTATCTAATTTAAGAAATATACTCATATATATATATATATATATATATATATATAGATGAGCTATGGTGAGATGTGGAGTAAACCAAGTTTGTAATCCATGCTATATTTTCATTTTGAAAATCCAAACAACTGATCCGAACCGCTCAACATGTTCTTTATATTGAAATGTGCTTGGAGACTAAATTTTACATTTTTTGGAATTTTTTTACTATTTATTAAGCCACTTTGAAAACCGCTGATCCACTGTGAACAGTAAAAAAGGTAAAAATTTCTGGACCACCGGATCAGCGATTTTCAAAGTGGCTTAATAAATAGTAAAAAAATTCCAAAAAATGTAAAATTTGGTTTCCAAGCACATTTCAATATAGATAACATGTTGAGCGGTTTGGATCGGTTGTTTGGATTTTCAAAATGGAAATATAGTACCATGGAGTAAAAACTTGGTTTTACTCCACGTCTCACCATAGCTCATCCCTCTCTCTCTCTCTCTCTATATATATAGAGAGAGAGAGAGAGAGAGAGATGGGCTATTGTGCTTTGCAAAGTAAAACCCCCTATTTACTTCGGGTCATATTTTTATTTCGAAAATACAAACAACCGATCCGAACAGTTCAACATGTTCTAAATATTGAAATGTGCTTGGAGACTAAATTTTACATTTTTTGGAATTTTTTTACTATTTATTAAGCCACTTTGAAAATCGCTGATCCACTGTGAACAGTAAAAAAACAGTAAAAATTTCTGAACCACCGGATCATCGATTTTCAAAGTGGCTTAATAAATAGTAAACAAATTCCAAAAAATGTAAAATTTAGTCTCCAAGCACATTTCAATATTTAGAACATGTTGAACGGTTCGGATCGGTTGTTTAAATTTTCAAAATGAAAATATGGCCCGAAGTAAAGAGGGAGTTTTACTTTGCAAAGCACAATAGCCCATATATATATATATATATATATATATATATATATATATATATATATATATATATATATATATATATATATATATATATATATATATATATATATATATAGAGTATGGCTAAATTGCTGCCGGCAGCATTCTGGCCAGGTGCTGCCGGGGGCAATTCGGTCATTTCCGGTGTTCAAACAACAAATGTTTTTATACAGATATGTTCTAAATATTAAAATCTACTTGGAGATCAAATTTTACATTTTTTGGAATTTTTTAGCTATTTATTAGGCCACTTTGAAATTGGCTGATCCGGGTGAACAGTGCACCAAAATTCTGGACCATGTGATCTGGAATTTTCAAAGTGGCTTAATAAATAGTAAAAAAATTCCAAAAAATGTAAAATTTGGTCTCCAAGTAGATTTTAATATTTAGAACACGTTGAACGGTTCGGATTTGTTGTTTGAACACTGGAAATGACCGAATTGCCTCCGGCAGCACCTGGCCAGAATGCTGCCGGCAGCAATTTAGCCATACTATATATATATATATATATATATATATATATATATAAATATATGTTTACCAAAAGGATTTCATAAATCTCATTATGTCATATTTTCAATGAATACTGGTCTCAGGCCATTTGTAGTACTATAACAACCTACCTTCCGACGCACTTTGCAACTTGTCACTATCCTCTTCTTTTTATTTTGAGATTGAAAAATACTCATACATATGCTTGATATAAAAGATTTCATAAAATCTCATAATGTCATATTATTCATGAAGATTGTTCCCACTATAACACTAACAACCTAAAAAAATCTCAGCATGTCTATCTCTAAGTCATAATTTCATAAAATCTCAGCATGTCTATCTCTATGTCATAATTTCATAAAATCTCAGCATGTCTATCTCTATGTTTTGTTTGATACCAAAAAAATTCAGAAATCTCATTTTTTTCGTCTTTGTAATTAGTAATATTTTTCACACTGTATTATTTATACCAACTTATTTTCTTTTCAATACCAGGTGTCTGTTTCCTACTTTTATTTTGAATCATTATTTGAGTATCATCACTTTATTACTCCTAGTATTTCCGCACTCATTTAGAGAAATTATGTACTATGATACTCATTATTTATCATTCTAAAAAGATATTATATGGTCTCCACTAATTGTATGATCCCCACTAATTATTATTCTAAAATCCCTACAACACTCTTTCTCTATGGTCCCCACTAATTATATGGTCACCCTTTCCCAGTCCCCGCACTCATTCCCGCGTCAACCTTCATGGATATAAATCAATGTTTTAAATAGCGTTTATAGCGTCATAGCGGGAAGGCTACAAAAAAAGCTATAGCGAATAGCGTAGCTATAGCAGAAGCTATTCCAAATAGCGTTTTTTTTTTTACAAAAATTATATTATATATTTGTACTATATATTAACATTATCTAAAGTTTCATAGAACAATAAATAACACCAAATTAATTAAGAAATTATAATATTCATATTGAACTAGTACAAAAGTCCATGGTTCAAAATATCCATAATAATATCATAAATTATCGATCTTTTTCTATACAAAATATCTTAAGCATCATGATTCATTCTATTTTTTTTCTATACAAAATAAATTTTATGGATCTTTATTTAAGCCCATATAAATTGTCTAAAAAAACCCAATATGCATAGCGCGCAAATAGCGCGCTACACGCTATGCGCTATAGCGGACCGTTATTACCCCTATAGCGGCCGTAGCGCAATTAGCGTATTTTCATGTTATAGCTTAGTGTTTAGGGTCCAAAAACGCTATAGCGGCGCTATAGCGCGCTATTTAGAACACTGATATAAATACTTGAAAGATAAGATATTAACACTTAAAAAATAAGATATTAATAATTTGATGCATAACTTGATATGATCATCTCTTTTTCCAGTTCCCTAATCTTCCCCGCGTCAACCATCCTCTAATAAAGTAGTGGGGACCCCGTATCACCGCATCAACCTTCCCCAATCGTTCTCGCATCAACCTTCCTCTAACAAAAATAGTTGACCATATAGGTATAAACACTTCAGTGCTTAGGTATAAATACTTGCAACATTTGATATTAATACTTTCAGACGTCATATAGTGTCATATGTAAAAAATACTTGCATGTATAGGTATAAATACTTGCACGACGAGTTATAAATACTTGTGTGACGACGAGTCCGAAAGTACGTCATAATGAATCTCATTTGAAAGAAAAAATTGCATAAAATACGTTCGTGATTTTAGATTCACAAAATTTCTCATATATCGTCAGAAATATGGACAAGATTGAACGGAGAAAAAAAACTCAACCTCTAAAAATGTGTATGCTCCCCCATGTAATTTGAGTGGTCCCTCACAGGTATTTATGTTGCGGGTACGTTTGAGAGATTTTGTTGGGGAGATAATTATTTACGTAAAAATTTCTCACAAATTGTCAGAAATATGGACGAGATTATATTGAACGAAAAAAAAATTTCATCTCTAAAAACGTGTATGGTCCCCCCATGTAGTTTGAGTGGTCC
This sequence comes from Carex myosuroides, assembly GCA_028015225.1. Classification (NCBI taxonomy): domain Eukaryota; kingdom Viridiplantae; phylum Streptophyta; class Magnoliopsida; order Poales; family Cyperaceae; genus Carex; species Carex myosuroides. The sequence goes on from CM051478.1 coordinate 1,444,084, forward strand.
CCCGCAGGTATCTATGTTGTGGGTACGTTTGGGAGATTTGGTTGGGAAGACAATTATTTACGTAAAAAAATGAGGTATAAATATTTCCGTACATAGGTATAAATACTTTCTTGCATAGGTATTAATACTTTAGAAAAAAAAATTCAATGATGGAGTTTTTGCGGTTCCCCCAAGCAGTTATGATAGTTATAATGCAAGTACGGTGCGGATATTGTAGCGCACGTATTGTTATCAGCTCCCTTTTATTTTTAGAAAAAACTCACTTATACATGCTTAACAAAAAAAAATTCTTGAGTCTCTACTTATTTTTGTAATTACAAGTGATCAAAATTGTGAGTAACCGCATGCGGCGGCCATGTTCAAGGACTTATTTAGTAATCAGGAAAAAATGAGAAAATTATATCCAATCACGCACAATTCTTATTACATGTAAAAAAAAAGGTAAATATATATTATTGGAAACCCCAAAGTTAGTGTTTCGATCTAAATTAATTCGAATCATCTTAATCTGACACAAATCTTAAAATGATCACATACATTAAAGGCAAGTCCTTATAAAATTTGCCTCGATTGAGAGCTAACACATCTTGTAGATATCGCAAACAATATATGCATATATCAACTGGGGGTGTTCATCGGTTCGGTTCGGTTGAAATCGACCCAAACTAGGCAAGCCAAAGTTATAATTCGGTTTCTAAAATAGAACCGAACCGCCAAAGTTTTATTTCGGTTTGTTCGGTTCAAACCAAAATATATTAATTTTTTTATTTAAAGCAATTGGTTTATAATAAACCGAAGTATATTAAGAAATAAACCGGAATATTAAAAAATAAACCGGGATATTAAAAAATAAACCGGAATATTAAGAAATAAATCAAAGTATTTAAAACAATTGATTAAGAAATAAACCGGGGCAGTCCGGACCAAATTCATTATATATAATAGTTCGGTCAGTTCGGTTATTTCAGTTTTGAAAATTTTCAAACCGAAATTATAATTCAGTTTTAAAAAGCAAACCGAACCGAACTATTAAACCAAAAAAACTGAACCGTTTAGTCCAAACTAATTCGTTCGGTTCAAAACCGACTAAACCAGACCCAATGAACACCCCTAATATCAACAACAGCTTTAAATTGAGGGATAAGGTCATGAAATTATAATTGTTACCTCCAATAAGGAGCGGATTTAAGTAGAAAGAATAAGGATTAATTAATTTTTATTTTTATTTTTATTTTGTATTTATATAGAATTTTTTATATAGTTTAGAGTAAAATGTTATGATTTTGTAAAATCAATTATCGTTTTCGTTAAAAAAATTATATAATTAACTTTGAATATGTATTTCGAAAATTTGGATCCACCTGCCTCCCACAAAATTTCATAAAGGAAAAATACTTTTCCCTTTTCCTTTTACCTTACTAAAAAAGAGGAAGGTATATGATGAATATCATGGGTCTCTAGCTCTTGGTCTGGTCCCCTGCTCTTTAATTAATTTTGAGTAAAATAATTGCATGCTTATCTTTCAAAACTCTATTAAAAATTATGCACTGCTCAGAGTATATACTTTTGAGATGATGATAATGTATTTTACTAGCATCAAAAGTTCAAAACTGCAGTTGGGTCTTAGGAAGTTGCTATGGTTGTGTAAAAGGATATGTGATGTATGATAGAAATTTTAATTACCAGTGTTGAATCCAAATCAATTTTTTCTTGAATGAAATATCCAAAGAAATGTATCGAATTAATTATTTTGAATTAATTAAGTCCTTGCTTACTATTAACTTGAAATATGACCTTCAATTAAAATTAGTCAAATTAGGCATATCTCCATTCTTATATTAAGCACGTAGATGTTCTGATCTGCCAACGACTTTGATTAAAAGATAAAATTTCGGATTGAATATCAAGCCTCCGATTAAATATTCTGATTATATGCATTTTTTATGTATTTTTCCGGGTAGAGGTTTAAATTTATTTAGATACGTATTCGCCTCACGTACTGATTTTCACATGTAAATTGTATCATTTTTCTGAATGGTCTTGATTACTTTATAATTTTTAAATGTCATTTAATTTTTTTTAATTGATTGATAATTGATTAGTCATTTTGTTTGAGATTTTTTTATAAAAATGTCAAAAAGATAAAAAAAATACACGTCATTTAATATATTATTTAATATGTCATTTAAGGAATATTATTTACTTATAGATGCTATTTATATGTTATTTAAGAATTTTTTTTGTCATTTAGTCTACATTATTTTTATGAAAATATATCATTTTGCTTGAGATTTTTTTGTTCATTTGTAATATGTCTTCAATTAAGAGTCAACTTCTTTTTAGAATGAAATGAAACTCAAATGTTCCTAAATAAAAAAATTGTCATGAAATATAAAATATTATTTCAATGCTCAAAATATGTGTCATGCTCTTCCAAATTTTAAGACTGAAAAAACTATAACATAACTGATATAATTAGTTATTTAGAACTCTGCAAAATAATAATAATAATAATAAAAACAACTGTTATAACAATAACAGTAATAAAGAGGAGCCATATCTTGTAATCCACCAAATTTAATGGATTGTATGCCATCATAGTATCTCTCTAGCTAGCTGTCCCAATAGTATATGCATGCCACTAATAAAATAAATAATATATATGTGTACTCATTAACATAGAATAATCTATCCTTTTATATATCTTTTATTAAAACAAATCGATCAAATGACGAAGCTTTCTTTGCATCTATGTTGTATGGATACAGGTACAGGTATCGCATCGGATACGATACGGATATGGCGATACGATAATTTTTAAAAATCAATGATACAATACGTATATTATATATATATATTATTTTTTATTATATTAATTATATTATGAATTCAACACTTGTATTATATAAATTAAATATAAAAAATTCAGAATAATCTAAGTATATAGTAAGTATATTAGCTTACTAGCTTCAAACAAGAAAAACGAAGTGGTCTAGTGGTGAAGGATTATGTGTCTGTTGGCTCAGTACTCAGGTTCGATTCTCCCTTGGTGCTAGAAAATTATTTTTTGGCATGGTCCATGCGCGGTGCACAGCTCATGCGCTATAAAATTGTTCGATTATGCAAAACCAGCGCATCCCGCTATATCCAGACGTATCGGAGCGAGTCAAATTGTATCGGAAGACCATATCAAGAGAATAAGAATACGCCACCTAAGTCGATACGCCAGCTGGCGTATCGGGACCATATCAGTGGCGTATCCGTGTCCGATACGTATCCGATACGTATCTGATACGGATACGGAGTTCATATAAAAATATCGGGGTAACACAGCTTTGCATGCAACCAACAACTACCAACAAAATCTCGAGCTTTTCCGAGATAATGATGTAATATATATGACCCACTTGCACGTCGAAACACAAAATTTATCTATTTTTTTCACATGAGGTAGCTTCAATATTAATTTTTCTTTTCAGTTTCATATTTTTATACTCGCTATATGACTCTTAAAGAAATTAAATATGGCATGCCATCATCCGTCACTTTGAAAAACAAAAGTTACAAGTTTGAACTCAAAATATAATTTCAATTTCAAGTGCTCTTATATACCGTGAAGCCAAACAACATAATTTTTTTCCCAAATAATTACGCAATTACGAAATATTGAATCAAACATGTTGGACGTTTGTCCTCCATAAAAATGGTTAAGTTTTAATGAGTGTTATATATATATATATATATATATATATATATATAAAGCTGGGCTATGGTGAGTTGTGAAGTAAGAGGTCATTTTTACTTCATGTTCATATTTTCATTTTGAAAATTCAAACAACCGATCCGAACCGCTTAACATGTTCTCTATATTGAAATGCGCTTGGAGACTAAATTTTACATTTTTTGGAATTTCTTTACTATTTATTAAGCCACTTTGAAAATCGCTGATCCGGTGGTCCAGAAATTTTTACTGTTTTTTTACTGTTCACAGTGGATCAGCGATTTCAAAGTGGCTTAATAAATAGTAAAGAAATTCCAAAAATGTAAAATTTAGTCTCCAAGCACATTTCAATGTAGAGAACATGTTGAGCGGTTCGGATCGGTTGTTTGGATTTTCAAAATGAAAATATGACGTGAAGTAAAACGACGTTTTACTTCACAACGACGTTTTACTTCACAACTCACCATAGTCTATCTATCTCTCTCTCTCTATATATATAACGGTATGCGTTCGTCAGACGAATAAAGTACCACTAAGCGATTAATCTGAAATAATCGGGAATAATCGGCCATAATCAGAAATAATCAACCGATTAATCATGAAAATCAGTGATAGTTTGATTGCCGCACATGACTAATTGACCGATTAATCGGTCTAAACGGCCTTATTTTACAATATTGATTTTAATGTATGTAAACAAGGCAATTTGATAACAAGCCATCAAATATTTTTAACAGTTTATATCAATTTTGAGCTAACGTTAAATTTAATTATACGATTAAAAATAATTTAGTTTGGAATTAATAGATGTAATCAATATATATGTGTGTTTGTTTTTGTTGAAATTTATGCACATCTTTTGATGTTTTTATTCTATTTTTGATATCTATATTGTCTCAATTTAATACATCCCAATTTTTTCTCTAACAATTATTTATTTTCCCGGAGCGAAGTTTATAAAACAATCCTATTAAGTATAACATCATGAGACACTTAGGGTTAAATGATGTCAATTTTAGTTCCATGGACAACTTAGAAGCATTGCATGTATAGCTAAATATATTTGGCATGCTTTAAAAATTAAATATAATAATTTTATAAGCATCAAATATCTGTGTTTATGGTACATTTAAAACTATGTTGCAATCAATGGTTGAAATTCTTTCGTGAACTAGGGTTTTCCTAAGTTCATGAATTCTTTTGTGAACTCAATTTCAAAATATATTGGATTGGCTTCCCACAACAAATCCAAACTGTTGAAATATATCTATCTTACGACTAATGCGTCTACATACAAAAATTTTAAACTTTCAAATTAATTTAGTATAAAATCAAGCGGTCAAAATTATAAGGTTTATAAATTAATTTTAATACATTTATTTTTGAATGTTTTTTTACCACTTGACTCTATACAAAATTAATTTCAAAATTTAAAATTTTCGTATGTAGACTCATCACACGTAAGGTAGAATGATTTCAACAGTTTGAATTCGTCGTTTGAAGTCAATCCAATTGATTTTAGTGTTGAGATCACAAAAAAACTTGATGAACTTAGAAACATTCTAGTTCTACTCCAAATTCATATTTAATGTATATACGCCAGATCATGAAGTAATTTTGTGAGATTGGTTTGACAAGTACTCTTTGATTTAGAATTAACTTTGCAGTAATGTTTCCTTTTATGATCTATTGCCGATTAAGGCATAATTAAAGGGGGTATGTTTGACATAATTGAAGTTGAAGGATACCGAATTTGCAGTTATTTTGATAATGATACTTATATTCCTAAATTGAATAATTCAAATTTTGGATGTATCATAGTACTGGATGTGTCATAAATGTTGGATGCATGCTAAAATTATTTAGCAAAAAAAATAATTTGTATCTCTACATTGAGTGCCAATACTTGTCATTATTTGAGTTGGGTTTTCTGTTTTTTTTGACGGACTTTGATCGATCGTTGATTTTTTTTAATTCTGTTATTTAAAAGCTAAAGAAGCTCAGTACATTAAATGCGGTAATCAAAAGCTACAATACTGGATTTGAATTCCGATTCCTATCTACTCTACTGGTTCCCTACCAGAAAAAAAAAAAATGCTCAGATTCTTATTGCCACAATCCATCTCATAATTCATAAATAACAATTAACTGTAGCGCTGTCAGTAAAATAACATGTAACTTTTACATTAAATAATCTCATCGTGGATCCTATGACCCATATGATCATGTGCTATACGGTGCATGCTTGGATGTCATGAGAAGTTTCAATTGGCGAAATTACAATATATAATAAAATGATGAAGGTTGACAGAATTTAAACTGAACTGGGGCAGGTAGTACCTCAGCTATAATTATTAAGGTGTTTAGGTTCTCTGTTACAATTCCTTTGAGTAGCTTGTACTACATATCTGATTCCACACAGTCTAATTTTTTAAAAATCAAATGGGTCGAATAATCCGAATTCGGGAACAACAGCAGGAAGGAATTGCTCGCGCGTGGTATATAACAGAGAACATGAGACATGATCTGAATCGAATATAGATTTTCTTAACAGCTCGATCCTATCTTGTTTCCTCAATTTTTTTTTTTTTTTTGAATATTTGAAGGTTCCTACTTCCTAGACGCATTTGGGAGCGCCAGGTGTTGGGTTGGTGGGGCAGAGCCTTATTGGATATTCACTGACCATAACTCCGTGCCTTGGTGTTGGATTGGTGGGGTACCTCTCCGCCGTGTCTCATCATTGTTGGGTTGGTTGATGTGGTGGGTCCTATTTAGCTCCTGCCATGTTTTGTGGCATGTCATATTCAAAAGAAAAAAAAAGAAATAAATTTTGCTATAATAATAACTTGTTTTGAGGAGACGAAAGCTCGCTTTAATGATTTAAGCAGGGTACAAAGACCCGGATTTCTTTTTATCTACCATATTAATATTTCGAAATTTTAGAGTTTTTATTTTAAGATAAAAATATGGAGATCTAATCTATTAGCTTATATTTAATGAGTGAGTCTATGGTACTATGCATATCACGGACTGATCTGTAATACGGATCAATATTTTTGTTTTCAAAATTCTAGCGGTAGATCCTAACCGTTCAACATGATTCTCATATAAATATGTACTTGCAGACCGAATTTTATATTTTTTAAAATTTTTTTACTATTTTTTAAGATAAGTAGAAAATCACTATTTTTGGATGGTCCAGAATTTTAAAATATCTACCTATATTAAAAATTAGTAAATAAAAAAAAATCAATCTGCATGTACATATTTATATGAGGATAATTTTGAAAACCAAAATATTGAATACAAACCAATCCATAATATGCATATATAGTGCCATAGACTCACTCATATTTAATTGGCCATAAATTATTTTTATTCGAATTTTAAACTCATGACCTCCTTTCGATTTGTTATCTGTTGACACTAGATCAAATACTGGTTCTTCAGATTTGAGAGTTATTATGAAAAATTTCAAAGTTATGACATTGTCTGCCAGCGTTGCACATACATTGTCTGAGTGTCATTTATTGGCTCTGTGCAATCTGTAGACAATATATGTGCGCTATGCTTATTTTATTTTATTTTTTAGGAAATGTAATATTATTTTACATCGGTTTGTTTTACGTTGTTTTATTTCACGTCATTTGTTTAAATAATTTTTATAGATAATATGAGTACTCAATAAATTTTCGAAATGTAACTATTGAAAAAACTAGACCTATATCTGCTACTAGTAAATTTAAATTAGATAAGAAGAGAAAAAAAAATTACCTAACTTAAACCGCAACAAATTCAGAAATGTAGAAAAAGTGGTAATTGTAAGAATTAGATCAGAAGAGAAAAAAAATTATAGCAAACTTAGAAAATTAAGTACAACTACTATATGTGTGCTGCTCTGAGTGTCTAGTAATATTGATTTTTTTTACAGATCGTGACACTATGTAAAATACATATATAAATTAATAACTGAAAACAATATACGAAATGTCTAGATTTATTTTTCAGTAAAATATGTTACATTCAAAGAACAAATAGTATTTTCTTTCTTAACAGAAACAAAATGGTGAAGTAAATCCAAGATAATATGATAAACAGATTATTTGAAGTCTAGTTCAAGAAACCAAAAAAAGAAAAAAAGAAATCTAGTTCACTTAAAAAAAAATTTGTATAATGAGATACTTCGAAACGAAATTTTGAAATTTCGAATTGACATGAAATAGATATAATAGAAAATTAATATATGATAATATTTATAATCTTCTTTTTAAGTAATTGGACTAATTTGCAAAGTTTGAAAAATTTAAAGGTTACTTATGAGAATGTAAAAAAAAATATGAATGATGAAAACCAACGTGGTTTACTTGACGTGGCCTCCATGCACTGATTCCTATAACATCTTATATTTCCATTTTCTTCTTACATACGACGGGGAAAAGAAAAATGAATGAAACTGAAAGAGAAAAGAGAAAGAAAAAGAAAAGAAAAAGTGAAAAAAAGGAGAAAAAGAGAAGAAAAGAAATGAAACATATGTTTCTTTGTCTCGCTCGATGGCTGAAGCTAGTGGAAAAAATGGTATGGTGGAGCCGGTTTCGTTACGGAACGGCACGGTAACAGTACGGGCACGTGTGATTGTTACATTTTGTGATTTGTGTGTCGCATTCTGTGACCATTTGTGTGTCGTGATCATTTTTTGAAAATATGTCACGACACAGCATAACACGTGGTCACGCGAATCATGTGTAATTATGACAGTTAGATCTTGATCAAGGTGAATCTTGAATAAACTAACTTAAATTATGAAAAAAAAATAAACGTGACCAAACGTAACCAGTCACGTTTGGACACGACATGTTTGGACATGGCATGACTCGCGTGCCGTGACCACTCTTGACATTTTGGCCACGACACGACACATCATGTGTGACTGTTCACTTAGTCACGACATGGCACGACACGAGACCAAAGTCACGGCGTGTTAGTCACGGCACAACACGTTTTTATCACTCTAGCTGAAGCGATTGAATCGCTGACTATCTATGCATGCGCTTTCTCTCTGTGCGTGTGCTTTCTCCCTAACAGCACTTGGAGGGAGGTAAAAAGGGAGTCTTAAAAATCTTAGACGTTTTTTTTTCGGTTAATCCCTCTAAACTAAAAGTCAAACAGGCATGTACAAGTAAAGTAAATAGAGTAGAGTTCAGAGAAAATTGACACGCAAAATGATAACGGATTTCGGCTTAAAATGCCTACGTCACCGGGGCAGAGCAACCTTATCGGCACCCCTTTCCTATTACCCAAGAAGAAATGATACAACTCGTGACACGTGAGCCCAAACTATGGTGGGAAGTCACGGCCTAACTCGTAACGCTCGAGCTAGTTGATGGGTGTAATCGTGATCAGGCTAATAAAATTTATAACCTGGTTTGCTATCGAGTCAGATTATAAGCGCATAATCCTATCGAGTAGTATAAACGAGTGTCGATCAGCAGGGAATAAGATTTAAAGTCTTGAGCGATTAAATCACAATCTTTCGAAAGGCTAGATAAAATCTGAAATCAAAGAGTTGTTGTTTTTTATCAATGTATTTAGTGAAAATTAAGAGTAAGTAAAATAAAGATAGAAATGTGAATTTCTAGAATTTTGGCACACCGTTGTTACTTCAATCTTCTTTGATTCTTACCTTATTTGATGTTGGTTTTCAGTTGTATGAGGGTTTTTAATCTAATTTAGTGATTATCCCTTTCGCCTAGCAACCACCCTACCAATCAAGAGATCACCGTTAAGACTTGTCTTGATTAGTGCAAGGAGATATGTGACTAGCCCAAAAGAATTCAGACTTCACCTATTGGATACGTCGCCCTACTATCTTGGTTATATTGGATGTCCCCATGGTAAGGCACGACAATGCGACATTTGTCTACAAATGTCGAGACTTCCATGTGTACTTTTGTTGATCCAACTAGTGGTATCTCCGGTTAAGGTCTTCACCACTAATCTAGTAATTTTATTCTCCCTTATCCCATTTTGATTAGCCCATTGATGACTAACTTCCATGTGTGACCATCAGATGACGGTCTAGACTAATAAACAAAATCAAGTAAGATAAAACATAAAGCGCAAAAGCAATCGAACAACAAAAGACTAAACAATGATCAAATAAAAGTATATATCAAAGCATCATGACTAACAAGGTTTACTGCTAACCCTAAGAATCTAAACTTAGTCGCTGAACGGCATGTTTACAAAGAGATAAGAGAAAGATACAACCATACACGAAGTACCCTCCTACTTAATCTCTACACACTCCTCTCTTATCACTTAAGAAAATATAAAATCAAAAGATACAAAGATGTGTTTCTGTTCAGTCCAGAAGGCTTATATAGGAGTGAAAGGGTGCCTGGAGATGAGTGGAGTTCAAGTTATCTGATCTGGATACAGCTGTCAACGAATTCACCAAAGGGCGCCTCGGGTATAGTTTGTATTGGCTAATATGTACCATACTCTCACTGTGTCGCTGCAGGAGTTAATGCGTATTTGGCCTTCTTTGGTTCGTACTGGGGCTCTGGTCCGTATTGGCTATTACGGTCTGTACCAGAACCTTAGTCGGTGAGCTGCACTTTTACGATCGCCTGGAGGGAAGAACCTTTAGTGATAGAGAAGCTTTCAGTGCGTCACTTAGAAAGTGAGTGGCAACAATGCACAACCCTAGCTCCGGAGTGTTGGTGTGATCGATGGTCGATAGATATATGGCAGGGAGAGAAGAAACGATCGACACGCACCTTATTTTTAATTAACTAACTTAGAGAATAGTCAGTTGCAATAGCATCAGCTCAACCGATGGCGTTTGTTCTTAACACCATCCGCTTGGACCGATGGCATTGGTGTTTAGATGAAATCTCTAGAGTTGGTCAATAGTCTTGGAAATTTTGAATTTATAATTGGACCGTTCGATCTCCAATTGTGTGATTTAATATCCATGCTACCTCACATCGAGCTGGTCGGATCTAAATTCAAAATTTGTGTTACTTTAGGGTGTTATTATTCGAAAAGGTATACTGAAATATCCTGCGAAATTTGGGTTCGCTACTTTGGTGCCAGAGCAAAAATTTTGTAAAATTCGGATGCTTAATTTTTCCCTAGCTTTATATATATATCTTCAAATATATTTATAATTATGCGTTGTTCCAACATATTTGCACAATGTCTTTAAACATCATTACACAAATAGCTCGTAATTAAAAATAAAACTACTTAAACAATAATAATTGAAAGATAATTAATACAACGACCAAACAAGGCCAGCCAAGTCATCATTCTGCAATTAAAAATGGTTTCAGATTAGAAAACCTTTTTAATTATGGAATAAAGCAAAAAATATATTATTTTTACGCCATTTTAAATTACAATACCTTTTTTATTAGCCAATTGTTTCTCCTTCTGCGTGATCAACCCGCGCGTAGCCTTCAACTTCATCAGTTGGCCTTAGGACATTTGGCACACCAATAGAAAATGGAGGTATTTCATCACAATGGTCAAATTCTTCCTCGTCGACCACATTTTCGACACCAATTATCCGTCTCTTACCGTGGAGGACCACATGGCAGCTACTATCACAGGGATCTTCAACGTAGATGACCTGTTTGGCTTGTTTGGCAAGTATGAAAGGATCATCCCGAGATCCCAGTTCTAAGAAATCAACAATAGTAAAACCACTTCCATCGACTTCTGTTATCGACTCATTTACATCGGACCAGAGAAATAACCTTAAATCCCGAATATGAAAGCTCCCAAATCTCTTCAATTTTACCGTAATAGGCTTATTTCGAGTGATTCGCACGTGCATCTTGGGTTCTGGGGTAATCATGTGAAAAATCTATCTAAGTTACGCCATAACTCTGCGATGTGCTTTTACTATCATGCTTTGATGTGTAAAACGTGCAACCGTTTATGTCATATCCCTAGTACATGCCCACAGTGTACTTGGGACCTCTCGCCAGCCATTGCACATTTGGATCTACAGGTCCTACTTGTTGTTTGATTCTCTTTTCTAGTCAACTTCTGAATGTTTCATTATGTTTTTCCATAATTCATTTATCCGGTCTCGAAGGGTTCTCCTCCCGTAATAGAGTCGTGTGCTTGATCATGTACGGAGCAATTCACGTCATGTGTTGTAACACCTTAAAGTGTGCCTTGTTGTACATGGTCAGGTCTGGCATAAGAGAGTCAGCTCCAATTGTTCCTTTACCGTGTAGTCTACCCTCGTGCCGTGCTATGGGGGCCCTGATAGGTGGTAAATCGGCTATGTAACCGTTGCAAAAATCGAGAACCTTTTCATTCAAATAACCTTGTACGATGCTCCCCTCGGGCCAATACAGCTTTCTTACGTATCCTTTTAAGAAACCCATGTATCTCTCGAATGGGTACATGTACCTCAAGAATGCCGGGCCACATATCTTAATATCCCGAACCAGGTGCACGATTAGGTGAACCATAATATCAAAAAATGACAGTCGGAAAATCATCTCCAGTTCACAAAGAGTGACGACAACCTCAGCTTGCAATACATCAAATTGATTCACATCCACAACCTTGCTAGAAATTGCGTTGAAGAAATAACAAGCTTGTAAATCGTGCATCTCTCGGGTCCTGGGAGTATATCTCGGATTACAACTGGTAGCAGTTGTGTCGGTAATACATGACAGTCGTGCGACTTCATTCCTGACAATTTTAGGTCATCCATTGACACAAGTTTTTTCACATTTGTAGAATATCTGAATGGAACTTTGACACAGTAAAGGCATCAACACAGCTTTTTCTTCTCTTATCTTGACAAGGTATGGCTTGCTGGATCGATTACACAGTCTTGCCATCATCCAGAATTCGGGGATGTAATATTTCCCGTATGCCCATGTCCTTCATGTCTCTGTGAACTTTTATCCCATCTTTAGTCTTATTGAGAATGCCGAGTAACGTCCCAACTAGACTTTCACATACATTATTCTCAATATGCATGAGATCAAGGCAATGTCGAACATCTAAATCCTTCCAGTAAGGTAAATCCCATAAGATTAATCTCTTTTTTCAAGTCGTGTCCGGGGCTGGCTGCTTTTTTTTCTCGAAGTCATCTGGAATATCCTTTACCCGCGAATACACTTGCCTACCGGACAATAGCATGCGAACAGTGCGCCTCTCGATATCTCCGTTAAAGGCTTCCTTATTTCTTTGATACAGATGATTACGTTGAAGGAACTTACGATGACCCATATACACAGTCTTTTGCCAATGATTTAACCTCAAATCATCCGTCTCTTCTTCACAGATAGGGCATGCTTTTACTCCTTTGACACTATAACCAGACAAGTTTGCATACGCTGGGAAATAATTTATGGTGCAAAATAGCATAGCCCGTAATGTGAATCTCTCATTTCTATATGCATCGAAAACTTTCACTCTGTCGACCCACAACTTCTTTAGGTCCTCGATCAATGGAGCAAGGTAAACATCTATGTCGTTTCCGGGTTGCTTGGGTCCTAAAATTAGTAAGGTCATCATGATGTACTTGCGTTTCATGGTTAACCACGGAGGAAGATTATAAATATACAACAGACCTGGCCATGTGCTATGCTTACTGCTCATGTTACTGTGCGATTCACGCCATCTGAACTAAATGCATACCTTACGTTTCTTATTTCATCACCAAATTCCTTGTGGTCTCTGTCAAAGTTCCTCCATTGAAGACCATCTGCGGGGTCGTAATTTTCCATTATATTTCCGGCCTTCGGCATGCCAACACATTAATTTTGCATCCTTAGCATTTGTGAATAAATGTCTAATTCTCGATATCACGAGCAGGTAATATAAGACTTTTGTCGGAGGTCCTTTATGGTCTAAATCATCACAATTACTCTCGTTATTTGTCACGGGTTTCCTATACCGGTTTGCACCGCATTTTGGACATTGTGTCATATCTTTATAACGGTCCCAAAACAATACACAATCAATCAAACATGCATGTATTCTTTGTACTTCCAGACTCAATGGACACAATATTCGTTTGGCTCTGTAACATGAATTTGGGAGCTCGTTGTTATCCGGAAGCATCTCTCCTAAGAGGTCTAATAATTCACTGAAACTTTTATCACTCCAACCATTACTCGCCTTCAAATGATATAGTCTCAAAACAGCTTGTAATTTTGTAAATCTCGTACAACCGGAATATAATTGTCGTTTGTGATAACTTTTAATTTTTTTTGAAAACCTTTCATATTCCTTTTCCTTAAATTTTTGCTCAACCTTAAGATACATGTCATCAAAGTTGTCATCATTGTGATCATTATGGTCTGAATCATAATCATCACTACCAATTTCACTACCAATTTCTTCATTATCAACTTCATCACCAATTTTCCATTTTCCTCACCAAAAACCTTAGATGCAATTTCAAAATCAATATTAAAATTACTAGTACCATTGCTTGTTTCCCCATTATCATCACCAATTTCTCCGGTACCCTCACCATGCCATATCCAACATGTGTATCCATTTTTAAACCCATTACAAATCAAATGACTTTTAATATCCGTAGAGTCAACAAACAATGTAATATTACAACACAATCGACAATGACAATAAATAGTTGTTACTTTTCCCTATTTTTCTCAGCAAATTTTAGAAAACGATCAACACCCTTCATAAACTCAGGACTATTACGCTGTGGTTCATACATCCAATCCCGATCCATATCTACACATAAAATATAAAACAAGAACAAGATTAGGTACTCATCTTGGCATTTCCATTTAGGGCTTACATATATTGGGCCGGTGCACAATCATAACCTAATCTTTGAATGCTAAGTCTCAGTATTGAACAAATATAAGTAGATTTAGCATTTAAGAAAAATTCGGCAGTATTTCCCCTATGCTCCCCAAGTACGTGTAAGATCCACCTCTGGCTGTTTAGACACAGAAAGGAACAATACGTACTCATGGGAACAATAAGGAGAAATGCACCCGAATCTTCCTTAAATACTAAATTAGCTTACATTTGTTCACATCCTAGATGAGACGAAAGCATTCAATGAGCAGTCCCAAAACGGAGACTATTCAAAATTATCCCTGTCAGATTAATTTTGAACGGGTATCGACCTAAAAGGCAACCTAATTCGTGATGTTCGGGACAATATGAATCACAATACAATACAAAACAATACAATAATTCGGTCAAACTAATAAAATAACACAAAATTAAATGACACAAAATTAACAAAATAACAGAAAAATAAATAATAAATGCATCACAAAAAAAAATTAACCTTGAGAGAGTAATGTGAAGGGAGTGGCGTCTTAAATCCAAATGATTTAGAAATTAATGCGGCATGCTAATCGTATAGTGCCTTAAATTCACGCATAGACAAGCGACTGCTAGTTTTAAATTCACTCATAGGGAGACGACTAGGAGATAAAATTAATAAGGACTCGCCATTTTATATCTGAAGAACACCATCGGTTAAATTGATGTACCTGCATGGCCTAGGTTTCAATTATTTATCACCACTGCCACTCAAAAATATCACCATCGGTTCAGTAAGGATATCAGTCAGTGTTGATCAATCCAACACCAATGGATCTTGTAACACAACAGATGGTAAAAGTCACCCCCCTCAATGCCATCGTTCATTGAACCAAACCGATGTCGAAGAGTCACTCAATACTAACTATACTTAAAAGTTAACCGATGGCAAAGGAGGGCACGCATCAACGCCATCGGTTGGTTAGACCAAACAGTCGGTAAAAAGTTCAAAGTAATTATAGCGCTGCCACTGATTACATACACCATCTGTACGGAAGGACACCGATGGTAAAGGGGCGATAATAAATGTGTTTTTTGTAGCAGTATTTGTATGCATCAGGTCGTAGGATTTAATCAATTACAACTATTAAATACATAAATGTTTTCTTTTTAAAATGTGTTTGAAGTGATTACTTTTTTAACGCTCGTCTCGTCTTTGCGAACAAAATGAGTTTAATATTAAATATATTTTGCTATCGTTCAAATAGTCATTTTTTTTCAAACTGCATAAAAAGTAAGATAAAACATAAAGCACAAAAGCAATCGAACAACAAAAGACTAAACAACGATCAAATAAAAGTATATATCAAAGCATCGTGAGTAACAAGGTTTACTGCCAACCATAATAATCTAAACTTAGTCGCTGAACTGCATGTTTACAAAGAGATAAGAGAAAGATACAACCATACACGAAGTACCCTTCTACTTAATCTCTACACACTCCTCTCTTCTCACTTAAGAAAATATAAAACCAAAAGATACAAAGATGTGTTGTTCAGTCCAGAAGGCTTATATAGGAGTGAGGGGGCACCTGGAGATGAGTGGAGTCAAAGTTATCTGATCTGGATACAGCTGTCAAATAATTCACCAAAGGGCGCCTCGGGTACAGTTCATATTGGCTAATACGTACCATACTCCCACAGTGTCGCTGTAGGAGTTAATGCGTATTTGGCCTTCTTTGGTCCGTACTGGGGCTCTGGTCTGTATTGGCTATTACGGTCCGTACCAGAGCCTTAGTCGGTGAGCTGGACTTTTACGATCGCCTGGAGAGAAGAACCTTTAGTGAGAGAGAAGCTTTCAGTGCGTCACTTAGAAAGCGAGTGGCAACAATGTACAACCCTAGCTCCGGGGTGTTGGTGCGATTGATGATCAATAGATATATGGCTGGGAGAGAAGAAACGATCGACAAGCACCTTATTTTTAATTAACCAGCTTAGATAATAGTCGGTTGCAATAGCATCAGCTCAACTGATGGTGTTTGTTCTTCACGCAATCGGTTTGGACCGATGGCATTGGTTTTTAGATGAAATATTTGGAGTTGGTGAATAGTCTTGGAAATTTTGAATTTATAATTGGACCGTTCGATCTCCAATTGTGTGATTTAATATCCATGCTACCTCACATCGAACTGGTCGGATCTAAATTCAAAATTTGTGTTACTTTAGGGTGTTATTATTCAAAAAGTTATACTGAAATATCCTGCAAAATTTGGGCTCGCTACTTTGGCGCCAGAGCGAAATTTCTATATAATTCGGATGCTTAATTTTTCCCTAGCTTTATATATATCTTCCAATATATTTATAATTATGTGTTGTTCAAACATATTTGCAAAATGTCTTCAAACATCATTACACAAATAGCTCGTAATTAAAAATAAAACTAATTGAAAGATAATTAATACAACTATCCAACAAGGTCGGCCAAGTCATCATTCTGCTATTAAAAATGATTTCATTACTAAGGACTCGCCCTTTTATATCTGAAGAACACCATCGGTTAAATTGATGCACTTGCATGGCCTAGGTTCCAATTATTTACCACCGCTGCCATTCAAAAATATCACCATCGGTTCAGTAAGGATATCAGTCAGTGTTGATCAATCCAACACCAACAGATCTTGTAACACAACAGATGGTAAAAGTCACCCCCTCAATGCCATCGTCCGTTGAGCCAAACCGATGTTGAAGAGTCACTCAATACTAACTGTACTTAAAAGTTAACCGATGGCAAAGGAGGGCAGGTATCAACGCCATTGGTTGGTTAGACCAAACAGTCGGTAAAAAGTTCAAAGTAATTACAACGCTGCCACTGGTTACATACACCATCTTTACAGAAGGACACCCGATAGTAAAGGGGCGATAATAAATATGTTTTTGTAGTAGTATTTGTATGCATCAGGTCGTAGGATTTAATCAATTACAACTATTAAATACATAATATGTTCACTTTTTAAAATGCGTTTGAAATGATTACTTTTTTAACGATCGTCTCGTCTTTGCGAACAAAATGAGTTTAATATTATATATATTTTGCTATCGTTCTAATAGTATTTTTTTTTTGCAAACTGCATAAAAAGTTAGATTTAATATAGGACTATATACATGTTGCTATGAATTTAATATTTGATCATAAAATGTAGAAAAGATAATATAACTAATGTTTGTCGCGAATTTATATATGTGGAGGGATCAAGTTACAACAAATTTGAGTTACAACAAAGTTACAACAACTATTTTTTTCATTTTCAAAGTCCAAATCGTCGATCCAAACCGTTCAACATGATTATCTAAATAAAATGTGCTTGCAGATCAAATTTTACATTTTTTTGATCTGCAAGCACATTTTATTGTGGAGATCATGTTGAACGGTTTGGATCGACAATTTGGACTTTGAAAATGAAAAAAATAGTTGTTGTACCTTTGTTGTAACTCAAATTTGTTGTAACTTGATCCCTCCTCTTTATATATTGATAATAGCACAAAATATAATATGTATACGGTATACATTTTGTACATATTAGCACAAAAATAATAGTATTTGCTTCGGACGAAATATGTTTTACCAAGCATAGTTTTATTTTATCATTGTGGTTTTAGTATACTTACTCTTATCCGTGCATAGTTTATTTCAAGTTTTATATATTTTTTGCAATTATAATATCGACTACTGATTTAAAAAAAAAAAAACTAATTTACTTTTATTATCTTTAAAAATGCTGCTGGCATTTGTTGTTGGTTTTTTTCAGCTAAATACCTTTAAAGAATATTATTCCATATAATTTATTTCATTTCACATATTTAGGATCTTGTCCTTTTATTTTTGAGTCCGGCTAATACATTTATATAAGAACTTCAACACCAAATATTTATAAGTCATTTTTACGTTTTTAAAGTCTATACCGTCGATCCAAACCGTTTAACATGATCTCCATCTTAAAATGTGCTTCGAGACCAAATTTTACATATTTTCAAAATTTGTTTACTATTTTTAAGGTAGGTAGAAAATCCATTGATTCAGAAAATTCTGGACTATTCAAAACAATGATTTTCTACCTATCTAAGAAATAGTAAAATAATTCAAAAAAATGTAAAATTTGATCTCCAAGTACATTTTAATATGAATATCAAGTTGAATGGTTCGAATCCCGACATTTTTATTAATATCCAAAGTTTAATACAAATTATTAATTATGCCCAGACTTCCAAACTTCGCTAAAAATACCCAAACCGGCCAGAAAATGGCCGGTTTACTCCCCCCGTAAGCCGGCCATTTTCTGGCCGGCTTACTCCGCCCTAAACCGGCCAGAAAATGGCCGGTTTAGTCTTTTTTTTTTTTTTTAGAGACATTATGAAGAAAAAAAAAATAATGAAATCTAACACTGAAAATTTGAATTTTGTGTTTAAATTATTTATTAGATTACTTCTTTTGATTTATAATTAGCATATTTATACTAAAATACACTAGATTACTTGAAATTATGTTGAATTATACTATATTACAATAAATTATGTTGAATTATACTATATTACAATAAATTATGTTGAATTACACTAAATTACGTTAAATTACGTTAAATTACAATAACTTCGCTAATTATGCTGAAATACGGTAAATTACTCTAAAATAAACCGATTATGTGCCATATTTCATGAATCATAAAAAATAGTAAAAAAATTCCGAAAATAGTAAAAACTGGTATTCTACAAGTTTATTATGTAACTAATTTACTGAGCTACTTGGATTGAATAATAGAAATGAAAATCTTAATCGGAAACTTCAACTCAAGTTTTGAGGCTCTTCCCTTTGTTTTTTGACGATTCTGAATTTTGGAATCTAGCATTGCTAGCACGGACGCATACGCATTTTCGCAAGCTTTCCGAAAAGTGGTCATTTGCTGAAATCGGACACTCGAGCGCTGTTTTATGACCGTTTGAAGTTTCGTCGTCGTTTTTCACCTTTTCAGTGAAGATATCGTGTCTATTCATATGTAATTTACCGTAATTTTACCGTATTTTAGCGTAATGTAATGTAATTTTGTGTAATTTAACTTAATATAGTCTAATTCAACATAATTTCAAATAATTTCGCGTATTTTAGTATAAATATACTAATTATATATCAAAAGAAGTAATCTAACAAATAATTTAAACAAAAAATTCAAATTTTCAGTGTTAGGTTTCATTATTTTTTCTCTTCATAATGTCTCTAAAAAAAAAAAAAAAAAAAGACTAAACCGGCCATTTTCTGGCCGGTTTAGGGGGGAGTAAGCCGGCCAGAAAATGGCCGGCTTACGGGGGGAGTAAACCGGCCATTTTCTGGCCGGTTTGGGTATTTTTAGCGAAAGTTTGGAAGTCTGGGCATAATTAATAATTTGTATTAAACTTTGGATATTAATAAAAATGTCGGGTTCGAATCCACTGTTTGATATTTAAAATATAAAAATAACTTATAAGCATATGGTGTTGAAGTTTTTATAAAAAGGCTGACTCTTTAATTTTAATTAATTAATGTATAAAAAATAGTATGTATTAAGTTGAAACAGCTACATATTTACACGCAAATCTTATAAAATATCTTAACTCTGTAATTAACTAATTATACAACGGTACGTAATAGCTACAAAATAATTAAATGAATGTGTCCAAGTATGGCGATTTTGAAGCTAATTATTATATATTGCTAAAGTGCCTGAAAGAGTTTGTAAGAAGATGATGAATGAATTTTGTATATACAATTGTTCTGAACTTACAATATATATCAAACTTCTTTGTAGATTAAGAGGTCTTGTAGCTATTGGCTACTTTCTTAATTAAATTACAATTTCTGAATTTGCCTATGCTGAAATCTTGCTAGGTATTATATTTAGCGTGACAGCTATTATATGATGCTAGCTTGATTTGTTTTCTAAGATGGTCAATGATAATCTTCTGAGACCTATTCTTTATTTCTCAACAATGCGGCTTTGTTATTATAATTATTTAACGAACTTAAAAGAAAGAATAAGAATAATCAACTAAATAAAAATATTAATATCTTTTCTCGTCTTTTAGAAGCAAAATCTTGACTAGCTTTTTTGTTAGTCAAAATACCACCATGGCAAACTTCGATTTTTTTATATCATAAAGAATAAACTTAATATCCAATCCAAGTGTATTATATGAGACCGCATTTTTTTTTCTTTCTGAAAAATGGTATTATATATCTTACAGCTGTTACAGCCAGCAACGATAAGCTTGACCGACAAGAGCCGCGGTGCACCGTGCACGTACCCATGATGGAATCGGGTCGGGTTGTCTAATATCCATATCCAAAACCCATCTCTAGCTCACTCAACACTCAACAGTACTTTTTTTCTTAAAAAACAAGAAAGGATTATTTTCCGGTAGGGACGGTGACGTGGCCACTTTAAACGGTCGAAAATCAGACGGTTCAAAAAAGAAGAATTAAAAAAAGGCGATAACAGCCTAACAGGGCCAAGCAAGGAATGGGTGCATGTCCACTAGCTCAAGCCACTGCATTCTTTTTCTATTGGTGCACAAAAAAAGTTAATATATTTTTGTGTCATGTTGGTGTCTCCAAATTGGCGTCTCTAACAAGCAAAGATGCATCACCATTCAGCAAATGGGGCCAACATACACATGCAGTAAGATGATATTCATTTTTTCCTTTTTCAAATATATATATGTATTTTCATTATTTTTTAAATATAGAAGAAAATAATAATTTTCTTTAATATAACAAAGTTAATTAATATTTGATATGTAGATAACATTGAACAGTTTGGATCGACTATTCAGATATAAAAATACGAGATTTGAACTGTTAGTTTTTCAACAAGAATGTTAACATTATACCATATATATAGTTAATAAAATATTAACTAATATGATTAAGCTATACTTAGGAGTAAGGAATGAAATTAAATGTTTCAGGTTTCTCCATCTTTTTGTTCCTTACTAATGCCTTGAATATTTTTATTGAAGCTTTTTAATGAAAAAACTTGAAACTCAAGTACTAAAATATAACTGTTACTTCTCTATTGTTTCAAGGGTTACCAAATAAAAATCTTATCCATAAAATTTGCTACTGTGGATTTGATTATTATTGGAAATGGTGCAATCTTGTGTACCTCGATCTATAGTAAAATTAACATCAATTATATCTTATAAATTTGTTTTTTTTTTTCAAATTTTAAGTTTCATTTTATTAAATTAACATTAATACTTATCTTATTTAATTGAATTTTATCTTATTTATCTTATTTGGTTGGGGGCCTAGCGACAAAAAACGCAAACAAAACCAGGGAATCTCCTGTAAGTTGTGCCATATATAATGACACCCAATAGCCTTTGTTAACCTCTGTGCTTTCACTAACAGCAATTCAACTCCTCTCTGTTTCTTCTCCATTTCTTCATCGAAACCAGAAAAAAAAAGAAAAATGAAGGCTCCAGCAAGACCTCTTCTCCTCCTCTCTCTTTGCCTCTCATGTCTCAGTTTCGGTTTTGCATTCACTGATTACTACAATGCCATCTTTAGTTTTGGCGATTCCTTCTCGGACACGGGCAATTTTGTCATCATGGAATCGCCAGTCTTGCCGAATATACCGGTGTTTCCTCCACCGTATGCAAGGTGCTCCAATGGCCGTTTGGTTATTGATTTTATGGGTAAGTTTTCAAGTAATGCAGAAAGAACTTTTTGCACTAATATTTTTACTTGAATGGTTAATGTTGATTGGATAATTATTACCAGATTCTACTTTTTTGTTTCTTTTTCCTTCTGTTGTGTGTCAGAAATGTCTTCAAATTCAATCTGGAATGGTTTTGAGGAAATTAAAGCTCGTTTTGTCTTTATGAATTTTATTCAAAAGTAGAAAAATTTAATATTATTAGACGTTCATTTTGAATTGATTATAGACAGCTGTTTCTTCTTTTATTTTCACATGTAGAGATTTTGATCTTAAATAAATATTTTTATTAATTTCTCTACTGTGGTTACAAAGATTTAAATTGTGTATATTTATAGTCTGATATTTTTTAATGTAAGCCGACATTGAAGAACCCTTGTTCAATTTGAGATCTCTTTTTTTTTTTAGGAACAATTTGAGATCTCTCCAATGGGAACTATATATACTTTTGTCAGGTCCTTTATCCAATTCTCTGTTAGAAGGGACCATGCATATTGATCTACTTTTCAGAAACAAAATAGAAGAAACATTTCAACATACTCAAAGTGTACTTTTTTTATTTATCAGACATGTGCAATTACCCTGGCACATGTAAAAGATGAATGATCTGTTAAAAACATGAATCATGAACTTTTTTGGGACCAAGCAATCTCACACTATTCTCTCCCTCCAAACAGCCAAAAAAATGGAAATACCAAAATGAAAAACAAATTTCTTTCTTAACAAATAAACTCAATGTAAATGGTTTTATATATTTCAGCTGAATATTTTGGCTTGCCGTTGCTGCCGCCTTCTCATTCAATAAGCAAGAACTTCACACAAGGCGCCAATTTTGCCGTGATCGGTGCCACAGCGCTCCCTCTCGAGTACTTCAAGAAGAATAATATCTATGATATACCTCCAATCAATAGTTCGCTGCCTGTACAGCTCGATTGGTTCGACGACCTTAAACAATATGTTTGCAACTCCACCCAAGGTTTGAATCAATTAAAAGCAACTTGAGCTAATTTACAGCAATCAAGCGAAATTAGTAGTGTTAAACGCAACTAATTATTTTGCAGAGTGCAAGGATTTCTTTAGGAGATCATTGTTTATAGTTGGAGAATTCGGAGGAAACGACTACAGTTTTGCGATGAAATCCGGAAGAACAGTTGAGCAAGTGAAAGGTATGGTGCCGACAGTCATCGACGCCCTTTGCGCAGCCGTTGAGGTAAATTTATTAATTACCATGGTTATAATTTTTGTTGATCAAGTAAAAGTGTAAAACTGAAATCAACAACAAAGAACAAAAAAAATTAACATTTTCTTTCGAGAAATATATAAATATATATTTTTTAAAATATGAAATCTTGAGTAGGCAGAGCCCACTGTACAATTGACCACTTTCCTAAATCTCGGCAAAACAAAGGTGAAAGGTCCTGACACGACAATAAATGCATCCGTTGACAAAACAAATTTGAACACTCTCACAAATGCACGCTCGCACACATGCACACATGCTCACATGCGCCTCACATATAATGAGCACCGAATTCTGATGTAATACCAACTTCCCAATGCAGAAATTGATTAACGACGGTGCCAGGCATGTGCTGGTACCTGGAAATCTGCCATCAGGCTGCATTCCCATCATGCTCACATTCTACCAGAGCTCCAAAAAGGACGACTACGATCCCCGCACCGGCTGCCTCAAGGGCATGAACAGCCTTGCGCTCTACCACAATGCGGTGCTCAGGATCGAGCTAGAGAAGTTGAACAAGAAGTACCCCGAAACCAGGGTTATTTACGGTGACTATTACGGGCCCGTCGTTCAATTTGCACGGACTCCTGAGTTATATGGTGAGTAACTTTTTTCTACCAATTTCTTCCTTAATTTTGTCTGTCACATGAGATGATAATTAACTATCTTAGGCTACGTTTGGATGCACTCTAGAATAGCTAGAATAGCTACTGTTTAGAATAGTAAATACGAACAACTACTGTTTAAGAACAGTGCTAATTCAAGCTATTCGGAATAGTGAAAAAGTTGTTTGGATTGCATATTAGGAATAGAATTTGGAGGAATGAATAGATTAATAATTTATGTGTTAGATTAAATCTTTTTATCAATACGTAATATAATATTAATTTCATTATTAAATAAAATATTAGATTAAATATAATATAATATCATATTAAATATAATACAATATAATATTAATTTAATTATTAAATGTAATATAATATTATTTTAAATATTAGATTGGTATTAAATAAAATAAGTAAATATAATATAATATTAGATTAAATATAATACAATATAATATTATTTCAAATATTAGATTAGTATTAAATATAATACAATATTAGATTAAATATAATACAATATAATATTAATTTAAATGTTAAATGTAATATAATATTATTTTATATGTTAGATTAGTATTAAATATAATATTATATTAAATATAATATAATATTAGATTAAATATAATACAATATAATATTAATTTAAATGTTAAATGCAATATAATATTATTTTATATGTTAGATTACTATTAAATAAAATATTAGATTAAATATAATACAATATAATATTAATTTAATTATTAAATGTAATAAAATATTATTTTAAATATTAGATTAGTATTAAATAAAATATTAGATTAAATATAATACAATATAATATTAATTTAAATGTTAAATGTAATATAATATTATTTTAAATGTTAGATTAGTATTAAATAAAATATTAGATTAAATTTAATATAATATTAGATTAAATACAATACAATATAATATTAATTTAATTATCAAATGTAATAAAATATTATTTTAAATATTAGATTAGTATTAAATAAAATATTAGATTAAATATAATATAATATTATTTTAATCTTAGATTAGTATTAAATAAAATATTAGATTAAATATAATATAATATTAGATTAAATATAATACAATATAATATTAATTTAAATGTTAAATGTAATATAATATTATTTTAAATGTTAGATTAGTATTAAATAAAATATTAGATTAAATATAATACAATATAATATTAATTTAATTATTAAATGTAATAAAATATTATTTTAAATATTAGATTAGTATTAAATAAAATATTAGATTAAATATAATACAATATAATATTAATTTAAATGTTAAATGTAATATAATATTATTTTAAATGTTAGATTTGTATTAATATTGAAAGCTCCAATCACTATTCTAACTTTTTGTTAGAATAGTAGAACAACGTTATTCTTCTTGTTCCGAATAGCAAGTAGTACGTTTGGTTGCTCAAGCTATTCGAATAGCAATGCTATTCTAAGAATAGCATTATTCTTAGTATTACCAATGCAAATTATATATTACTCTGATGTAAGCAAAGCAAATTAAATTTGAGGAATTCAACATAACCCACAAGCGAACTTAATTAATTAAGGGCTTTAATGTCAAAGCCCATATATATGTTGGCCTCAAGCTCAAAGGGAAAAAAAAAAAAGCAACTTTATATATTAAATTGGGTACATCATTGACAAAGCTTTTTTATGCGTGATTCAGATTTTGCTTCACTAAAAAGGAAAAAAATGTAATAGTTTAGCGTTTGTAACAAGGTTCATTGATCAATGTAGGGTTCACAAATGGAGCACTAATGGTTTGTTGTGGCGGAGGCGGTCCATACAACTACAACGCTAGTGCATCTTGCGGTCTTCCCGGTGCGATCCAATGTACTGAGCCGAACTCACATGTGAGTTGGGACGGAATCCATTTGACTGAAGCGGCTTACCATTACATAGCCAATGGATGGATCAAGGGTCCTTACGCTTATCCGCCTCTGATTTCGGTTATGGAAGAGTAGTTACTTTTGATCAAATTAAGTAATGGAGAAGAAAATTGCTGCACCATTAATAGTACATCTTCTCTCATGTGCTATTTTTCTAACTGGTAGTGCGAAGTACTAACCAGCATGTCTACGGATTGTGATTCATTAATTTTTTGTACATTTGAGGTGGGGGCACCTCTTCATTTCTTTTTGGTTGTTTGCCTTGGATCACATGGATCCTTGGTACTTTTTCCATGATCTACAAAGGATCGACCTTTTTTTTTTTTTATCTTATTTTCAGTTTTTACCCCATAACGGAAAATCCTGTGTGATTTTTTGTTTCTTGTGGGTATGAAATGTGTTAAGGTATCTCTTTAAGATTATAAAAGCACCATTCATCCAACAAAAGGCTTACAATGGTATTAATTACTTGAACTATATATTATCTACTTGTAAATATGTTTTTTTTTATAAATGAAATTATTAGTAGACATTTTAAACCACTAACTTTAAATAAAATTATATATTATCTTTCCACTTCAACACTTATTTACATTTCCTGGGAAAATTTTCAATTATCATATCAAATTATATTGAATGAGAATCGTCATATATATATATGAGGAGGGATCCGATTACCACGTTTTTTGTTACTACAAAAGTTACCACAACCATTTTTTACATTTTCAAAGTCCAAATCGTCGATCCAAACCGTTCAACATGATCCCCACAATAAAATGTGCTTCCAGATCAAATTTTATATTTTATTTTATTTTTTTTACTATTTATTAAGATGGGTACAAAATTCAATGGTCTGAATTTGACTAGTTTTTGTAAAAAATGGTTGTGATAACTTTTATGGTAACAAAAAAATGTGGTAATCAGATCACTCCTCTATATATATATATATATATATATATATATATATATATATCATTAAAGTCCGAACCATTATACCCAATATTTTTTTTTTCTAAGGTTAAATACTAATAATTTTATCTCAATTAATTATCTCACGCGCGTCAACTTTCATACGGACAAATTACCCAATTTTTCTAGTGTTTTCTTTTTCGATCTGAAAGCAGTTCAATTATCTCAATTATCGGCATGTACATCATTTCAACATTTGTAAGGAAATAAAAAAGAGTCGGGTTTTATAACGAGTTGAAAAGAAAAATATCACAACTAAAAGAAGAAAAAGGTAACAGAGGAAACTTCAATTTCACCTTGGGACATTAACAGTTCCAACAATCACCAAGTATTGTCTGGACTCATTTATTGTCACCTAAATTTTCACGCGCGGATCTAGCAGCTCTATAATAATTGATAGCCATTTATGATGACCCAAATTGTTGCAATCTATCTCACTACAGTAGCCCACTATTTTTGCTTTTAGTATAAACCAACCCAAAATGATCATTTACTGAGTCACACTGCGCTCACAATCACATGCACACACACAGAGCTCGTCTTTACATCCATGGCTTTCTCCTCTCTTCCCTCTCTGTCAATTACAGTATGGTTACTTCTATGGGCTGATAGTTTCCGGCATTGTTATTCTATTCACCAAAATTACTCGTCTCTATTTAGCTTTGGCGACTCTCTCACTGATACTGGAAATTTACTTGCAACTGGGTCCCTTTCTTTTCCATCAATTGGAAGATACCCATATGGCATGACATACTTTGGACGACCTACCGGCCGATGCTCCGATGGCCGCTTGATTGTTGACTTTATCGGTACTAGTACGACTTCACATGTATTTTTTATACCGCAATTTGTCAACAAATATTATGAACTTCTACGATTTTTATTTTAATTGTATTCCTGCAGCTCAACAATTTGGTCTTCCTATGCTACCGCCTTACCTGGCACATGGAGGTAATTTTCGACAAGGCCTCAATTTTGCAGTAGCAGGAGCCACTGCACTTGACGCCGAATTCTTTCACGAGATCGGTATTGGGCACATTCTTTGGACAAATCACTCGTTAAATGCTCAGTTGCTCTGGTTCGAGGAATTGAAACCGCTACTATGCAACACTACAAAAGGTGACACTTCCTGCTCATTGTAGATTTGGGTTTTAATTAATTCTTAGTCGTTGCCAGACGTTATTACTGAGTGCTTAAATTGGAGTTAAATTAAAGATTATTTCATACATACAGCTGATTTATGTTTGTTTGCAGAGTGTGATGATTACTTTGGCAAGGCCTTATTTCTGGTAGGAGAGATTGGTGGAAATGACTACAACTATGCTTTTTTCTTGGGAAAGAGATTAGAGGAGGTTCAATCCTATGTGCCGAAGGTCATAGGGGCTGTCGTTGCAGCAACAGAGGTAAGAAAAAAGTTATAGATTAATTTGGGCATCTGTAAAAGCGTGCTATATTTCGGGGAATAAGCTCAATTTTTTGTGACAATTAATTGCAATCAAGGGAAAGAGACAACCATTCACAATATTTGGTTTTTGCATAAGCACATTTTTTTGAGTTTCTTGGTCTATTAAGCTTTATCATAATATTTGGTTACTGGCATCTCTGTTTCATCCATGAGCTTTTGGCATTAAATTTTTATTAACACAACTCAGAGGCTGATCAACAATGGTGCAAGGCATTTGGTGGTGCCAGGAAACCTGCCGGTGGGTTGCTCTCCAATGTACCTGACTCTCTTTTCAAGCCCGAACAAAAATGACTACAGCACGAAAAACGGATGCTTGAAAAAGCTCAACCAATTTGCCAAGTACCACAATTCATTGCTACAAGGGGAACTAAAGAAACTGCAGAAAAAATATCCAATGACAAGAATTATCTATGCGGATTACTATGGCGCAGCTATTCCTTTTACATATTCTCCCAATCATTTTGGTAAGTATTCTCTTTTTGTTTTTGAATTTCAGTGCATCCCTTATAAACTGTAA
Organism: Carex myosuroides; assembly: GCA_028015225.1. Classification (NCBI taxonomy): domain Eukaryota; kingdom Viridiplantae; phylum Streptophyta; class Magnoliopsida; order Poales; family Cyperaceae; genus Carex; species Carex myosuroides. Next base: position 1,473,060 of record CM051478.1, read on the forward strand.
GAAAATGAATTTCTATATTGTTATATATAACTTGGGCTGCTGCCTTGTACAAATGGCCCATCTAAATAATTGACTGATATTAGTTATAGAAGATTATTTATTTTGGGCCCATTATGATTATGGACCTTGTATTTTGTTCACCATAATTGGGGCTTAAAAATGAAATGGTTAAATAAAGCCCAAGTAAAATGTGCTCTGGTACTACCAACCTCAACAAGGTGTTATGTGAAAGTTTCATCATGGATGTATTTGACATTGTAACAGCCGATATTATTGGACTGATTTATGTTTATATTTGTAAATATAATCTCAGCTGAATTTGAATAGTGAAACTTCCAACCTCTTTCCCCAGCAGAATTTTGCAAATAGTTTGGGATATAAATTTACAGAGACCCAAGTACTAAGTGTATCCTTTATCAATTTTAACACCATAACAATTGAAGGATTCACTCATGGAGCTCTTGCGACGTGTTGTGGGGGAGGCGGCCCGTACAACTTCAATCCGTCGGCCCGGTGCGGCCACAATGGCTCCAGGGTCTGCACAAACCCTTCTTCTTATGCAAATTGGGATGGAATTCATTTGACCGAGGCAGCTTACCATGCAATGGCAACAAGTCTGCTTCACGGTTCCAATACAATCCCACCTCTTCTGCAGACCAGTGAAAATTGAATTAGTATGACATTTAGGTGTTGATGTCTGATGATGATTAGTTAAAATCAGCATTAATGTATGGAATTAGTTCTGGGATTGGGCCACTAGGTGTCTGGTAATTGAATATATGTCTTAAATAATTTGGTATATAGCAATAAATGTTGTACTGGTGACTAATCAATGCTGTAAATTTGTCAGATTGACCCTCTTCTGAGGGATATAAATGGTAAGGAATATGAAAAAAAAAAGTGCCAAGAAGAAGTTTCTCTTCCTTCAAAATTCACTAAAAAGTTTCTCTTCCTTCAAAATTATATCAAGCCATATGGAGATGGCACTAGCCCTATTCCTCCTCTTGGTTTCATCTTTCCCCTTTTCAAGCTCTGTCCCATCTCCAAAATATAATGCACTCTTTTGCTTCGGAAACTCGTACTCTGATACGGGAAACTTCAATATCTTGGCCCGAGGAACAGTTCCCTTTAACATTTTTGAGCATCTCCCTTATGGCATTACCTACTTCGGTCATCCCAATGGTCGTGCATCAGATGGTCGTTTGCCTGTTGATTTCATTGGTAGGTTTCTATTGTTTGGCTTACGAGTCCTGTAAAAAGGAAATTTCTTATTCTTTTGATTCTTTTAAGATTATTCATCGAATGTTTCAAGAGCTGTTGCTTCAGTGGAAACTGTTTAAGCCAAGAGCTTGTTTTTCACTTCAGAGCTGAATGAACCAAGTAATGCTGAATTGATAAGGTCTTAATAGTTTCATATTATGTATTTGTAGCTTAAAAAAATGAGTAGAGTTAAAATGCCTCATTGATTTTTTGCCCCATCATGCTCTAACATTGTTATCTTTATTTTCAAAATATAAACAGTCAATTCGAACCGCTAAATATGATCTTCATATTAAAATGTGCCTGGAAACAAAATTTTATATTTTTTGAAATTTTTTTGCTATTTTTTAAGATAGGTACAAAATCACTATTTTAGAGGATTTTGGACCATTCAAAAATAGTGATTTTGTACCTCTCTAAACAATTAGTAAAAAAATTCTAAAAATTCTAAAATTTGTTATCCAAGCACATTTTAGTATGAAGATCATGTTGAACGGTTCGGATCGATTATTTAGACTTTGAAAATAGAGATAATGATATTGGGGCATGATGGGGCACAAAACCAATGAGACATTTTAACCCTCTAAAAAAATACTGTGCAAAAATACTACACATTTGTCCTGATGACCTGATTACCAAGTTTGTCTTAGTAAAGATGACTAAAAGTTTTTTCATTCAGAGTAAACATTTTCATGGTAAATTTGTAAACAACACCTTCTTAAGATTCTTTTCTTTTCTATTTCTTTTTCTTTTTTCCTCTCTCTCTCTTCTTGGGTTTTTAACAGCAGCTGCGTGCTCTGTTTTGTTCCATGGCAGAAAAAATGGCACTGGAGCCACTTACTTCCTCACACTTATTTCATCATTTATTATAATAACAGATTTTGTACGTCATAAACATAATTGTAATGTACCATTCAATGAATATAGAGGATGGGTTGCCAATCAAAACAGGGCATACACACTTACATTTACTCTACAGTAAAATTCACATGGCCATTCACATGGCCGTTGCCACAATGTTTCTGTTATTAGAACTGTCCCAAGAAACTGACAGTTATATTTAAGTCCCATATGTAAAACAACTAAATAACACATGTAATTCTCCAATATTTGCCTCTCTTTATGAATTTAAAGCACATGTGCACCCGTTGTTACAGCTCAAGGTCTGGGCCTACCTCTTTTACAACCGTCTTTGTTAAAAGGCCAAGATTTCAGTAAAGGAGCAAATTTCGCTGTCAGCGGTGCCACAGCACTCGACCTTTCCTTCTTCCAGCAGAACGACATTAGTGTTGCACCATTGAACATTTCCTTAAATGTTCAAATTGGGTGGTTTCAAGATTTGAAGCCTTCTTTGTGCAACACAACAGAATGTTTGATTATGCTTTATTATTCCTGTTTACATCTAATACAGTTAAATTAGTCACAATCCAAATTAACTATCATATTTCTGATCTTTCAAAAAATCATACAGCGTGCAATGATTATTTGAGCAAGGCATTGTTCATACTTGGAGAGATCGGAGGGAATGACTACGACTACATGTTGTTTTCTCATAAGACCATTGATTATGTTAAGTCATATGTGCCTACGGTCATTGACACTATTAATACTGCTGCTGAGGTATGTAATTAGATTATAGCATAATTAATGATGTCTTCTAGAATTTATGAATTAATTTACCATTAATTCATGTACAGTATATAAATTACTGTAATATATTCTAATTAAAATTGTGAAAGCAAATTTAGGTACAAGACAGAATTTGTGAATGCACCAAAAACCAAAAGAAAGAAAAAAGAATAAAGAACATTAAACTTCATATATTTTCTACTATATATATAATGTAGAGTTTGCTGAAACAAGGTGTGATGTACCTGATGCTGCCTGGACTTGGACCAATGGGCTGCACACCAATCGTCCTTACGATTTTTGCAAGCACGAACAAGTCAGACTATGATTCTTCGGGATGCCTAAAGATATATAACACAATTGCATCTTACCATACTCAATTGCTAAGTCAAGCAGTGACACTTCTAAGAGCTAAGTATCCCAAAGCAAGGATCATCTTTGCTGATTATTATGGACCAGAAATAGCCCTATTGCAAACACCGGAGCTCTTTGGTTAGAGCCTTTCTCAAAATTATGATTTATGAGCATATACATCAAAATGTATCACTATTACATCTGTACCAGTACCACTCAAATATTTTGCAGGAATTACCAATGGAGCACCTCTCAAAGTTTGCTGTGGAGGTGGGGGTCCATACAACTACAATATGAGTGCCGTTTGCGGCCAACCGGGTGTTACAGCTTGTGAAAATCCATCTGCTTATTTAAATTGGGATGCAATCCACTTGACAGAGGCAGCCTATAGGTCTATTGCAAATTATTGGTTAAGAGGTTCCTTTGCTAATCCACCCATTATTGGTTAAGAGGTTCCTTTGCTAATCCACCCATTATTGGTTAAGAGGTTCTTTTGCTAAATTTTTATTTGTAACGTAAAAAAAATTCAAAAATTCAAACATAACATAACTTTCCAAAAATATGGGATCATAATCCAACTGCTCGTATTGTCAGCAGTACTATTGCCCTTGTACCATTCCCAGCGGTAGGATAAATGGAATCTGAACTCAAAATTGTTATTTTACGCTGAGAAAGAATGACAGCAAATTCGAAATTTTTTTATATTTGAAAAGAGATGGGGTATTTTAGAATTTAGTTCTATTACAAGGACAATCATTTATTCAGATCCAAAGTTTGAACTGGGATTAATGGCTCGGATTCAAATATTTTTCAAGTCAGATTTTTTGTTGCTAACATTTTCATTATATTGTTGCTTAGTGTCTTGCTGAAAAAAAATGTTTGGATTTGAGCCCTTGATTCCAGTTCAAACTTTGGATACGGATCATTTGTCGTAGTCCTTCTAGTATATTCAAATTCTAAGGAACTTCATCTATTTTTCTAAAGCCTTTTTAAAAAATATATTTAAATATTAAAAATATAAAAAGACTTCTAGAAAAATAGATGGAGTACCATAGAATTTGGATGTACCAGAAGTACTGCGAGAAATGACTCGGACCTAAAGTTTCGACCAGAATGAATGGTCCGAATCCAAACATTTTTTTGGCCAGATTTTCTGACCGACATTTTATCATATTGTTGCTTCGGGTGTTGCTGGAAAAGAATAAAAATATTTGAATCTGAACTATTGATTCCGGTCCAAACTTTGAATTTGATTTATTTGTCACAGTCTTTTTAGTATATTCAAATTTTAACGTACTCGGTCTATTTTCCTATCTATTTTTTTAAAATAGAAAACTTAAAGATTAAATAAAATTGTACTACTGTTATTGCCACGGTATGGGTCAAAATTTTACGATTGACATTGTCAGCGGGCAATGGTACCGCTGACAATAGCAGCAATTGGTTTTTAATTCAAGATTTTTGAAAAGTGATGTTATGTTTGGATTTTTGAATTTGTTTTTATGTTATTGATAAAAATTTCGGATGGATTGTATTTGAAGACTTTAGTGTGTCGCATTCTACAATTATTTCTCGTGTCTTTTTTTTTTTGGGAAATTTTACAAATTGCCCTTCTTTCTCAAATTTTCAAACAAAATACTCTTCCTCTAAAATAATTAACAAAATACTCTATTGGGGCCCTTACTTCCCTCTCTCTATCCCTACCTCCTATTTACTCTAATCAAGTTTGACACCTTCTTATTTTTCATTAGACTTCAATAAGTGAATAATTTTTTTTTAAAGAATATGTAATTCAAACAACAATTTTTTTGTAAATATGCAACAAATTTTGCAATTTTTTTAAAGAATATATAGAGAGAGAGAGATAGACTATGGTGAGTTGTGAAGTAAAACAACGTTTTACTTCATGCCATATTTTCATTTTGAAAATCCAAACAACCGATCCGAACCGTTCAACATGTTCTAAATATTGAAATGTGCTTGGAGACTAAATTTTACATTTTTTGGAATTTTTTACTATTTATTAAGCCACTTTGAAATCGCTGAATCCACTGTGAACAGTAAAAAACAGTAAAAATTTCTGGACCACCGAATCAGGGATTTTCAAAGTGGCTTAATAAATAGTAAAAAAATTCCAAAAAATGTAAAATTTAGTCTCCAAGCACATTTTAATATAGAGAACATGTTGAGCGGTTCGGATCGATTGTTTGGATTTTCAAAATGAAAATATGAGCGTGAAGTAAAAATGACCTCTTACTTCACAACTCACCATAGCCCAGCTCATATATATATATATATATATATATATATATATATATATATATAGTACGGCTAACGCGCTTCCTCTAGTATATCAACAATATGCTTCCAGCCTTTAAAATCTATCAAATCGGCTTCAAACGACAAATCCAAACCGTTCAAACCAATGTCCTTAAAGAGAGCTTCGTTTCCATATAAAAAAATTTAATTTTTGAATCTATTTACCATCAAGTCAAGCGGTCAAAATATGAAGGATTTTGTGCGCATTTTAATACACTATTTTGCTCATTTTTTTTTACCACTTTACTTGATAGTAAATAAATTTGAAAATTAATTTTTTTTTATATGGAAACGAAGCTCTCGGTAAGGAGATTGATTTTAACGGTTTGGATTTGTCATTTGAAGCTCATTCGATGGATTTTGGAGGCCGGAAGCATATTGTTGATATACTAGAGGAAGTGTGTTAGCCGTATTATATATATATATATATATATATATAGAATTGAGCTATGCTACTACATGGAGTAAAACGCGTTGGTGCTCCACGCCGCTATATTTATATTTTGAAAGTCCAAACGACCGATCCGAACCGTTCAACATGATCTCCATATTGAAATGTGCTTGGAGACCAAATTTTACATTTTTTAGAATTTTTTACTATTTATTAAGCCACTTTGAAAATCACTGATCCGGCAGTCCAGCATTTTTTACTGTTTTTCACTGTTCACCCGGATTTTCAGATTTTCAAAGTGGCTTAATAAATAGTAAAAAAATTCTAAAAAATGTAAAATTTGGTCTCCAAGCACATTTCAATATGGAGATCATGTTTAGCGGTTCGGATCGGTCGTTTGGACTTTCAAAATAAAAATACGGCGTGAAGTACAAACGCGTTTTACTCCACGTAGTAGCATAGCTCATCTCTATATATATATATATATATATATATATATATATATATATATATATATATATATATATATATATATATAGCTTGGCTACTATGCTTATATAAGCAAAAGCCCACATATGCTTAAATGAGCATTTTTGCGTTTCCAATGTTCAAATGGTCGATCCGACCGTTCATCTTGTTCTCCATATTAATATGTGCTTGGAGACTAAATTTTACATTTTTCTGAATTTTTTACTATTTATGAAGCCACTTTGAAAGTTTCTGATCTGGTGGTCCAGAATTTTGGAAACATTGTTTTTACTGTTCACCCAGATCAGCAATTTTCAAAGTGGCTTAATAAATAGTAAAAAAATTCAGAAAAATGTAAAATTTAGTCTCCAAGCACATATTAATATGGAGAACAAGATAAACGGTCGGATCGACCATTTGAACATTGGAAACGCAAAAATGTGTTATAAGCATATGTGGGATTTTGCTTATATAAGCATAGTAGCCAAGCTCATATATATACATATATATATATATATAGAGTATGGCTAAGTTGCTGCCGGCAGCATTTCGGCGAGGTGCTGCCGGCAGCGTTTCGGCCATTCTGGTGTTCAAACAGAAAATCCGAACCGTTCAACGTGTTCTAAATATTCAAATCTACTTGGAGACCAAATTTTACATTTTTTGGAATTTGTTTACTATTTATTAAGCCACTTTGAAAATTCCAGATCATATGGTCCAGACTGTTTTTACTGTTCACCCGGATCAGCAATTTTCAAAGTGGCTTAATAAATAGTAAAAAAATTCCAAAAAATGTAAAATTTGGTCTCCAAGTAGATTTTAATATTGATTGAACATCTATATAAAAAAATTTGTTGTTTGAACACCAGAATGGCCGAAACGCTGCCGGCAGCACCTCGCCGAAATGCTGCCGGCAGCAACTTAGCCATACTCTATGTATATATATATATATATATATATATATATAATCTGGCTAATATGCTACGCGTATATAAGGGCCCCTCCATGCTACGGCTCACTTTTTGAGTTTTCAAAATTCTAACGGTCGATCCGAACCGTTCAACATGATCTCCATATGAATATGTACTTGCAAACCAAATTTTACATTTTTTAGAATTTTTTTACTATTTATTAAGCCACTTTGAAAATCGCTGATCCAATGATCCAGAAAAGTTTACTGTTGTGTACAAATTAGTGTTTTTTCAAAGTGCCTTAATAAATAGTAAAAAAATTCTAAAAAATGTAAAATTTGGTTTGCAAGTACATATTCATATGGAGATTATGTTGAACGGTTCGGATCGACCGTTAGGATTTTGAAAACTCAAAAAGTGAGCCGTAGCACGGAGGGCCCTTGTATACGCGTAGCACCGTAGCACTGTCCTATATATATATATATATATATATATATATATATATATATATATGAATCTGGCTAATATGATACGCGTATATAAGGGCCTCTTCGTGCTACGGTTCACTTTTTGAGTTTTCAAAATCCTAATGGTAGATCCGAACCGTTCAACATGATCTCCATATGAATATGTACTTGCAAACCAAATTTTACATTTTTTAGAATTTTTTTTACTATTTATTAAGCCACTTTGAAAATCGCTGATCCAATTGTCTAGCAGATTTTACTGTTGTGTACAAATTAGTGTTTTTTCAAAGTGCCTTAATAAATAGTAAAAAAATTCTAAAAAATGTAAAATTTGGTTTGCAAATACATATTCATATGGAGATCATGTTGAACGGTTCGGATCAACCGTTAGGATTTTGAAAACTCAAAAAGTGAGCCGTAGCACAAAGGGCTCTATGCTACGCGTAGCACCGTAGCACTGTCCTATATATATATATATAGAGAGAGAGAGAGCGATGAGCTACGATACATTGCAATGTATAGACATTACTTCTCCGTTTAGTTACAATATAAGACATTACTTAGATGAAACTGGGAATTATCTCCGGTACTGATGATGTCCAATTAGTAAATGGAAAAGGGAATATATATATATTATTAATCACAATACATCAAATTAATGCATATTTGCTCATCAGTAATAAAAAAATTAAATTCCTCAAAATATAATTATTATAATGAGCCTTTTAAATAAAATAACAAACAAATAATTCTATTTATAAAACTCCTACGTAACTAATGTCAAATTTTACATTTTTTTGATTTTTTTTACCATTTATTAAGTATTTTACAAAAACTAGTCAAATTCAGATCATTGAATTTTGTACCCATCTTAATAATAGTAAAAAAATTCAAAAAAATATAAAATTTGATCTGCAAGCACATTTTGTTGTGGAGATCATGTTGAACGGTTTGGATCAACGATTTGGACTTTGAAAATGAAAAAAATAGTTGTGGTAACTTTGTGGTAACTCAAAAGTGTTGTAATCGGATCCCTCCTCTATATATATATATATATATATATATATATATATATATATATATATTGAGGAGGGATCTAGTTACCACAATTTGAGTTACAACAAAGTTACCACAATTATTTTCTACATTTTCAAAGTCCAAATCGTCGATCCAAACCGTTCAACATGATCTTCACAATAATATGTGCTTCTAAATCAAATTTTATATTTTTTTTAATTTTTTTACTATTTATTAAGATGCGTACAAAATTCAATAGTCTGAATTTGACTAGTTTTTGTAAAATACTTAATAAATAGTAAAAAAATTCAAAAATATGTAAAATTTGATCTGGAAGCACATTTTATTGTGGAGATTATGTTGAAAGGTTTGGATCGACAATTTGGAATTTTAAAATGTAAAAAATAATTATGGTACCTTTGTTGTAACTCAAAATTGTGGTAACTAGATCCCTCCTTGTATATATTATCTAACTGAAATTTTGTTGCATGTCTACAAAAAAAATTATTGTTTGAATTACATATATTTTCTTAAAAAAATATGCATTTATTAAAGTCTAATGAAAGACAAGGAGGTGTCAAACTTGATGAGAGTAAATAGGAGGTAGGGATAGAGAGGGGGAGAGAGGGGGAAGTAAGGGCCCCCAAGGGTATTTTGTTAATTACTTTAGAGGAGGGGCAATTTGTAAAATTTCTCTTTTTTTTTTTAAATGCATGGTAGAGACTAACAAGCATATTTCTCGTGTCAATTTGGGAAATTTCTTCTTTTTTCTCAATTTGGATAAAAAACAATGTATTTTATTTTGATGAAAAAAGAAATTTAAATATTTCAATGAACCTACCAACTACCAACTGTTGCTTCGTATTAAAGAGAAATTAAAAGACTACAAAGTAAACGGAAAACAATAAACATATTTTCAAATAGAACAACGAAACGAGAACCCCACTACAAGGGTCTTTGTCAAAATTTCCATGGTTCCTTGTCTCCCTCTTTATGTACGATTTATTGTCCCAATAGAATTGAGGTGAATGAATTTTTCATGGTTTTTAATTTCTTGTTGTTTTGATTCTACACTTGAGAGCGATCCCATCATTATGAAAATTATGAGTAGGATCAACCTTTTTTTTTCATCAGTGGTAAAAGCTATATAGTTTGCCGAACTGAGCAATTTGAATCAATTTTGTATCTCAATTATCTAATCACTATATACAAGTTAATGAAGTAGTGGGGACCCCGTATCACCGCATCAACATTTCCCAATCGTTTCCACGTCAATTTTCCTCTAACAAAAATAGTTGACCACATAGGTATAAATATTTTATTGCATAGGTATAAATACTTGCAGTCCTTGATATTAATACTTTCAAACGTCATTTAGTGTCATATGTAAAAAATAATTGCAAGTATAGGTATAAATAATTGCACGATCATGGATCTCATTTGAAAGAGAAAATTACGTAGAAGACGTTCGTAATTTTATATTCGCAAAATTTCTCACAGATCGTAAAAAATAGACGAGATTGAACGGAAAAAAACTCATTTTTAAAAATGTGTTTGGTCCCCCATGTAGTTTGAGTGGTCCCACAAATATTTATGGTGTGGGTACGTTTGGGAGATTTGGTTGGAGATTATGGTGTGGGTAGTTTGAGTGGTCCCACAGATATTTATAGTCCCACGTGTTTGGTTTCCCCTCATAGGTATAAATACTTTTGTGCATAGGTATAAATACTTCTTGCATAAATATTAATACTTTAGAAAAAAAATAAGTGCTGGAGTTTTTGCGGTCCTCCAGATAGTTATGGTAGTTATAGTGCGGGTATAGTGCCGATACTGTAGCGCGAGTAATGTTATCAGCTTCCATAATTAAGTGAATCAAAAGATTCTCATTAATGAGATAAAAAAATAAATGCCATGTGTCAAACTGTAGGGCGCAGAAAGTTGCACAGGAGGGAAAGTGTGTGCACATGTGTGAAATGTCTCAGGGTTCAATGCTCTCTGTTTTTAAGACATTGAGAGAACATCGAACTTGAAACATTTATTTCTTTCTGCTATTCCTTCTGGTTCACCCTCGATAGGCCTACTGTCCATGATCAGTCTATCGAGAGAGTTTAATAATTGTGGGGACGTTTAACTCCCGACGGGCTCAAGCCCCCGCCGTTAATTACATCAGCAGACCCTTCCAAGTCTAACTGAATACCTCGTTCATTCCGGGATTTGTGCCTACTTTTTGTAAACTGAATAATAAGGCTAAAAGAATGGCTCATGTACTGACTTTTGGATTTGATTTGTTTGGTTCTCTCTATTTGAATACATGTGTGTGTATATATGCATGTGTGATTGAAATGATGTTTATTATATCTTGAGAAGTCATTTGATGTTTGAGAAATATATATACATACTTTATTTATATTTTTGTTCATGACATGTTTTATTTATATTTTGTTAATGGATAAAATCATTTAAATTCGAAGAAAGGGGTGTTTTGGTTATTTTAGGACTTGGCTGATATTTGAACATATTCAATTTTGGTTTAGAAGTATAGAGGATTTAATTTGGATTCATTTGGAGGTGATTTGAGTCAATTTGGACTTCAAATGAAAAAGTTATGTTTAAGAAGGACTGAGAAGGGCTTATTTGTAAAGTTTCATGTTTTTCTTAGGGACCCATTTGTAAATTCTGAGGGACTGAAGTGTGAAAGGCCTGTAATTCGTTATCTTTTATGCTTTGAGATCAGTGCTGAATCTTGAGATCAGTTTAATGGGCTTTGAGATTTATACTTTGGGATTTGTGTTTGTTTGAGTATTAGTCATATTTGAGGTTTGAACTTCTCAGTTTGATACCGGTTCAGTACCAATTCGGGTGATGAACTCTTTTGAGTCACAATTGGGACATAGGAGATGTTGATTTAAGTCTTTTGAACCTGTTGAGGCAGCCTAAACTTATTCTTTGACATAGATTTTGGTTGTAGAGTATAGGTTTCATGAAAGTTTCATCTTTTTTACAAAATTGAATTGACTTAAATTTTCTATTTTCATTAAAGATCATGTGATTTCTTGTCATTAATTCATAGAGGGGTATTTGCACCATGTCCATAATGACTTTCATGATTTTTATAATTTTGCTTCTATTTTTAAAGCATTTATTCATGTAGAAGGGCAGTGAAGGTCATTTGGTTATTTTAAATGCTGATTTTTCCATTTTGAGAAGCTGAACTTCAAAAATTCATATTAAATCGAAATAAAATCCAAATAATATAAAATTTGTGTCAATCTTGTGTGTTTTGAAGTTATTTACATACTGGTGCAGTCCATTTTGCATTCCAGCTGCTGTACTGGTCTATATTGATCATTTTACCAGAGAGGGTCATTTCAGTCTAGTACCAGTTTTTGTTTGCTTACAATCATTTTTGTAAAATTTGTACATGACAGACTGCAACTCCGATTTGAGTGTTCTTGGTACCAAAATCTTCAGGAAAGCAAAATCTATATCCTAAAAAAGTTTCAAGAATTTAGAAGGTCTAAATCTATTTTTAATTTGTAATTTTGTAGGAGGCATATTCTGGGACAGCAAGCTCATTGAGATCTGGGTATGAATGAGGTGATCTATTGAGATCTGGATATGGGAATAGAGTGACCTATTGAGGTCTGGTTTGTGAATGAAGCGATCTATTGAGATCTAGGTATGGATGACCTATCGAGGTCTGGGTATTTGTATGAGGCGACCTATTGCGGTCTGGGTATGGATGACCTATCGAGGCCTAGGTATTGAAACTGGGTGACCTATCGAGGTCTGGTATGTGTATTAGGCCTTGGTGGGGCATAGTTTTAAGTAAAAGCCTAATCATGGACTTTGGCCTATATATAAGGGTCTCGAAACCATGGGAACTTATTATGTGGCTCGGGTTTATATGTCACCCGTGGGATGCCTTTTCGAAGACTGGCCAAATTATGGGTCTCGCCTTATGTGGGACTTTAGTATATTTAGAGCCAAAGGTTCTTGTTATTAGGATCTGGTTTGATTAAGGCATGTGGGACATTGATTCATGGGTTTGTTGTTTATGGGTGTCGCCCTGGCTCAATATTTGTTTAGCGGAGATTGGTTTGGTGAGAACCCTACTTTAGTTATTGCTTTTAGGTTCTTGGTCTTCTTATTTTGGGCCAAGATAATTGTTTTAGTGCTCACGTGGCTTAGGCACAACATCAAAGCCTTATTTTGTTCGGCACACATATATGTAAAGTCTACTCGTCATTTAAATGACTGGTTAAACGAGCATAACAGTGACAATTGTTTAAGGGCACAATCTTGACAAAGCCCATTTTGTGCTTGAGGCTTTCTTTGTGGGCCTTACATCTCTCCACTCTCTTTTATTGTGGTGGGATGTTTAGTGCATATGTGTATTTGTTTGGGGGTGGTACCTTACTCACTACTCTTCTGAATAGCCTATATGGCATCAATCCTTAGGCGAGGGTATCGCGGGAAATGCGAATACCATTGTTTTTGAAAACTTTGTTTTTGAAAGGGACTTTGTACCTTCAGAATTGAAATAGTCTAAACGACCGCTTTCTTTATTCTTTTGATTTTATTTGAGACATCATCACTAGGCACCCATTATTTAAGGGACAATGAAGAAACCCTGCGTATCCTTTCTTCAATACCGGGAGGAGAGGCAAAACTGGTGATGGTTGTTTTAGAGGGCACAACACCAAAGCCCACTCTTGTTCAAAGTACAAGAAGTAAAACTTGCTAATCCCTTTATCACTGGATGGATAAGCGTACCAGTATCAATTGTTTACGGCACAAGTTGACAAAGTCATTTTGTGTGTTTTGGGTATTGGTCTTGGTATGAGCCCGTCATATTTGTAGAGTTTTGGAATTATTAACGAGTTTTTATTTTTTTTTTGGACTTTTTGGTTTTATGGACTTATTATTTTTTATTTGTGGGCCTTTATTTGAAGATATGTTTCTGGGTTTTTGGCCAGGTTTTATTTGTGAATTTTCCCAGCGTGATTTATCCAAGTTTTAGGACTTTAGTTATGTGTCTATTTTGTGGGTATATAGGAGTAAAGGGGGAATTAAATTTTTTGATATTTTATACTCGAGTTTAAGGACTTCAGTACATGGGTCCATTTTATGGAAAGAGAAAGATACATATTTTTGTGGTTTTATACTCGAGTTTAAGGACTTCAGCACATGAGTCCATTTTATGGAAAGAGAAAGATACATATTTTTGTGGTTTTATACTCGAGTTTAAGGATTTCAGCACATGGGTCCATCTTTTTTTCTTTTCTTTTTTTATGTATAGCCAAAGGGGCTAGATTGAGGTTTTAATGTGGCCATGTTGGGTGCCCCCAGCTTTTGAGCCGAAAAGGTTAATTTTGATTCGATAGAGGGCGGACACCATTGGATGCCCCCAATATACGCACAGGATATGTCAGCCTTGAATTAGTAGAGGCTGGTGCAGAGGTCTTTGGAGCAGAGATAGCATAGTATCGATTCCTGCGTTCCTTCATATTACAAAACTGTTTATGGGCCTTATAAATGGCCATTGTAGTGTTATCAATCATATTATGGTCATTGGAGTGAATCGAGCGAGTGATTACAGCGAGGTAATCTATTCCTGCAAGCAAACAAAAACTCGACATTTTATTAGTCAATTTTCATGTAAAAAAATGAGAACCTAATTTGTATACATGAGTTTAGCCCGATTATTCAGTTCATAGGCATCGATCTCAAACATAAAAGGACATGACACAACCCAAGTGGTCCAATGACTTATTGATTGATTGTTTTGAAAAGTCATTGGAAGATCAGGTATGTTCCTTTTGTGTTCATACCGGATCCCGAACCTGTGAGGAGGAGAATGTCCCACCGGGCGTGCCAAAACCTGTAGGGCACAGAAAGTTGCACAGGAAGGAAAGTGTGTGCACATGTGTGAAATGTCTCAGGGTTCAATGCTCTCTGTTTTTAAGACATGGAGAGAACATCGAACTTGAAACATTTATTTCTTTCTGCTATTCCTTCTGGTTCACCCTCGATAGGCCTACTGTTCATGATCAGTCTATCGAGAGAGTTTAATGATTGTGGGGACGTTTAACTCCCGACGGGCTCAAGCCCCCGCCGTTAATTACATCAGCAGACCCTTCCAAGTCTAACTGAATACCTCGTTCATTCCGGGATTTGTGCCTACTTTTTGTAAACTGAATAATAAGGCTAAAAGAATGGCCCATGTAGTGACTTTTGGATTTGATTTGTTTGGTTCTCTCTATTTGAATACATGTGTGTGTATATATGCATGTGTGATTGAAATGATGTTTATTATATCTTGAGAAGTCATTTGATGTTTGAGAAATATATATACATACTTTATTTATATTTTTGTTCATGACATGTTTTATTTATATTTTGTTAATGGATAAAATCATTTAAATTCGAAGAAAGGGGTGTTTTGGTTATTTTAGGACTTGGCTGATATTTGAACATATTCAATTTTGGTTTAGAAGTATAGAGGATTTAATTTGGATTCATTTGGAGGTGATTTGAGTCAATTTGGACTTCAAATGAAAAAGTTATGTTTAAGAAGGACTGAGAAGGGCTTATTTGTAAAGTTTCATGTTTTTCTTAGGGACCCATTTGTAAATTCTGAGGGACTGAAGTGTGAAAGGCCTGTAATTCGTTATCTTTTATGCTTTGAGATCAGTGCTGAATCTTGAGATCAGTTTAATGGGCTTTGAGATTTATACTTTGGGATTTGTGTTTGTTTGAGTATTAGTCATATTTGAGGTTTGAACTTCTCGGTTTGATACCGGTTCAGTACCAATTCGGGTGATGAACTCTTTTGAGTTACGATTGGGACATAGGAGATGTTGATTTAAGCCTTTTGAACCTGTTGAGGCAGCCTAAACTTATTCTTTGACATAGATTTCAGTTGTAGAGTATAGGTTTCATGAAAGTTTCATCTTTTTTACAAAATTGAATTGACTTAAATTTTCTGTTTTCATTAAAGATCATGTGATTTCTTGTCATTAATTCATAGAGGGTATTTGCACCATGTCCAGAATGAATTTCATGATTTTTATGATTTTTCTTCCATTTTTAAAAGCATTTATTCATGTAGAAGGGCAGTGAAGGTCATTTGGTTATTTTAAATGCTGATTTTTTCATTTTGAGAAGCTGAACTTCAAAAATTCATATTAAATCGAAATAAAATTCAAATAATATGAAATTTGTGTCAATCTTGTGTGTTTTGAAGTTATTTACATACTGGTGCAGCCCATTTTTCATTCCAGCCCCTGTACTGGTCTATATTGATCATTTTACCAGAGAGGGTCATTTCAGTCTAGTACCAGTTTTTGTTTGCTGACAATCATTTTTGTAAAATTTGTACATGATAGACTGTAACTCCGATTTGAGTGTTCTTGGTACCAAAATCTTCAGGAAATCGTAATCTATATCCTAAAAAAGTTTCAAGAATTTAGAAGGTCTAAATCTATTTTTAATTTGTAATTTTGTAGGAGGCATATTCTGGGACAGCAAGCTCATTTACCAGTTTTTGTATTTTGGAAAGCTAACTTTAAAAATAGCTAATAAATCGTATAAAAATGCTATAAATGTAAAATTTGGGTCTAAATTGTGTGTTTTGAAGTCCTCTATCTGACTGTTCAGTTTATTTTTCATTTTGGTCCTCGTACCAGTCTGCACTGGCCGTTTTAACGGAACAGGTCAATTTCACCGTTTTGAGGGCTTTCTTTGTATTAATGACATTTGCATGGTGCTTTGTTGCTAAGTTTGGTTTGGTACCGTACCAGAAACAAAGAAAAGAAGATCAAAATTTCAAAAGTTTATTTAATCAAGAGGTTTGAAAAATGATGTCAAAGTATGATTTTTGCAGGAAGACCTTTGGTTTTTGTTGAAATCATGATTTAAGTGTTCTTTATCTTAATTAGAGGACAAATTATTGAGATTTCATTAGGTTAAAGATGTAAATGACATGGAACAAGTTCAACTTGTTGTCTATTTACACTTTGAACCTTCTATCTCTCACTATTCACACATTGGGCTATTTAATTTCCTTATATGGCTTGATTTAGCATACATGTGTATTTGCATGTATATAAGGAAATTAAATATCTCCTAATGTGCGAAATAGGTCCTTTAATAGACTTGATAAGGGAGCTATCCAGCTCAACCCTATCAACCCTTTGTTTATTTTCATTTTTTGTTACCTTTTAATCCTTTCTAATAAAATAATGAAATGGGTTAAATATAAACGGAGCTATCCAGCTCAACATTCATATCCCTGCCATTTGGTTATTTTATACAAGAATTAAAAGGCATATTTAAAGCCAAAAAGAGGAATAGGGCAGCAAGAAGTACAAATCCTATTAGCTAAATTGACATAACACTTTTTTTTTATATAATATTTTGCGAAAATCAAGGAAGAGGCATCATTAGTGATCATTAGGCTACCATTTTCTTTGCTCATCATGAGATGAACTTCGGCCATCATGAAGCCTTCACCATTATTACTAATGAGCTCCAAATCAAAGAAAGAACAAAGCAAATCAAAGAGAGAAGCAAGAGGGTAAGGAAAAGAAAAGAAACAAGAGGTAGTAAAGAAAACAAGATAGATATCGAGCTCCAAATAAGGAGCATTTTTATTCATCCATGGTAGTTATACATGAAAAATCGAAACCCTTGAGGTTTCTACTTTGCAAAAGCTATAAAATTCTACTCTATTTGGTTTTTGACTTGAGAAGAAGAGGGTTTCGGCCTTGTATTGTGTATATGTTGTGTGTGTTGTGTTGTGTGGGTTGTATATTTTGTGTTCTTTTTTTTTCATCTTCAAATGAGGGGTTTATATAGGCTAGGCAAGGGGTAGAACCTAGGGTTTAGAGGAGCCTTGTTGGCATGATCTCCATAATTCCTTTGTAGTAACTCTCATCCAAAGGCTTAGATGCATCCAAGTGGTCATGCTTATCCCTCAAGCTTGAAGAGAATATTCTTGGTATCTTAGCATCTTCATTGGTCATGTGACATGTGTTCATAGGAGCAAAAATATCTAGAGCATATTCTGGAGCATCTTCATCCACTAGTACAAAAAACCCTTTCACCGACTGTTAAAAAATCCCTATACCGACTGTTATTGACGCGTCAATGATGGCGCCGGCGGTATAGGTATATCTTTACTGACGGATAAATAACAGTCAGTGTAGACTCCTAACACTGACTGTTTAAATAAACCGTCAGTGTTGGGCAGCTACCCCGACTGTTTTTAAAAAAAAACAGTCGGTGTTGGCTACCTACACCGACTGTTTTTTAAGAAAACAGCCGGTGTTGGACACCTACACCGACTGTTTTCTATAAAAAAACAGCCGGTGTTGGACACCTACACCGACTGTTTTCTATAAAAAACAGCCGGTGTTGGCTACCTACACCGACTGTTTTTTATAGAAAACAGTCGGTGTTGAAAGAGTCATAATATAGCAATTCGTTAAAACAAAAAGCTAAAACAGTCGGTGTTTTTTATAGAAAACAAAAAGCAATTCGCTAAAACAGTCGGTGTTTTTTATAGAAAACAGTCTGTTTACAAAGCTCAAATATAGCAATTCGCTAAAACAAAAAGCTACATTCTAACATTACCTAAAATGTTTAAATGCCTATTTGTTAACCTTTGGTTGTTGTGGTAGAAGTCATAATTGTACACTAAGTTTAAATTCAAAGATAGAAATTAACATGAAATAAATACATTCTTGACCAGCAGCAAGACCTTTTCCAAGAAAACCACCGCACCGAATTTTCTTCCCCCCGGTACAGAAGTACCAACCACCATTCTCATACATGGAAACAAATAAACACAGCTGTAAACCCCCTGTTAATTGTTGAAAAGACAATATATAGAATTTCGATAATAAACTTATCTACCATCCATCATCTCATCACTGTAAACCCAGCTGTTTTCTTCCTCTTCTTCCTCTCCAATCTCTGCAGAAAGCAAAGAACAGTGCACACATTTAAAGATTAAATTTACTTTCACATCCAAAAGACTCTGACAAGTTACATAATAGAATGATTTCAATAAAAAACAAAAGAGTTAAGTGCCGCTCATCTGTTTGAATTTGAAGCATAGCCCTATGGATAACAAAAAACATTATGCATAAACCCTGCAACAGGCTAAATATCTCATGTGCCCCTAAGATGTGAAAACTTTACACGTATCTATCATCTCCCCTTCTGAAGGACCAAAAGTGCTCCTGTTTTTTATTTCCTTTGTGTAGAGATTAAAGATTGATAGTTTTGGCACCATTCATCAAAGTGTCGAAAGGGATTTTAAGAGTATCGCTTCATGTATTGTAAAAGCACGTAATATTTTGCGTGTTTCATGAGGATACACATAATATGATATTTTCTCATGTGTATATGTGATATTTTCTCTGCCCGTACCCCTCCACCCCAAAACAAAGAAAACACATAACATAACATATTTGAGATTAAAAATAGAAATATTATGCAAAATATAGAGTGCTTACCAGCATTCGGGTCAGGATTTAATTCAGCACAATGACAGAATACTGCAAAGAGTGAATCCATTGAAAAGAGGAGTTGCAATCAATGAACAGTACAGAAGATTAAAGGAGAAGCAACTAAATTGTTCTTATAGATAAAACTTCACCAAAAAGTTCATTGGAAAGGGAAAATGCAGAACAAGCAGACCGTAACCCAAGCCCTAAAGAAGAAAAGAGTACCTGAGTGTATATACATGGCTGTGGGTACGCTTCCGGATCCCGGGAGACAGCATGAAGAGAGATCGACACAAAATCTACACTATAACCCTTTTCCTTTTCTGTATCACTCAGCCAAAGCACCCTCCTTCAAATTTTATAACCACAAAATTCATCAAACAAAATGCTATAGGATACGATTCTCTTTATAGATAAACATACCTATGATTATCATTTTCCAAACTTTGAAGAAAAATAGCAAGGTGGGCACTCCGATAATTGGGTTTTTGTGCATAATTTAACTATCTGTTGAGAATGTATCTGTTACATAGGCATCACATTTGTAGTTGGTTTTTTGTAAAATGTTGTTTCATTATAAATGAAGTCTACAAGTAGGAATTTTGACTACTGATTACAAGGAAAGTCAAATTTGATCAATTGCATACGATCAATATCAAGATGAATCACCTTTCAGTTTTTGTTGTAGATTTCCTTCCTGCATGTACTCGTATACAAGCGTCATGCAATTTCCATCAATGCAGTAGCCCATTAGTTTGACCAAGTTCTTGTGATGAACTCTTGCCAGGTTTTTTGCCTATATAGAATTTACAAAGAAGTACATATCTTTAACTTCTTATAACAATGGACCTTTTCGTTGTCGATTGAACAATTATTATACATCAGAGCTTTGTATACCCACTGAAACACCGATATTTTTGAATGTATTAAGAGAGTTGTGTATCAGCAGTGCTTACTTTTCAAATACTGCAAAGAGGGAGGAAACTGTGCAAAATGGCTAATTATGATTGTTTTTCTAATACATCTAGAAAAATGGCTAATTATGATTGTTTCACATGGAACCGTGCAAAAGCATTTAATTAATTGACAAGCTTTTTAAGTGCCCATCCCCATTGTATCACAAGTATTCTGATTGTTCTTATCAGTACTAGATCTTCCCAAGTTCGGTTAGGGTTTCTGATTTGGGAGAAAGAAGACATCAGTTATGCAAATACCCAATAACAAATCTCGAAAGAAATTAGTTTATCTGTCGCAAATCGCAAATCGCACAAATTCACAATTAAAAAAAATTAGGTTTTGATTTTGGTACCGTACCAGTGGCAGCAGTGATCCTCAGGCCGCGGCGCATACCTTCTCCTCTGCGATCTCCTCGGGCCGCCACGCATACCTTCTCCTCTATTTCTCCTCCGCGCACAACTCACTGTGACTCGACGGCTTAGAAAAAAATGCATTGTGACTCCACGATCCGCCTCAATTTCTCCTCCGCCTCTATTTCGCCTCTGTGACTCTCTCTATCTTCGTGATTTCACAAACCAAAAATTAGATTAGCGGGTATAGGTTTGGCGGAGAAGGGTTTGGCTGAGAGTGGATTGAAATTGAGAGAGGGAAATGAAATTTAGAAGTTTTGGCGGCTGATCGAAGGACATAAACCCGCAAAGGAAAATTTTCAGACAAATGAACTCAACACCGACTTTTTTTAATAAAAACAGTCAGTGTTGGTGACTGCTCAACACCGACTGTTTTTTCTAAAAAACAGTCGGTGTAGGATATATCAACACCGACTGTTTTTAAAAAAAATAGTTAGTGTTGGTGACTGCTCAACACCGACTGTTTTTATAAAAAAACAGTCGGTGTAGGGTATGAGCAACACCGACTGTTTTTTTAAAAAACAGCCAGTGTTGGTTCACTGACGGTTTTTTGTAATGGAACAGTCAGTGTTGAGGTTCTTCTTATTTACGATTTTATCAGCAGTCTCTACACCGACTGTTACATAATAAAACCGTCGGTGGTTGAGGGTCGATGAAGGGGTTTTTTGTACTAGTGATCCCTCCTATTTTAGCATCTTCTTTGGTAATGTAACATGTGTCCATGGGAACAAAAATATCTAAAGCATATTTTAGAGCATATTCCATCCTCTCAATTTGAGCCATGCAACAAAAATGAGATATCCAAATGGGCTATTGAAGCATTCGGCCTTTGAACCAAATATCTTTTTTAATTCAGCCTAAGCAGCAGCTCTAATCCGATTACATGAGATTCGGCCATTTAATTTTTTTGTTTCGGCCAATATAGTTCAATTCTAATATTATATGTATTTTATTATTTTTTTTGTTTCGGCCAATTTCTAATCAACGACATCCTTCTTCTTTTTTATCATTTCATTTTTTTTTCTTTTAGCCTATTTCATTTTTTTTATTATTCTTTTTTTTATTATTATTATTATTTTTATATTTTTTTTATCATTTATTATTTTTTATTTATTTTTATATTCCGACTTTTTAGGATCAAACACAAACAAATATTGACCAAACTCAATGGTGGGAAAGCTGCCTCGATTTTTGTTAATAGGAAAAAAAATATTGATTCAGGAGAAGAATTTTTGTGAAATTTTGAAATATAGAAAGAAACGTGCAGATGGACTTGATAAACTATCACCTCCATCTAATCTAAACCGTTAACTCTCGCGTTTGCTAATTAATTAAAAATTAAAAAAATAAAATAAAATTATTGACGTACGTGATATAGTTTATCACGTCCAACCAAAACCCTGCAAACAATTCAAATTAATGGTTTCAATGTGTGTTGTTTTTCTTTTTGAAAGTTTCGGCAGTTCAATTTATGTGCTTGAATTATGAGATGATATATTTCCAGTGCTTTTGTACTCCAATTTAACTGTTATAAATAAGAAATATTTCCTACTTTTTTAGAATATAAGATGTGATCTTTTTATTTAGATCTCAATTAAAATGTAAACTCTTCACTAAATGATAATGATCGAAGCAGAAAAATTCCTGGCTGAACATGATAAACTATGTGACAGTTTCTAATTCAGTTTTAGGGATGTGGAAGAGTTTCTTATTTAGAAACTATGCAGTAAAGTTTCTTATTAATAAACTGTTTACAAACTCCATGCTGATCAAATAATTGGCTTACATTATTTTTTTTAATTTATTGCTGACGTGGCTTAATAGAAACTTTAAAATTAATTTCAGAGATATGAGAATTAGAATTTTAGAGACCTTATTTTAAAAATTTATAAATTCTACCTCTATTTCGATACTTATTTATTTATTTTTCTAAAAAATCGGCAAGAAATCCACTATGGGCAGAGAATTTAATTCCATGTGTTCTCCGAGCGCTGTAGAAACTAATGTTGCGTGAATCATTGAAATAATAATGTGGGATTTCTTTCCAATAATGGAGCCCTGGACGGATTGAGATATGCTGCGATCCGAATATTGAGCACAGTAACCCTGCAATCCCTGCTTTTTCAAATCCAGCTGTCCAACTTTTTAGTGCACGCATCTCAAAACAGCTGGTTTTATGTGCACGCATCTCGAAACAATTCGACAGCTGAATTTGGAAAAGCAGGAATTGCAGGGTACTGTTCACAGTACCAGGACCGCAGCAGATTCTCACCCGCCCTGGACATCTATGTAATTGATCTTGTTTGGTATGTTTGTACTACCATATTGAAATCTGTTCAAGAATTTGGCGCGGCTCACCAAAAATTGAATCGCGGTGCACAGGTAGAAATCGCGGATTACAGCGATGCACAAAGCCCTCTGGTCTTGACGCGGTCCACACGTCAATAGCGCACGCCTCTCACAAACGCCTCTGGTCTTTGCGCGGTTCACGCGTCTGAAGGGGAGCTCTTCAGAAGCTATGTTTGGTATAGAGTATTTTAAGGAGAAAAAAATTAATATTTTAGTATAGTGCATTTTAGGACGTATCATTTATAGAGTTATCTTTTTAGAGATTTATGTTGCTATAAATTATATCATTTGTAATTTATGTAATTATAAAGTTAAAAATAAAATTAAACTTTTTCATAAAATTACGACTCTTGTTTCTGACCTCTTCTCTTGAAACTCTAACAAATGCTTATCCTGCATGTAGCACCATCTTTTTTTATATGTGAAAATATGGTCTTATTTATGGACTATATATAGTTTACAGCTCCTAGAGAGTGTACTTTTAGGGGTAGTGATATTAACACCACATCTTATTTTATTAACACAATATTTTTAAATATTTGAGTGGAATGGACAATTTTGTCCTCTCATAAATGTCACTGTAGCTGTAGACATATCTTTCCTTTATGTAATTATATGCTATGATCATTTATTACTAATTGGTTTCCATAACAGTTCGTTATTCTCTTCTTATTTTGTAAACCTTTTAAAAGAGGAAAAAAATCTAAAATTTCAACCATTAAGTGACAGGAGAATGAACCAATTTATTATCTTGTTCATTATTTTTTGTGATAAATTCAATAAATAATTTGGTATATGTATTTTTATTGATCAAGAACATCACACTATATTGCTTGAGATTCATTTAACTATTCTTCTAGTTATATACTTTTAAATCTATACGCGTATCTAAATAAAATTGAAAGAAACAAATTATTATTCAGTTTTGTTATTATATAAATAAAATAGATGAAGAATAAATGAAGAAGAAGATATATGTTTGGACAGGATTGAAATTCAGTAATTCAATAATGGCGTTTATTGAAGAATGAGTTATTTTTATGGAGAAGAAGATATTAGAAGTTCAAGCATTACATACAAGATATGAAACTATGTTTAATGAATGTATTGTTTAATTGTTTTACTTTTGGTACAAGACCCTATCATATATATGGCAAGTAATATACCTATTATTTTAATTTTCACTAAATAAAAGTTACAAGAAAAGAAAATATAGGAAACATTAATATACGTAAAAGATTTATTTTGAAAGGAAAATATTTAATGAAGGACAAATTTGTCTAAATAATTAAAATATTTGAATGTGTTGTGTTATTAAAAGAATTAGTGTTGTTAATATCATCTCCCTACTTTTAGTCTTTATTAATATTCAAAAGTAAACACATTTCTTTCCCAGAAAAATAAATAGTAGGTTAACACTGAAAAAAATATATATTTTTTTAAATGTAAGAATCAAAGTTTAATGAAGTATAATAAAATGAAGAAAACATAAAACTAGAATATTACGCAAACAAAAAAAGTCGAGATTAAATCATAAAGGGCCGTTCAGTTCAGAGCCGATATTTTTATTAATACCCAAAAAAAAAACAAATTATCAAATCTGCCTCCACCCCAAACTTATTTTTAAATCTACCCCAACCGCCCGTCCACTGGGCGGTCCACTTTCCCCACCAGACCGCCCAGCGGCTGGGCGATCCACTAGTGTTTTTTTTTAGGAGACAATATGAATATCAAGATGTTGAATTCTTAACGCTAAAAATTCGGATTTTTTTTAAATATTAGTTAGATTACTTCTTTTAAGCATATTTATACTAAAATACGCTAAATTACTTGGAATTATGTTAAATTACGTTGAATTACACTAAATTACGCTAAATAACAATAACTTCGCTAATTATTCTATAATACGGTAAATTACGCTAAACTACACAAAATTACGCTAAAGTAGACCGATTCTGTGCCATCTTTCATGAATCATAAAAAATAGTAAAAAAAATTCCAAAAATAGTAAAAATTGGTATTCTACAATTTCATTATATAACTAATTTATTGAACTACTTGGATTGAATAATAGAAATGAAAATCTTAATAGGAAACTTCAACTCAAGTTTTGAGGGTCTTCCCTTTGTTTTTTGGCGATTCTGAATTTTTTTCTGACACGAACGCATGCACATTTTCGCAAGCTTTCCGAAAAGTGGTCATTTGCTGAAATCGGACACTCAAGCGCCGTTTTATGACCGTTTGAAGTTTCGTCGTCGTTTTTCGCTTTTTTAGTGAAGATATCGTCCCTATTCATATGTAATTTATTGTAATTTACCGTATTTTAGCGTAATGTAATGTAATTTAGTGTAATTTAACTTAATATAGTGTAACTCAACGTAATTTAACATAATTCCAAGTAATTTAGCGTATTTTAGTATAAATATGCTTAAAAGAAGTAATCTAACTAATATTTAAAAAAAAAATCGAATTTTTAGTGTTAAGAATTCAGCATCTTGATATTCATATTGTCTCTAAAAAAAAAATTCACTAGCGGACCGCCCAGCTGCTGGGCGGTCAGCTATGGAAACTGGACCGCCCAGTCACTGGGCGGTCAGACATGCATAGTGGACCGCCCAAACAGTGGGCGGTCAGCTATGGAAACTGGACCGCCCAGCAGCTGAGCGGTCAGCTATGCATAGTGGACCGCCCAGCCGCTGGGCGGTCTGGTGGGGAAAGTGGACCGCCCAGTGGACGGCCGGTTGTGGTAGATTTAAAAATAAGTTTGGGGTGGGGGCAGATTTGATAATTTGTTTTTTTTTTTTTGGGTATTAATAAAAATATCGGAGTTCAGAGCAGCCCAAAATCCTTTGGATCATGCAGATTTGGGTAGACACGGTTTTGGAGAGAACGGGTGTTGAAACTAATTGAACGTGGTCCACTAACCAATAACCAGCCTCTATGGGCCACTGATATTTTCAGAATAACGTGGTTCACGGATGTAGATGCTCTTAGATGATAATATTTAGAAAAAAATATATTTTTAGAAAAAATATATTTAGACAAAAATATATTTAATCAAGTATATAAATATTTCTTACGTAATTGTAATTACATCTCATAAACATTTATACAATATTCATTTTTATCTCGGTGGCTTATGTTGGGAAATGAAGAATTCAAAAGAGAAAAATAGGACATTGTATGTTGTTTTAATTTTTTATTTTTAAACAAGATTCATTTTATCTGTGTGATTTTATCTTTTTCTTGTAGGAATCTAAATAAGAAAATCCAATTTTTTTGCAGCTTAATGTTTTATTTTATGCCTCACAAAATTGTTGTGCTAATTATGTTCTTTTAATTAGGTATCAAAATTTCAAAAAAGAAAGAACAACTTTGTGGAGCTATTTTATAAATTATTTTGCTTGCCATTTAGTTTTTCTTAATTTTATTATTCTAAATAAAGCTGTATGATTTAATCTTTTTCTTGTAGGATTCTAAATAAGAAAATTCATTTTTTTTTTTGCAGCTTAATGTTTATTTTATGCCTCACAAAATTGTTGTGCTAATTGTGTACTTTTAGATATCAAAAATTCAAAAAAGAAAGAACAATTTTGTGGAGCTATTTTATGATGATTGCGTGGTAACAACAAAATCTTTTGAAATTAAATTTTATAACTGTCTTTTTTATATTAGTTGAGCAGTATATGTAAACTTTATTACACATTTAATTATGAATTTGAAAATTTTAAGATGAGAAAAACTGTATTTTTGTTGTCTAATTATATAAGAATTTAAAAAGAAAAGAAAAGAAAATACGATCTTGTATGTGGTTTATTTTTTTTTAACCTTAGAAAGAGAAAATTCCATTGCGGTTTAAGTTTTGTGATTTGCATTATTCTAAATTGAGCCAGTGTGTTTAAAATTATTTCCAGTTAATTTCCTTGTAATTTAATGTTGATCGTCTTCTGATATTCTCTTTTGGTTGGAAATTTTAGAAAAAAAAAAATTACAGTGGTAAATTTATTTGCTGATTGAGAGCGGTAAAGTGAAAAATCATTCTATAGTTAAAATTTTGTAACGGTACTCTATTAATTTGAGATTGGTTGAGCGGTGTTTTAAAAGAAATAATTTACACATTTTTATTAATTTCTATATTTAAAGCCGAGAAAATCTATAAATTCTTTGTATATATAGCTAGAAATAAATTTATTAATTAATAGAAAACTAAAATAATAGCCGAGAAAATAATAGAACTCGTATTCAACTTGGTGTTGAACTGTTGATTAGAAGTGGATAAAAAACATTTTTCTAAATTTCTGAGGATCAAAATATCAAATGTTGGAAATGGCACTAACTTTTTTTCTGTATTTTGAAGGAGATCCCTGAGAACAAGAAAAGAAAAATCATGAAACAAAATTTAGCTACAGCAGTACAAAAGATATCTAAAGAATTGAGCATAAACTTACTGAAGAAAATCCTTTTGTTTCAGACAAATAGAGGAGAACATATTACATTGAAAAAATAATCAAGCCAGTGTATACATTAATTACTAGCTACAAGTAAAAACCATAAAGCACAACTTAATTACTAAAGCTGGATGTAGAAATATGAGCTGTGTTATTAATTAGTTCTTCAACCAATTCAGCTCATCACAAGTATAGTAACTGTATTTAGGTTGCACCCAACAGGCATGCATGTAAGGATAACAACTACTTTTTCTAGAGGGATACACCAAATGGTCGTTATGTGTATCAAAATAGACGAAGCCATTAGATTTTGGATTTTTCATTGGAATGAATACTTTGTTTCTCATTCCTTTTAAAGCCGGAATGCTCAAACAAACTGATCTGAATGCAACAAAGAAGCACTGGTCACCTAAGCTTTGAGTTTTCTCCCACTGGTAATTACTAGTTTGGTTCAGCTTATACACAACAACAGTTTTAGATTCATCCGACCACCACACTCTATAAAGATCATTGCCTGAATTCACTAGAAAATCTGATGTCATTTCTGATGAACACCTATTAGTTCCAGCAATGTGCTGAACTGCCCACGATTCCCTAACCGGATCAAATATACCTAGTTTGCTATCATGTGCCAACCAATAGAATTTTCCATGGTAAAATACCGAACTCGCAAACTTCGACTGAAAAGAGTTTATGTTATTTTCCATCCTCTTGATTTTGATATCTTTCCATTTATTCTGTCCCCGTTGGCATAAAATAATCCTGACCCGATGGACTGTAAACTCCCCAGCAATGACAATACATTGCGAGCATGTCGGGGGCGCAGAGAAGCAAAAGTTAAAGCCCTTACTCTTGTTAGGCAATTTGATCGGTGGAAGTTTGATAATAGAATCAGACAAAGGATTATAAAATATGAGAGAGCTGGAATTATAGTCTCTCTGCTTCATATAGTTCCGATCTACCAATAACCAGCCATGGTTTGACGAAAGTAGTCTAGCATTGGAAAAAAAAAATTCAAGATCCTTTTTGATGAAATCTTGGATCCTTGATTTTTTCTTTCGTATTGGATCGAAAAAACTGAACCGTTCATTATTTTCCCCTTCAAATGTCAGAAAGTACGGCATGCAAGGAGCCGTATGCATTGCGGAATTCCAAGTGGGAATAGCTCTGTTGGCATTAGTGCGGTCTACGAATGAAAGGGGCAAAGATATTTGAGATACAATTTCTTGCATCAGCCATGGCCAAGGGCCTTCTTTTTTGCTTTCCTCTGTTACAAGATTTTCGGTTTTCCTCGTTCTCTTCCTAAGTGATGTTGGTGAGTTTCCCATTTCACTACAAAAAATATATAGAATCAACAAAGTAGTTCCGGAAAGTTGGTGAAATATTTTTATTAATGGTCTCATTTAATTGGCAAGTTATACCAAAAAATAATAGTTGGAAATTGCTGTAACAAGTTACTCAATGAGAGCAAATATAATGTCTCAGTGACATCTTAAAATATTAAGACCAAAGTATATTATTCTTACAAATTGGTCATGACAAACAAAATACTACACATATTGCTTTGTCAAAAATAAAACATAAAACAAAAGAAGAAAAATAACAAAAAAAATTAAGAGAACCAACAAATTATCATGTCACCCCGTGCATGAAGTACTAAGATTTTATTCTCGTTTTATGCCCAATTTATCCAAGTGCAATTCCTTACTATACATGCAAATTGAAGATCTGGAATGAAAGAAGACAATTTAATTTCGTCAAATTAACTAGAAAAATATAATTGTTGACATCATATTGCCATGTTTAATGGAAAGTGGAGACTTGATCTCCTCTACTTTTTCTCTCAAAACCTAAAAAGAAAAGAACCTTGGTCAAACTATGGCTGGTTATTGATCATGAAATTCTCTGTATTTTCCGACCTTCTCCTTTGCTGAAATTAACCGAAGTCTAGCAATTATGTCATTGCTGTGAGATCGAAATAGTCTTTGGTCATAGTGGCAAAGGCAATACTCTCTGTGTAGAGGTTATAGATTTCAAAAGAGACATTACGCCATTGTTGTTGCCTTGCTTGAAAGGGTTAATGAAATGGATAAAGGATGATTGACAAAAAAAAAATTATACAAACTATATATAAAATATAATATTCTAAAAATAAATTTTTTTTTTTACAAAATTAGAACACTTGACTCTTAAAAATGAGCACTGTTATAAGTGTCAATATAACAAATGTTGTTGGTGAAAATTAGTATTGTTATCTTATTTTATCCATTAAATTAATAATGACACCTCATACCTTTTATATCTTATCATATCTCATATTTTATATCTTTGTTCTCAAAGTTCAAACTGTCGATTCGAACTGCTCAACAAAATATTCATACCAAAATAAGTTTGGAATGATTAAAAATATCCATACTAAAATTTGGAATGATTTTTTTCATACCTCATCATATCTGGACCGTTCAAAAATAGTGATTTTGTATCTATCTTAAAAAATATTAAAAAAATTCCAAAGTTTATAAAATTTCATCCCCAAGTATATTTTAGTATGAATATCATATTGAGCGGTTCAGATCGACAATTTGAACTTTGAAAACGAAGATATAAAATATAAGATATGATGAGGTATTGGAACCCTCTTAATAATATAACAATATTAATTTTTAAGAGTCAAGTATTCTAATTTTGACAAATACCTCGGGGAATTTCCAAATCACCCAGTTGTTTTTTTTTTAAATGAAAGGTGAAGGTCTAACATACAAGCTTCCTTCAAACTCCAATTTATATTACAAAAAAAATTTCCACTTTGTGGGTTTCGAATCCTACATGAGAGTCATGTGCTTTTGCCACTAGACCAAAAGTTAGTTCTCCAAATTAGCCAGTTGTAATAAGCAAAAATAATTTTTTACTCTTCACAGGGAACTGCGAAAACAATAATAATAATAATGTGATTAACATTTTTCATTTCTTAAATAACTGTTCACAATTTCTCAATCTATATATTTCAAAAATTATTTAATTTTAAGCTAGCAAATGCGCAAAGTTCGACTAAAGAACTCTTAATCTTTTTTATTATTTACATACGGTCAACGCAGCAGCCGCAGGTAAATCTTCTTTCATATTCTATAACTTGGAATATTATTAACCATTTCTTTTTTTGTTATTTTATTTGTGGCAAAATGATGATCTATGTCATCCATATGCTGACATGACAGGTAATATTCAGTATCACCAAAAATTTTAAATAATCCGACAATTGCTAAAAATTAGAAATTTCCATTCGATACACCTAACAGTTGCTCAAAGTAGCAAACATTAAATTTAATTTACTTGCGGAAATAGATCTATATTGAGAACAAGTACTTTTTCATTTCATGAGAATTAATCTTAAATAGCCAATAATATATATATGTACGTCCAGTTTTGATAATATAAGAAATTTATTGAATGTTTTATTAGTCTGATGTGGCATGGAAGAAAGTTATTTATTGCGTTTACTATAATTTTTCTCTATTTGGGTGCTAATTATTTACAAAATAAAAAATCTGTTAAATGAACGGCTCACAGGATAAAACCAAACCAGTTCTTATCTCCATATATATTATATATGGATGGAATTAGGTACTGGCAAAAAACCTTGTAGCTCGTGAATCGATCAGGATCATTTTGTGACTTGGTCGCTAACAGTTCGTTCGTTACTGGCCCGAGCTATTAACGAACCAATTCGTTACTGGCTTGGTCTAAACAAGTTTGAGCTGGGTCTAGCTCGCTCGTTTGTTAGATAGATTTTACTATTTGATCTGATCCGTTGGATGAAAGGTTAGGGTTTACAATTTGTTATTTTTTGTTCAATATTCATGCATTTTTGTCATTCTACTAATTGCTATGTTTGATGCTTTGTTTGATGTACTTGTTTCATTCTATTAACTACACTTGGAAATGAATATATGATTTTTTGTTTGATGGGCTTCATTATCTATTTTTTTAATTTGTATGATTATAAGCTAAAATTCTAACTTGGCCCCTTAATCTCAGCTCACTTAGCTTGTTTGGTTGCTGTGGCAATCCGATTACGAGCTGAACTCAGCTTGTGATGAGCCAGCTAGTTGCCACCCGTAAACGGAGCTACATAAAATACAGTCTCCGGTAGGCAGAGAGGCAGAGTCGCAGAGACTACACTGTACAAAATAGAATTCGTATCCTCTGCTTCAACTCAAAAAAGAATCTTTTGAGTTAATGTATCTGGACCGTCTGATTCGCTTTAAGATTTGTGCAAACTAGATCTACACTAATATTAAAGGCCCCCTGAATTATAGGCTTTGGCCGAATTGGCTCCGTTTAAAATCAGACGGCCGAGATGCGTTAACTCAAAAGATGCTCTTCTAAATAATCTCAATATGTTGTAGTAGAACCTATTTTAAAAAAGGGAGTGTCTAGCTGTCTCCCTATAACAATCCCCATTTTGTCCCTCAGGTAGTTATTTTGTCCCCCAGGTATAACTACCTAAGTGACCGTTAACTACTTGGGGGGACCGCCTAATATTTGAATGATTTTACAAGTAGTGTCGCAAATATGGATACTTATGCGCGCAAGTATTAATATATAATACATCAAATATTCATACCTAAGATATCAAGTATTTCAAAAAAAAAACTGGACATATTAACTTTATTTATCTCTCTCATCACACACCTATCTTTTACATATTTTTAGAGGTGGGTTATTTTTCTCTATTCAATATCGCCAATATTTCTGACGATCTGCAAGGAATTTTGCAAATCTAAAATCACGAACGTCTTCTATGTAATTTTCTCTTTCAAATGAGATCCATAATAACATATGTTTAGGTTGTCCGTCGCGCAAGTATTCATACCTCGTCAGTGTAACAAAATACGGTTCATGCGGCCGCATATGCGTATGCGGTTGGCAACCGCATAGAAAATCAATATGCAGTTCCGCATATTGCTTTGTGCAGTCCGCCTATAGTATTATGCAGTCCACCAAATATTTTATTATTTATTAAAAAATCATTTGGATCTAAAAAAATTATTAATAAAAATGGATTGGATATCCGGTAATAACCGAAACCCAAACCAAATACCCATCCGGACGGGGGTCCAGTTGAGTGGGACTATAAAAAGGAGATTATAAACCGGACAGTACCAATTTACTTGGGCGCTTGGGCACAGAATAAATTTGCATCTCTCATCGGAAATCAAATGGAAGTTTGTCTGAGGCTCATCGTACCTAAAACCAATGTTGGGCTAGCCATAAAGGAAAACAATAAAATAATTTTCTTTACCTTTCACAGTACCAATTTATTATAACATTGTTCCATGCATTAATTAATGATCATTGTTCCATGCACCATAAACTTTTAATTGCATATTTCCATTATAAATTTTCATTCATTTAATTAATAGAAAGACTGTGACATTAATAATTGCATACTATGCTCTATTTTATTTGATTATTTTAAATCCACATATGTAAGTCCACATAAAAATCCGCATATGCGGCCGAATACCGTATATGCAGTATGCAATGGCCTTCTGCATACTGCGTCAAAACTGCATTTAATAACATTGTACCTCATCATGCAAGTATTCATATTTCCTCGAACAAGTATTCATATATCATTGTGCAAGTGTGAATAGTTCATGTATCAAGTGTTTGTATCTAACAAATTATATCAATTTTTTTTTCATATGGCACTGGATGATGTTTGAAAGTATTAATATCAAGTATTGCAACTCGTCATGAAAGTGTAAATAGTTCATATATCAAGTGTTTGTATCTAACAAATTATATCATTTTTTTTTCCATATGGCACTAGATGATGTCTGAAAGTATTAATATCAAGTATTGAAAGTATTTATACCTCGTCATGCAAATGTGAATAGTTCATGAATCAAGTGTTTGTATCTAACAAATTCTATCATTTTTTTTTCATATGGCACTAGATGACGTTTGAAATTATTAACATCAAGTATTGCAAGTATTCATACCTCGTAATGCAAGTGTGAATAGTTAATGTATCAAATGTTTGTATCTTATAGATTCTATCAATTTTTTTCCCTTATGGCATCAGATAACTACCTGGGGACCACTACCTACCTGGGGGGACCACTACCTATCAAGAAATTGTACCTAACATATTACATTAAATTTTAATTTTTTTTTCCATATGAAATTGAATGATGTCTGAAAGTATTAATATCAAAATTTGCAAGTATTTATACCTCATTATGCAAGTGTAAATAGTTCATATGTCAATTGTTTGTACCTAACAAATTCTATCAAATTTTAATTTTTTTTCCATATGACATTAGATAACGTCTGAAAGTATTAACACCAAGTATTGCTAGTATTTATACCTCGTCATGCAAGTGTAAATAGTTCATATGTCAAGTGTTTGTAACTAACAGATTCTATGAAATTTTAATTTTTTTTTCATATGACATTGAATGATGTTTGACAGTATTAATATCAAGTACTACAAGTACTCATACCTCATTATGCAAGTGTGAATAGTTTGTGTTTGTATCTAACATATTCTATCAATATTTTTTTTCCTTATGGCATAGATGACGTCTGTATGTATTAATATCAAGTATTGCAAGTATTCATACCTCGTCATGCAAGTATGAATAATTCATGCATCAAGTGTTTGTATCTAACATGATGAGGGATCCACTTACACCATTTTTTGTGACACCCGATTACACCTTATATTTTCAAAGTTTTCAAAGTCCAAACAGTCGATCTAAATTGTTCAACATGATGGATATATTAAAATGTGCTTGCAGATCAAATTTAATATTTTTTTGAATTTTTTTACTATTTATTAAGTATTTTACAAAATCGTTGTTTTCAGCCAATTGGATTTTTGTACCCACTTAATAAATAGTAAAAAAATTCAAAAAAATGTAAATTTTGATCTCCAAGCACATTTTAATATATCTCTCCTCATCTAACATTATTAATATATTTTTTCTTATGACATTAAATGACGTTTGAAAGTATTAATATCAAGGATTGCAAGTATTCATAACTCATCATGCAAATGTAAATAGTTCATATGTCAAGTGTTTATACATAACAGATTATATCAAATTTGAATTTTTTTTCCATATGGTACTGAATGACGTTTGAATACAGGTTGTATTTCATCTTCCTCTAATTTTTTTTTCTTGAATTGGTTGTCTTTCATGTTCTACCGGTTGTCTTTCATCCTTAACAAGCTGTCTTTCATCTACTTCTAGTTGTCTTTCATCTTCCTCTAGTTGTATTTCATCTTTAACTGGTTGTCTTTTATATTTTACCAGTTGTCTTTCATCTTCTACAAGTTGTCTTTTATCTTGAACTGGCTGTCTTATATGTTCTACCAGTTGTCTTTCATCTTCTTCTAATTGTATTTCATATTGTACTAGTTGTCTTTCATGTTCTACTGATTGGCTTTCATTATCTACTTGTTGTCTTTCATCATGTACTTGTTGTCTTTCATCTTACTCTAGTTCTATTTTTTCTATCTCTAGTAGCCATTCATCTTGTACTGGTTGTCTTTCTTGTTCTTATGGTTGTCTTTCACGTTCTTCTGGTTGTTTTTCATATTCTAATGGTTGTCTTTCATCTACTACTGGTTGTTTTTCATCTGTTACTAGTTGTATTTCATCATATACTAGTTGTCATTCTTGTTCTACAGGTCGTCTTTCATGTTCTACTTGTTGTCTTTCATCTTTCACTTCTTGTCTTGCATCTTTCTCTTAGTTGTATTCTTCTTCTTCTAGTTGTCTTTCATGTTGTACTAGTTATCTTTTATTTTCTGCTGGTTGTCTTTCATCTTCTGCTGGTTGTCTTACATGTTCTACTAGTTGTCTTTCATCTTCTTATAGTTGTCTTTCATTTTCTAGTAGTTGTATTCAACTTCTTCAAATTGTCTTTCATGTTCTAGTGGTTGTCTTCCATGTCCTACTGATTGTCTATCATCTCCTTCTGGTTGTATTTCATATTCTTTTATTTTTTTTTAATCTTGAACTGGTTGTCTTTCAGTTTCTACTAGTTGTCTTTCATCTTCTACAAGTTGTTGTTCATCTTCTTCTGGTTGTTTTTCATCTTCTACTTGTTGTCTTTCATGTTCGGATTGTCTTTCATTCTCTACTTGCTGTATTCATCTTCTTGTTTTCTTTCATGGTCTAATGGTTGTGTTTCATCTACCATAGCTTGTATTTCATCTTCTTCTAGTTATCTTTCATCTTAAAGTGGTTGTCTTTCATGTTCTACTGGTTGTCTTTCATCTTCTACAAGTTATTTTTCATCTTCTTCTAGTTGTCTTTCATCTTGAACTGGTTGTCTTTTGTGCTCTACTAGTTGTCTTTCATCTTCTACAAGCTGTCTTTCATCTTCTTCTAGTTGTCTTTCATCTTGTACTCGTTGTCTTTCATGTTCTATTGGTTGGTTTTCATGTTCTATGATCACTCAAAAGAGAGCAATGTTTCTTTTAAAATTTATAAACTCGGAAATGCTATCAGTTCGGACTGCAAGCGCACAATCCTATCGAGTAGTATATTCGAGGTCGATCCACAGGGAATATTGGTTCAATGTTTTGAGCGATCGAATCACAATCTTTCAAAAGGCTAGACGAAATCTGAAAATTGAGAGATGTTGTTGTGATCAATGTAAATTAGGAAGCAATTAAAAGTAATTAAAATAAAGATAGAGATGAGAATTCCTAGGGTTTCGGCACACCATTGCCACTCAATCCGCCTTGACAATATATTCCTGTTGCGTCTGATATCCTGTTGTTGTTTAATGAAAGACACCACATAGGTCACTGCGATTTATGTTACGCAAGAATGACAGATCTTTCACCGAGATTCTACATAGGACACTGCGATTTACCTTACGCAAATGTCTGATCTCTCAAATACCCCAAATTACTACACAGATCACTGCGATTTACTTTACGCAAGTGATGGAATTTTGTACGCGTTTTGTTGGTCTGGTTTATGGTTTCCCCGCTAAGGTTTTCTTCACATAAACCTAATAGATCTCAACGAGGCTAATTCATACAAATAGTTTCTCTTGCCATTAAAGTACTGTCACTACCCTAACGGACTCAAACTAGATCATTGAAATTAGATGAAGAGATAGTAAATCACAAAAGCATTTTGTTTCAACAACAAGAAATCATAATCAACAGAAATATATATATCAAAACATCAAGAGTAACAAGGTTTATTGCCTAGCCCTAAGAAAAGGAACTTAGCCGCGGAACGGCATCGTTACAAGCACTCCTCTCTTCTCACTTTAATCAAATCTAACCCTAATTACAAAGATAACTATTCCTTCTGCCCAGGGGCCTTATATAGGAGTGGAGGGACGTGTAGAGGTTGAGTAGGGGCTAAGAAACTGATCTGGAAACAGCTGTCGGCAGTTATTCCCCAAGAAACGCCTTCGGATACGGACCGTATTGGGTAATACGGTCCGTATTAAGACATTGACGGTTAGGGTTTAATGCTTCCAGCGCTATCTTTCGGTCTGTGCTAAGCCTGGTCCGTATTAGGCAATACGGACCGTAACAAAGGCAGTGGATGAGCGTCGCTGATCCGATTGACCTGATTCTAGCTCCATTTGGTGTAAAATAGTCCCAAAACCTGTTTTCTGCAATAAAACATAAAGAAGGGTTACAGTAGCCTTTTTCTCTAATTAATTAAACATAAGTGTGAGAAAATATGCAAAACCTAAGCCAAAACCCTACGTAAATCATCATTATTTTGACTCTGATGACGCCTCCGAACTTGAATTGTTGCTTGTCCTCAAGCAACGACATCCCAGCTGGTCAAAGATTCAGTCTAGGTTAAACCATACAATCTCAAGGTCTTGTTTAAAAATCAAATTAGGGCTTAGGTTAGGTACAATTGGCATGACAATAAAAAATTAGAACTTAAAAATATTCATGACCTCTCCCTTGAACAATTTATTCACCCCATGATTGACCTCATTATGCTTACCCTAGAAAAATTATTATCAAACAATCTACTTCACAAATATCCTTAAAATTGAGAGTATTAATTTTCCCTTCGATTATAAATGGATCCCTTCCAATCAATAGGAATTCTAATGATATAAATTTTGGTTTTCCTTCCCAATTGATTGGAGCAAATTATGACAACTAAGTGTGTTGGTACTTGTGACTATTTTTAAAAAATTAAATATATACAAGAATTTAAATTTGGGAGGTTCTCTCGAGCCTATTGGTAACCAGTCTTGCGTAGGCACCCGTACTCTTTTTATCCTCCATCTTTTATTATATTTTTTCCTTTTTTCTGATTTTTATATTTTTTTTATTTTTCTCATTTCTGATTTTTTTTGTATTTTTCGTTTTTTTCTGAAAAATAAAATATTTTTGTGTCACAAGCACCATGATTACACCCAATTCCAAGTATTCATTCATACGAGAAATTATTGCATAGTTTCGCTAGAGGTCTATCTATAATAAATGGGTATTCTAAAACACTATCAAGTTTAAAAAGACTTTGCAAAAATAAATTACTCAACAATAAAAATTCTAGGGTTTGCGATTTTTGGTCAACACTCATGGTTAGCAATTAATTGTTCACTTTGAGATCACTAATTATTTTTACAATTTTGAATTTTTAGTATTATGGTCGATTGTCTAAACCTTAACCTAATTCAA
The DNA here is from genome assembly GCA_028015225.1 of Carex myosuroides. Lineage (NCBI taxonomy): Eukaryota > Viridiplantae > Streptophyta > Magnoliopsida > Poales > Cyperaceae > Carex > Carex myosuroides. Next base: position 1,511,256 of record CM051478.1, read on the forward strand.
TTTAAAATCAATTCCTATTTGATTAACCTACTCCTAAGTAAAAAAAATGCAAGCTAGCTAAAAAGCTCAATCTAATCATTCTAGGATTTTTGGTAAAGCCTCTAACCCTAGTCAAAAATTGAGTAAAACTACTAGCACCTAAGAATTTAAAATGTGAAAAATTTAAAGATACATGGTCAATTTACCTCCTACCCCCCGAATAAAATTGAGCATTGTCCCCAATGCTCGAGAGATAAAAATAAAGGAAGTAATAAAGTAAAAAAGACCGGGAAAAGATACAACTCACTGCACCTCAATCCTGAGGTGGTGGAGGTGGTGGTGGGCGCTGGATCTCCTCGTAGAATGACGGGTCGAAGAGTCCATAGGGTGGTGGCTGGTATGGCAATCTGGTGGTGAGAGCATGCTGGTAGTACTGATGTGACATGTGGCGGGCCTGCTGTGCCTCCCGCCTATTGTTGGCAGCATACCCTCGAAGCTCGTCCATGCCCTGACGAACATGGTATGTATAGTCACGTGTCTCATCATACTGCTGGTCAAGCCGAGCATAAGTGGTCCTGGTGTCGATGGAGAACCTCTCCATGTTCACGTTGACTCTTTAGACGGCTTGGAGAACTCGGTTGTATCCACTTTGAGGGGCATCAGATGGTCCCGCCCCTTGTCGCGCTGCTTCTGCTGTGAGCGCCTCTTGCCGAGCCCTTTGCTCATTTGCCGCCATTTCTTGCATGTATACGGCGGCTGCTGCGGTTTCGGCCCTATTTTCTTCCTCAGCTTCGGCCTCTAGGGCGTCAAAATCGACCTCATCATCACTCTCCTCGGCGGCCTGTCTGCCAATAGGGGCCACTTGCCTCCATCTTTGCTGGTTTTTGAGAGGTAGTGGTTTGCAAGGCATCTGAACCCTCCTGCTTTCGATGTGGTATAGGTATGCCTCGGGAGGTCTGCCACTGATCATTCTCATCGCGGTGAGGCACTCGATGTCTAGGAATTTCATGCCAGTGCCTTCTTTCAGGAAATCTACCTCGAGTCTGAGTTGCCGAGCGAGGATTGTTGCCATGGCACCAATGGAGATGTTTCCTTTGCCCCTTTTGTTTGTTCCAATTGAGTGGATGTGGTTGCAAAGAAAGTGGCCAATGTGCGAAGGCTCTTCCGAGGTGATGAGCATGCATTTGAGAATGTACAGCTCGGGGAAGGTGACTTTCGCACAGGTCTCACCTCGAGCGAAAAGAGAGTTTCTGAGAGCCGCTTGCATGTAACGGATTACTGGATGGACAATGTGGCTGGCGACTCTCGGATCACTGATACGGTCATTGGTGATCATCTTCCAGAAATTCCGATCATCATTGTATGCCTGTACGCCCTCATCTTTAAAGCCAAAGATGTCGCAGAAATCATGCATTGACATCTCCTGCTCTATATTCATCAGTTGAAATTTGATTGTATCATTTTCGGAGGAGAAGGTGGCAATGAACTCGCGAGTGAGGTCGTCATAGGTTGGGACATCCACCAGCTTGTTGAGAAAGTCCCAGATGTGAACCATTTTTGCTAGGGTTTTGAATTGGGCGAGGAGGCCGAGCTCTTGAAGGGTCTCGATATGAATGGTCTTGTGGTTGATGATTTTGTTGTCTTCCAACTTTTCGAAGACTCTGGCATGTGCTCTGGAGGTGAATTTGATATCCAGGGGGTTATATTGTTGCTCCTACATTGGCTGCGGTTCATTTTGAGGAGGAGATTCCGGTAATTCTTCTTGTTCGGGGCTCCGATCGGGTGATTCAGGTGGTGGATTTTGAGAAGAAGACTCCCCCCTCTTCTTCTTGCCTTTACCTGTCAAAGCTTTGAGAAGACCTCGTGTTTTTGGGGCCATTTGTGGTGATTACCAGCCTCTGTTACGGACCGTATTAATCTAATACGGACTGGATACGGACCTGGGTGCTGGTTGAGAATGGCCAAGTACAGGACCCAATACGGACCGTATTGACAGATACGGACCGTATTATACTGGTACTGGTTCTGGTAAAAACTGAAAAACCCTAATTTTTTTGTATTTTTCGTGATTTTTGGTATTATACTAAATAAAGAGAGGAAACAACTCTAAAACTAAATTACCAAAAGGAATAAAAGACTAATTTAAGAAACTAAAATTAAAATTGAAAATTAAAGAGGGAAAGGAGAAGAGAAACCCGAAAATGGTGAAGATTCGGTGTTCTTGGTGAATACGGGTCAGATACGACCCGTATTGGCAGTAGGTGGTTGTGCGAGAGGTGGTTGACGCGATCTCCCTTGTTGCCGGCAGTGTTTTGCGAGGTTGGCTCGGGTTTTTGCAAGAAAGAGGGAGAAGAAGAGAGGAAGGGGGAAGAGAAGTAGAGAAGGAAGAGAAGAGGGGAATAGAAATGGGAGAGGGCTCAAAAATAGAAGAATTTCTATTTTGAACGGTTACCCAACTTCGCGCCTCTTCATTAACGGGTTTTAATTTCACAGATCAGTTTTGATTACGGACCATATTAGCTGATACGGTCTGTATCCGATCCAAAAATTTTAATCCCGATAACTGTTTCCAACTCTTCCTCTGGATACGGTCCGTATTGGCTAATACGGGCCGTATTTTCTGCTGTTTTCCTTTTTTATCCAACTTCTTTCTCCGTATTCACTGTCGTAATCCGTATTGGCTGATACGGTCAGTAACAGATAATATTTTCTTGACTTTTCCAATGTTTTTAACCGAGCCCTTCCTCTAGCATGTTCACCTGGTCATGAAAAATAAGTGGATGTGACTCGTTCCCTAGTTAAAGTCTTAATCTATCTAAAAATAAAAATTTATACGAAAATATAAAAGTGGCCTTGGGTTGCCTCCCAAGAAGCGCTTGTTTAAAGTCGTTAGCTTGACTCGGTGTCGCATCAGTTTCTTCCGGATATCCTCCCGTCAATGCAAGGGGGTTGCTTGTCGGGTGGCTTGCCTTCAGCGTCCTCTGTGGTCTCATCATCACTGCCCTTCTCGAAGAAGTCGGTTGGTGTTTGAGGTCCGGGGTCGAATGCCATACTCACACCGAGTACTACTTCGACCTCATCCAGTCTTTGAGAAATTGCATCGAGTTCTTCGCGAAGGTTTTTGATTAATGCAAGGGCTAAGAGAGAATAATTCCTGTTGTTTGCGATATTAGGGCTCTTGTTCAGATCATCGGTTTGTGCTGTCACGGAGGTTGGATGGATCTGACCGTCGTCTTGTACAATGAACAATCTCTTCACTTCTGCTTCGTGCATCATTTCTTTGATGTCTTCAAATTCATCCATTCGCAATTCATCATTGCCATACTCGTCCGTTGTTTCCAAATTGTAGATAAGATTTATGTCAGGTGGGACTTTGGTTTCATTCATGTTGAAGATCATTTTATTCTCGCCAACATTGAGTGAAATCTTTCCGTTCCTAACATCGATCATTGCCCCACATGTGGCGAGAAATGGCCTTCCAAGGATGATCGGGATCTGCTCATCTTCTTCCATATCAACTATCACAAAATCTGCTGGTATCCAGAATTTACCAACCTTGATTGGGATATCAAGCAACATTCCTTCAGGATATCGAATTGATCGGTCAGCTAGTTGCAGTGAGATCCGTGTTGGTGATAGGTCTCCACATTCCAATTTATCAAATACTACCTTAGGCATCAAACTCACACTTGCTCCTAGATCACATAAAGCTCTCTTAAAATCGGTTGTGCCAATAGTGCATGGTATCGAGAAGCTTCTCGGATCTTTTAACTTTGTCGGTAATTTGCTTTGCACTAGCGCACTACACTCCAGATTGAGCGGAACTATTGAGAATTCTTGGAGCCTACTTCGGTTTGAAAGAATCTCCTTCAAAAATTTAGCATACGAAGGTATGCTTGCGATTGCTTCAGTGAAGGGGATTGTGACTTGTAACTGCTTGAGTGTCTCCATGAATCTCGCGAATTGCTGCTCCATCTTGTGCTTGGCAGGCCTTGGAGGGAATGGCAGAGGTGGCTTGTAGGGTGGTGGTGAAATGTATTCAGGTTTGGGTTGTCGCTCGTCTCCACCTACGGTGTCATTCTGCTCCTCGATAAGGTCTGTCTGCAATTCAAATACGGGCGGCTCCGATTATTGCGGCTCGTATTCTTTGGAATGCGATGGCTCTGCATGCATCTCATCGGAAGTTTGATCGGGCATGGGAGGTCCCTTGTAAGCTGTACCGCTCCTTAATGTTATGCATTTGCAAGTCTCTATCGGGTTTTCTTCCGGTTGGCCCGGAAATTTTCCTTTTCCACGTGTAATACTCGAGAGTTCTTTTGCCATCTTAGAGACATTGTCTTCTAAGTCTTTGTTGCGGTTTGTTAAGGATTCGATCTTTTGTGCGATTTCGGCGTTAGCTTTGTCTTGCTTCTCTAGGAATCTCTCCATTAAAGATGTGATGTCAGGTTGCTGTGGTTGATTGTATTGCCTTGGTTGATAGTTCTGTTGAGGATTGTTGTATCTCGGTTGATAATTGGGCTGTGGTTGATAGTTCTGTTGGGGTGCAGCAGGTCTTTGATTGTTTGCGTATGAGAGATTTGGATGGTTTCGGTTATTCAGATGGTATGTATTGTAAGCGGGCTGAGGTCGAAAGCTATTGTCGATTGCGTTTGCTTGCTCCATTTCTTCCTCAGTTTCCGTCACATTCATACATTCGGTCATCTCATGCGCTCCTCCACAATAGCCACATGCTGTTGCGGCATTGACTGCTGCTACCGTTCGTGCTTGGTTTGCTTATTGAGTGCCATCTGCAAAGCATCAATCTTTGCGCTCAGCATGGATATATCATCTACTCGGTGCATGCCAGGTGTTGGAGTTGACTTCTTTCGCTCAGAGATCCAGTAGTGTTGGTTGATTGCGATCTCTTCAATTAGGTTGTAAGCCTCGTCAGGTTCCTTGTTCATGATTGCTCCCCCTGCGGAAGCATCAATAGACAACCTATCGGTAGGGTTTAGACCATTATAAAAAGTTTGGACAATCAGCCATCTTTCTAGACCATGATGTGGACAACACCTTAACATATCCTTATATCTATCCCATGCCTCACACAATGTTTCACCATCCCTTTGTTCAAAATTAGTAATTGCATTTCTAAACCTCGAAGTTTTGGATTGTGGGAAATATTTTGCAATAAACACATTAAACAATTGGTCCCAAGTTTGAATGGAATTGGCCGGTAAAGGAAACAACCATGCTCTTGCTTTATCTTTTAATGAAAATTGAAATAACCTTAGCCTGATTGCTTCATCGGTAACTCCGTTGATCTTTATCGTCTCGCATATCCCTACGAAAATTGACAAATGAAGGTGTGGATCTTCATATGGAAATCCTCCAAATTGCTGTTGCGAAACTATATTTATGAGAGCAGGTTTGATCTCAAAATTACGGTTCGTAACAGTTGGCGGCTTTATACTAGAATTAGGATCATTCGCGCGCGGTACGCAATAGTCTCGTAGAAGTTTGGGTCTTGCTGCATCGTGAACTTCGTTATCACCATTGTTTTATCTTCCATTGTTGATCGGTTCGTTCGGTGGGATATTCATGTTGATCGAATCTGAGTCTTCTTCGCTTTCAGAATTACTTGATGAAGAACTATGATTGGTTCTTATCGGTGATGTGGAAGCGAATTGTCCTCTCCTACTAGCAATCCTCTCGGATCTTCGTACGGATGATTCGGCCAGCGTGCAGTTTCCTAAAAAGAAAAGAAAATCTGAAAATCAACTAAAGACTAAAAAATAAAATAAAATAAAAATAAAAACGAAATTAAAAATAAAAGAAAAATAAAAATACAGAAAATAAAAAGAAATCTAGGCGTTTCTAATTAATTGGATTCAATGGTCAAAGCAAGGACGTCTTGCGAGGCCTTGCACAATGAACCATTATTCCCCGGTAACGGCGCCAAAAAGCTTGATCACTCAAAAGAGAGCAATGTTTCTTTTAAAATTTATAAACTCGGAAATGCTATCGGTTCGGACTGCAAGCGCACAATCCTATCGAGTAGTATATTCGAGGTCGATCCACAGGGAATATTGGTTCAAAGCTTTGAGCGATCGAATCACAATCTTTCAAAAGGCTAGACGAAATCTGAAAATTGAGAGATGTTGTTGTGATCAATGTAAATTAGGAAGCAATTAAAAGTAATTAAAATAAAGATAGAGATGAGAATTCCTAGGGTTTCGGCACACCATTGCCACTCAATCCGCCTTGACAATATATTCCTGTTGCGTCTGATTTCCTGTTGTTGTTTAAAGAAAGACACACATAGGTCACTGCGATTTATGTTACGCAAGAATGACAGATCTTTCACTGAGATTCTACATAGGACACTGCGATTTACCTTACACAAATGTCTGATCTCTCAAATAGCCCAAATTACTACACAGATCACTGCGATTTACTTTACGCAAGTGATGGAATTTGGTACGCGTTTTGTTGGTCTGGTTTATGGTTTCCCTGCTAAGGTTTTCTTCACATAAACCTAATAAATCTCAATGTGGCTAATTCATACAAATAGTTTCTCTTGCCATTAAAGTACTGTCACTACCCTAACGGACTTAAACTAGATCATTGAAATTAGATGAAGAGATAGTAAATCACAAAAGCATTTTGTTTCAACAACAAGAAATCATAATCAACAGAAATATATATATATATATATATATCAAAACATCAAGAGTAACAAGGTTTACTGCCTAGCCCTAAGAAAAGGAACTTAGCCGCGGAACGTCATTGTTACAAGCACTCCTCTCTTCTCACTTTAATCAAATCTAACCCTAATTACAAAGATAACTATTCCTTTTGCCCTGGGGCCTTATATAGGAGTGGAAGGACGTGTAGAGGTTGAGTAGGGGCTAAGAAACTGATCTGGAAACAGCTGTCGACAGTTATTCCCCAAGAGACGCCTTCGGATACGGTCCGTATTAAGACCTTGACGGTTAGGTTTTAATGCTTCCAGCGCTATCTTTTGGTCTGTGCTAAGCCTGGTCCGTATTAGGCAATACGGACCGTAACAAAGGCAGTCGATGAGCGTCGCTGATCCGATTGACCTGATTCTAGCTCCATTTGGTGTAAAATAGTCCCAAAACCTGTTTTCTGCAATAAAACATAAATAAGGGTGACAGTAGCCTTTTTATCTAATTAATTAAACATAATGTGAGAAAATATGCAAAACCTAAGCTAAAACCCTACGTAAATCATCATTATTTTGACTCTGATCATTCTACTTGTTGCTTTCATCTTCTACTTGTTGGTTTTCATCTTCCTATAGTTGTATTTCTTCTTCCTTTAGTTGTCTTTTATCTTGTACTAGTTGTCTTTTATCTTCAAATATTGGTTTTAATTTTTCTTCTAATTGTCTTTCATCTTGTACTGCTTGTCTTTCGTGTTCTAGTGGTTTTTTTTATATCCTACTGATTGTCTTTCATCTCCTACGGTTTGTATTTCATATTCTTCTAGTTGTATTTCATCTTATTATTGTTATCTTAATCTTGTACTAGATTGGTTTTATCTTCTAGTAGTTGTCTTTAATCTTGTACTTCTTTTATATTTTAGTAATGGTTTTTCATGTCCTACAGATTATCTTTCATATACTACTGGTTGTATCTCATCTTTTTCAAGTTAACTTTTTATCTTGTATTGGTTGTCATTCATGTTCTACTGGTTTTCTTTCATTTTCTTCTAGTTGTTTATCATCTTGAACTGGTTGTCTTTCATGTACTACTAGTTGTCTTACATGTCCTACTAGTTGTCTTTGATGTTCTACTAGCTGTCTTTCATCATCTTCTACTTGTCTTTCATGTTCTACTGGTTGTCTATAATCTTCTACTGGTTGTCTTTCATCTTCTACTAGTTGTCTTTCATCTTCTTCTAGTTGTCATTCATATTCTTCTAGTTGTTTTTCATCTTGTACTGATTGTCTTTCATCTTCTTGTAGATTATTTCAAACTTTTTCTAATTGTCTCTCATCTTGTACTAATTGTCTCTCATCTTCTACTAATTGTCTTTCATCTTTCATGTTCAAGTGCTTGTCTTCCATGTGCTACTGATTGTATTTCATATATTACTGGTTGTATTTCATCTTCATCTGATTGTCTTTCATCTTTTATTGGTTGTATTTCATCTTCTTCTCGTTGTCTTTTTATCTTGTACTAGTTGTCTTTCATTTTCTACTGGTTGTCTTTTATCATCTGTTGGTTGTCTTTCATCTTCTAGTAGTTGTCTTTTATTTTCTAGTAGTTGTTTTCAATATTCTTCAAGTTATCTTTCATCTTGTACTGCTTGTCTTTCATGTTCTACTGGTTGTTTTCCATGTCCTACTGATTGTCTTTCATTTCCTAATGGTTGTATTTGATCACCCAAAAGTGAGCGATGTTATCTTTTAAAATTTATAAACTTGGAAATGCTATCGGTTCGGATCGTAAACGCACAATCCTATCGAGTAGTATAATCGAGGTCGATCCACAGGAAATATTGGTTTAGAGTCTTGAGCGATCAAATCACAATCTTTCGAAAGGCTAGACAAAATCGGAAAATTTGAGAGTTGAAGTTGTGATCAATGTAAATTTGGCAATAATTAAAAGTAATTAAAATAAATATAGAGATGAGAATTCATAAAGTTTCGGCACACCATTGCTACTCAATCCTCTTTGATATTCTACTTCTGTCGAGTCTGATTTCCTGTTGTTGTTTATGGAAGACACTACATAGGACACTGCGAGTTACTTGCGCAAATGATGGATCTCTAAAATACACAAGTTACTACATAGGACACTGCGAGTTATGCAAATGACAGAACTTGGTTCGCGTTTTGTTGTTCCGATTTATGGTTTCCCTGCTAAGATTTTCTTCACATAAATCTAATGGCTCCTAACAAGGCTAACTCGTCCATCATAGTTTCTCTTACCATTAAAGCACTGTCACTACCCTAACGGATTAAACTAGATCATCGAAATCAGGTGAAAGGAGAGTAACTCACAAAAGCATTTCAATCAACAACAAGAAATCATAATCAACAGAAAATATATATATCAAAGCATCATGAGTAACAAGGTTTACTGCCTAGCCACTAAGAAAAAAAACTTAGCCGCGGAACGGCATGGTTACAACACTCCTCTCTTTCTCACTTAATCAAATTTAACCAAAATTACAAAGATGTCTTCTTCTTCTGTCCAGAGTGCTTATATAGGAGTGAGGGGACATCTGGAGATGAGTAGAGGCCAAGAAATCTGATCTGGATATAGCTGGACCAGTTATTCCCAAAAGGGTGCCTTGGTTACGGACCGTACTGGCTGGTACGGTCCGTATCCATACCATGTCGCTGAGGGGTTTAATGCGTATCGCGCTATCTCCTGGTCCGTATCTGGCTAGGTCCGTATCAGTCAGTGCAGGCCGTAACAGAGACTTAGTCGATGAGCGTCGCTTATCCGATTGACCTGATTCTTACTCCATTTGATGTGAAATAGTTCCAAAATATGTTTCCTGCGATAAAACATAAAAAAAGGTGACAGTAGCCTTTTTCTCTAATTAATTAAACATAAGTGTGAGATAATATGCAAAACCTAAGCCAAAACCCTACGTAATTCATCATGATTTTGACTCTGATCAATATTTCATCTTCTTATAATTTTCTTTAATCTTGAACTGGTTGTCTTTCATGTTCTACCTGTTGTCTTTCATCTTCTATAAACGGTTTTTCATCTTCTTCTGGTTGTCTTTCATCTTCTGATGTCTTTCGTTTTCTACTAGTTGTCTTTCATCTTCTTCTAGTTGTCTTTCATTATCTACTAGTTGACTTTCATCTTCTTCTATTGTTTTTCATCTTGTACTGGTTGTCTATCATGTTTTATTGGATGTCAATCACGGTCTAATGGTTGTATTTCATCTTCTTCTAGTTATCTTTCATCTTGAATTGATTGTCTTTCATGTTCTACTGGTTGTCTTTCATCTTCTACAAGATGCATTTCATCTTCTTCTAGTTGTATCTTCTTCTAGTTATCTTTCATCTTGAACTGGTTGTCTTTCATGTTCTATTAGTTGTCTTTCATCTTCTACAAGCTGTCTTTCATCTTCTTCTAGGGGTCTTTCATCATGAACTGGTTGTCTTTCATGTTCTACTAGTTGTCTTTCATCTTCTACAAACTGTCTTTCATCTTCTTCTAATTGTCTTTCATTTTGTACTCGTTGTCTTTCATGTTCAACAGGTTGACTTTCATGTTCTACTTGTTGTTTCATCTTCCACTTGTTGTTTTCCATTAGTTGTCTTTCATCTTGTACTAGTTCTTTTCATTCTTCTTCTAATTGTCTTTCTGTAGTGCTTGTCTTTCATGATATAGTGGTTGTTTTTTTCATATCCCACTAATTATCTTTTATCTCCTACTGGTTGTATTTCACATTTTTCGAGTTGTATTTCATCTTCTTCTTGTTATCTTTAATCTTGTGCTATATGTATTTCATCTTCTTCTAGTTCTTATTCATATTCTACTAGTTGTTTTAATCTTGTACTGTTTGTCTTTCATCTTCTTGTAGTTGTTTTCATTCTTCTTCTAATTGTTTTTCATCTTGTCTTGCTTGTATTCATGTTCAAGTGATTGTTTTCCATATCCTTCTGATTGTCTTTCATCTCATACTGGTTGTATTTCATATTCTTCTAGTTGTATTTCATCTTCTTTTTATTATCTTTGATCTTGTACTAGATGTGTTTCATCTTTTTCCAGTTCTCATTCATATATTCTACTAGTTGTTTTTTTTATCTTATACTGGTTGTGTTTCATCTTCTAGTTGTTGTTTTGATTGTTCTTCTAATTGTCTTTCGTCTGTACTGCTTGTCTTTCATGCTCTAATGGTTGTTTTCCATATCCTTCTGATTGTATTTCATCTCATACTGGTTGTATTTCAAATTGTTCTAGTGGTATTTCATCTTCTTCTTGTTATCTTCTTGTTCTGGATGCGTTTTATCTGCTAGCAATTGTCTTTCATCTTGTACTGGTTGTCTTTCATGTTTTAGTGGTTGTTTTTCATGTCCTACAGATTGTCTTTCATCTACTACTGGTTATATTTCATCTTCTTCAAGTTAACTTTTATCTTGTATTGGTTTTGTTTCATGTTCTACTAGTTTTTTTTTCATTTTCTTCTAGTTGTTTATCATCTTGAACTGGTTGTGATTAATGTACTACTAGTTGTCTTTCATGTCCTACTAGTTGTCTCTCATTTTATACTGGTTATCTTTCATCATCTTCTAATTGTCTTTCATGTTCTACAAGTTGTCTATAATCTTCTTCTCGTTGTCTTTCATCTTGCACTGATTGTCTTTCATCTTCTAGTAGTTGTTTTCAATTATCTTCTAATTGTCTCTCATCTTGTACTACTTGTCTTTCACGTTCTAGTGGTTGTCTTCCATTTGCTACTGATTGTCTTTCATATACTGCTGGTTGTATTTCATTTTCTTCTTCTTCTAGTTATCTTTCATCTTCTACTAGTTGTCTTTCATCTTCTTCTAGTTGCCATTCATATTCTTCTAGTTGTTTTTCATCTTGTACTGATTGTCTTTCAACTTCTAGTTGTTTTTCATCTTGTACTGATTGTCTTTGAACTTCTAGTAGTTGTTTTCAGTCATCTCTAATTGTCTCTCATCTTGTACTACTTGTCTTTCATGTTCTAGTGGTTGTCTTCCATGTCTACTAATTGTCTTTCATATACTACTGGTTGTATTTCATCTTCTTCTGATTGTCTTTCATCTTTTGTTGGTTGTAATTCATCTTCTTCTAGTTGTCTTTTATCTCGTACTGGTTGTATTTCATTTTGTACTGGGTGTTTTTTGTCTTCCGTTGGTTGTCTTTCATGTCCTACTGGTTGTATTTCATCTTCTTCTAGTTTTCTTTAATCTTGAACTGGTTGTTTTTCATGTTCACTAGTTGTCATTCATCTTCTACAAATTGTTTTGTATCTTCTTCTGGTTGAGTTTCATTTTCAGGTTGTCTTTCATTCTCTACTTGATGTATTTCATTTTCTGGTTGTCTTTCGTTTTCTACTAATTGTCTTTCATCTTGTTCTAGTTATATTTCATGTTCTACTGGTTGACTTTTATCCTCTTCTACTTTTTTTTCATCTTGTACTGGTTGTCCACCATGTTTTATTTGTTGTCTTTCACAGTCTAATTGTTGTCTTTCATCTACTACAAGTTGTATTTCATCTTCTTTTAGTTATCTTTCATCTTGAATTGGTTGTCTTTCATCATCTACAAGATGTCTTTCATCTTCTTCTAGTTGTCTTTCATCTTCTTTTAGTTGTCTTTCATCTTGAACTGGTTGTATTTCATGTTCTACTAGTTGTCTTTCATCTTCTACAAGCCGTCTTTCATCTTGTTCTTGTTGTCTTTAATCTTGTACTCGTTGTCTTTCATGTTCGACTGGTTGGCTTTCATGTTCTACTTGTTGTTTTCATCTTCCTCTAGTTGTATTTCTTCTTCCTCTAGTTGTATTTCTTCTTCCATTAGTTGTCTTTCATCTTGTACTGGTTGTCTTTCATGTTGTACTAATTGTCTTTCCTCTTGTACTGCTTATCTTTCATCTTCTTCCAGTTCTCATTCATATTCTACTAGTTGTTTTTAATCATGTACTGGTTGTCTTTCATGTTCTACTAGTTACTTTCATTCTTCTTCTAATTGTCTTTCATCTTGTACTGCTTGTCTTTCAGGTTCTACTGGTTGTTTTCCATATCCTTCTGATTGTTTTTCATCTCATACTGGTTGTATTTCATATTCTTCTAGTTGTATTTCATCTTCTTCTTGTTATCTTTAATCTTGTACTAGATGTGTTTTATCTTCTAACAATTGTATTTTATCTTGTACTGGTTGTCTTTCAAGTTTTAGTGATTGTTTTTCACGTCCTACATATTGTCTTTCATATACTGCTGGTTATATTTCATCTTCTTCAAGTTAACTTTTATCATGTATTGGTTTGTCTTTCATTTTCTTCTAGTTGTTTATCATCTTGAACTGGTTGTGTTTCATGTACTACTAGTTGTCTTTCATGTCCTAGTAGTAATCTTTCAAGTTCCACTGGTTATCTTACATAATCTTCTAGTTGTCTTTCATGTTCTACTGGTTGTCTATATTCTTCTTCTGTTTGTCTATCATCTTCTTCTAGTTGTCTTTCAACTTCTTCTAGTTGTCTTTCATATTCTTCTGGTTTTCTTTAATTTTCTTCTAGTTGTGTTTCATCTTGCACTGGTTTTCTTTCATTCACTACTAGCTGTCTTTCATGTTCAACTGGCTGTCATTCATCTTCTTCTAGTTATCTTTCATCTACTACTAATTGTTTTTTTTATCTTGTTCTACTTCTCTTTCATATAGTACAGGTTGTCTTTCACGTTCTACTGGTTGTCTTTCATTTACTACATGTTGTATTTCATCTTCTTCTAGTTGTCTTTCTTCTTGAATTGGTTGTTTTTCATGTTCTACCGGTTCTCTTTCATTATCGTCTTTCATCTTCAACAAGCTGTCTTTCATCTTCTTCAAGTTGTATTTCATATTCTACTGGTTGTCTTTCATGTTCTTCTTCTTGTCTTTCAACTTTTGCTAGTTGTTTTTCATATTCCACTGGTTGTTTTTCATCTTCTGGTTATCCTTCATCTTCTACTGGTCATCTTTCATCTTCTACTGGTCGTCTTTCATCTTCTACTGGTTGTCTTTCATCTTTTACTAGTTGTCTTTCATCTTCTTCTAGTTATTTTTTATCTTGTACTGATTGTCTTTCATCTTCTAGTAGTTGCTTTTAATCTTCTATTTGTCTCTCATCTTGTACTACTTGCATTTCATGTTCTAGTGGTTGTCTTCCATGTGCTACTGGTTGTATTTCATATTCTTCTGATTGTCTTTCATCTTTTGTTGGTTGTATATCTCCTTCTTCTAGTTGTCTTTTTTATCTTGTACTCTTTCATTTTCTACTGGTTGTCTTTTATCTTCTATTGGTTGTCTTTCCTCTTCTATTAGTTGTCTTTCATCTTCTTCTAGTTGTCTTTCATTTTCTAGTAGTTGACTTCAATCTTCTTCAAGTTGTCTTTCATCTTGTACCTTGTCTTTTATTTTCTACTGATTGTCTTTCACTTCCTACTGGTTGTCTTTCATTTCCTACTGGTTGTATTTCATCTTCATTTGTCTTTCATATTGTACTAGTTGTCTTTCATCTTCTACAAACTGTTTTTCATCTTCTTCTGGTTGTCTTTCATTTTCTACTTGTCTTTCATCTTCTACTAGTTGTCTTTCATCTTCTTCTAGTTGTTTTCACGTTCTACGAGTTGGCTTTCATCTTCTTCTACTTGTTTCTCATCTTATACTGGTTTTCTATCATGTAAAATTGGTTGTATTTAACGGTCTAATGGTTGTCTTTCATCTACTACATTTCATCTACTACAGATTGTATTTCATCTTCTTCTAGTTATCTTTCATCTTGAATTGGTTGTCTTTCATGTTGTATTGGTTGTCTTTCATTTTCTACAAGTTGTCTTTCATCTTCTTTTAGTTGTCTTTCATCTTGTACTCGTTGTCTTTCATGTTCTACTGGTTGTCTTTCATGTTCTACTTGTTGTTTTCATCTTCTACTGGTTGTCTTTTATCTTCCTCTAGTTGTATTTCTTCTTCCTTTAGTTGTCTTTAACCTTGTACTGTCTTTCATCTTGTACTAGTTGTTTTCATTCTTCTTCTAATTGTCTTTCATCTTGTACTGCTTGTCTTCATGGTCTAGTGGTTGTTTTTTTATATCTTACTGATTGTTTTCATCTCCTACTGGTTGTATTTCATATTCTTCTAGTTGTATTTCATCTTATTCTTGTTATCTTTTATCTAGTACTGGTTGTCTTTCTTGTTCCACTAGTTGTCTTTCATCTTCTTTTAGTTGTATTTCTTCTACCTCTAGTTGTATTTCATTTTCTACTAGTTGTCTTTTGTCTTCTACTAGTTGTCTTTCATGTTCTATTTGTTGTCTTTCATCTTCTACAAGATGTCTTTCATCTTCTTTTAGTTGTATTCCTTCTTCCTCTAGTTGTATTTCATTTTCTACTAGTTGTCTTTCATCTTCTTCTTGTTTTCTTTTATCATGCACTGATTGATTTTTTAATTTTTTTCGAGTTCTCTTTCATTTTGTACTGGTTGTTTTTCATGTTTTACTAGTTGTCTTTCATCTATTACTTGTTGTATTTCATTTTATATTAGTTATCATTCATCTTGTACTGCTTGTCTTTCATGTCCTACTGATTGTCTTTCATCTACTACCGGTTGTATTTCATGTTCTTTTAGTTGTATATTATCCTCTACTAATTGTGCTTAGTCATTTTCTAGTTGTATTCATCTTCTTCTAATTGTCTATCATCTTCTACTAGTTATTGTTTATCTTCTTCTAGTTATTTTTCATTTTGTACTGTCTTTCTTATTCTAGCTGTTGTCTTTCTTGTCCTACTGATAATCTTTCACCTACTACTGGTTGTATTTCATTTTCTTCTAGTATTCTTTGTTGTCCTACTGATAATCTTTCATTTCCTACTGGTTGTATTTCATATTTTTCTAGTTGTATTTCATCTTCTTATTGTTATCTTTCATCTTGTACTAGATGTGTTTCATCTTCTTCTAGTTATCATACATATTGTACTAGTTGTTTGTAATCTTGTACTGGTGGTCTATCATCTTCTAATAGTTGTTTTCATTTTTCTTCTAATTGTTTTTCATCTTGTACTGCTTGTCTCTCATACTAGTTGTATTTCATCTTCTTCTTGTTATCTTTCATCTTGTACTGGATGTGTTTTATCTTCTAGTAGTTCTCTTTCATCTTGTACTAGTTGTCTTTCCTGTCCTACAGATTGTCTTTCATCTTCTTCAAGTTAACTATTATCTTGTATTGGTTGTCTTTCATGTTCTACTAGTTTTCTTTCATTTTCTTCTAGTTGTTTATCATCTTGAACTGGTTGTCTTTCATGTACTACTAGTTGTCTTACATGTCCTACTAGTTGTCTCTGATGTTCTACTAGCTGTCTTTCATCATCTTCTACTTGTCTTTCATGTTCTACTGATTGTCTATAATCTTCTACTGGTTGTCTTTCATCTTCTACTAGTTGTCTTTCATCTTCTTCTAGTTGTCATTCATATTCTTCTACTTGTTTTTCATCTTGTACTGATTGTCGAATTGTCTCTTATCTTGTACTACTTGTCTTTCATGTTCTAGTGGTTGTCTCCCATATGCTACTGATTGTCTTTCATATACTACTGGTTGTATTTCAACTTCTTTTGATTGTCTTTCATCATTTATATGTTGTATTTCATCATCTTCTAGTTGTCTTTTATCTTGTACTCTTTCATTTTCTACTGGTTGTGTTTTATCTTCTGTTAATGTCTTTCATGTTCTACTAGTTGTCTTTCATACTCTACTTGTTGTATTTCATCTTCTGATGTCTTTCGTTATCTACTAGTTGTATTTCATCTTTTTCTAGTTGTCTTTCATGTTCTACTGGTTGACTTTCATCTTCTTCTACTTGTTTTTCATCTTGTACTGGTTGTCTATCATGTTTTATTGGTTGTCTTTAACGGTCTAATGGTTGCTTTTCATCTACTACTGGTTGTATTTCATCTACTATTGGTTGTATTTCATGTTCTACTGGTTGGCTTTCATGTTCTACTTATTATCTTGCATCTTTCTCTAGTTGTATTTCTTCTTCCTCCAGTTGTCTTTCATTTCCTACTGCTTGGCTTTCATCTTCTTCTGGTTGTTTTTCATTTTCTTCTAGTGTTCATACATATTCTACTATTTTTTTTCATCTTGTACTGGTTGTCTTTCATTATCTAGTAGTTGTTTTCAATCTTCTTCAAATTGCCTTTCATGTTGTATTGCTTGTCTTTCATCTCCTACTGGTTGTTTTTTATATCCTTCTAGTTGTATTTCATCTTCTCCTTATTATCTTTCATCATGTACTGGATATCTTTCGTCTTCTAGTAGCTTTCTTTCATCTTGTACTAGTTGTCTTTCACATTCTACCGGTTGTCTTTCATCAACTACTGGTTGTTTTTCATCTACTACTGGTTGTATTTAATCTTGTACTAGTGTCTTTCATGTTCTACTAGTTGGATTTCATATTCTACTTGTTGTCTTTCATCTTCTACTTGTTATCTTGCATCTTCCTCTAGCTGTATTTCTTCTTCCTCCCGTTATTTTTCATCTTGTACTAGTTGTCTTTCATGTTCTAGTAGTAGTTTTCATCTTCTTCTGGTTGTTTTTCATCTTCTACTAGTTGTTTTTCATCTTCTTCTAGTTGTCATACATATTCTACTATTTCTTTTTCATCTTGTACTGGTTGTCTTTCATTTTCTAGTAGTTTGCTTTCAATCTTCTTCAAATTGTCTTTCATGTTGTACTGCTTGTCTTTCATGTTATAGTGGTTGTTTACCATGTCCTACTGATTGTATTTCATCTCCTACTGGTTGTATTTCATATTCTTCTAGTTGTATTTCATATTCTACTAGTTCTCTTTCATCTTGTACTGGTTTTCTTTTATATTCTAGTTGTTGTCTTTCATGTCCTACTAATAATCTTTCATCTACTACTGGTTGTATTTCATTTTCTTCATATTGAACTGGTTGTATTTCATCATCTATAAGTAGTCTTTCATCTTCTTCTAGTTGTCTTTCATCTTGTACTAGTTGTCTTTAATGTTCTACTGGTTGGATTTCATGTTCAACTTATTGTCTTTCGTCATCTACTTGATGAGTTCCATCTTCTTCATGTTGTTTTTGGTCTTTTTCTAGTTGTCATTCATCTTGTATGTCTTTCATATTATATTGGTTGCATTTCACGTTCTACAGGTCATCTTTCACTACTACTAGTTATCTTTCATCTACTACAAGTTGTTTTTATCTACTACTAGTTGTATTTTTATCTTGTATTAGTTGTCTTTCATGTTCTACTGGTTTTCTTTGATGTTCTACTTGTTGTCTTTAATCTTCCTCTAGTTGTCTTTCATCTTCCTCTTGTTGTCTTTTATCTTGTACTAGTTGTCTTTATCTTCTTCTGGTTGTCTTTCAACTTCTTCTAGTTGTCTTTCATATTGTACTAGTTGTTTTTCATATTTCTACTGGTTGTTTTTCATCTTCTATTTGTCCTTCATCTTCTATTGGTCGTATTTCATGTTCTACTTGTTGTCTTTTATCTACTTCTTGTTGTCTTCCATTTTCCTCTAGTTGTATTTCTTTTTCCTCTAGTTGTCTATCTTTCTTGTTTTAGTTTTTTTCATCTTCTACTAGTTGTCTTTATCTTTTATTTGTTGTTTTTTATCTAATACTAATTGTATTTCTTTTTCCTCTAGTTGTCTTTGATCTTGTAACTTTTTTTTCATGTCTAACGGATTGCCATTCATCTACTTCTGGTTGTCTTTCATTTTCTACTTGTTGTCCTTTATGTTCTACTTGTTGTTTTTCATCGTCTGGATGTCTTTCATTTTCTATTGGTTGTTTTTCATCTTGCATTGCTGGGTGAGAATCTGCTGTGATCCTTCACCTGTGAACAGTACCCTGAAATCCCTGCTTTTCCAAATCCAGCTGTCGAATTGTTTTGAGATGAGTGCACATAATTGTTTTGAGATGCGTGCACTAAAAAGTTGGACGGCTGGATTTGGAAAAGCAGGGATTTCAGGGTTACTGTGCTCAATGTTCGGATCGCAGCAGATCCCAATCTTGCATTGCTTGTCTTTCATGTTCTAGTGGTTGTCTTTCCTCTACTACTGGTTGTATTTCATCTACTACTTGTTGTATTTCATCATCTTCTAGTTGTGTTATATCTTATACTGGTTGTCTTTTATTTTTTTTCTAGTTGTCTTTAATCTTGCACTGGTTGTCTTTGATGTACTACCAGTCATCTTTCATGTTCTATTGGTTGTCTTTCATGTCATACTAATGTTCTTTCATCTACTACTGGTTGTATTTCATTTTCAGCGAGTTGTCTTTCGTCATGTACTAGTTGTCTTTCATGTTATACAAGTTGTCTTTCACGTTGTACTGGTTGTCTTCCATCTACTACTGGTTGTTTTTCATCTGATACTAGTTATATTTCATCTTCTACTAGTTGTCATTCATATTCTACTTGTTGTCTTTTATCTACCACTAGATGTATTTATTCTTCCTCTAGTTGTCTTTCATATTCTCCTATTTGTCTTTTATCTTGTGCAGGTTATCTTTCATGTTCACTGGTTGTCTTTCATCTTGCAATGGTTGTCTTTCATGTACTACTAGTTATCTTTATTCTTTTTCTAGTTGTTTTTCATGTTCGTAGGTTGTCATTCATCTACTTTTAGTTCTCTTTCATCTTGTACTGGATGTCCTACATGTTCTACTGGTTGTCTTTCATCTACTACAGGTTGTATTTCATCTTGCTCTAGTTGTCTTTCATCTTGAACTGGTTGTCTTTCATGTTCTACCGGTTGTCTTTCATCTTTTACAAGTTGTCTTTCATCTTCTTCCAATTGTCTTTCACCTTGTCCTAGTTGTCTTTCATGTTCTACTGGTTGGCTTTCATTTTCTGCTTGTTGTCTTTTATCATCTACTTGCTGTCTTTCATCTTCCTCTAATTGTATTTCTTCTTTCACTAGTTGTCATTCATCTTGTACTAGTTGTCTTTCATGTTCTACTGGTTGTCTTTAATCTTCTTCTGGTTGTCTTTTATCTTCTATCAGTTGTCTTTATTTTCTTCTAATTGTCATTTGTTTTCTACAAGTTGTTTTTCATCTTGTATTGGTTGTCTTTCATCTTCTAGTAGCTGTTTTCAATCTTCTTGTAGTTGTTTTCAATTTTCTACAAGTTATCTCTCATTTTGTACTGCTAGTCTTTCATGTTCTAGTGCTTGTTTTACATGTCCTACTAATTGTCTTTCATCTCTTACTAGTTGTATTTCATATTCTTCTAGTTGTATTTCATCTTCTTCTTGTTATCGTTCATCTTGTACTAGTTGTATTTCATCTTCTTCTAGTTGTCTTTCATGTACTACTTGTCTTTCATGTTCTAGTGGTTGTTTTCCATGTCCTACTGATTGTCTTTCTTTTCCTAATGGTTGTATTTCTTCTTCCATTAGTTGTCTTTCATCTTGTACTAGTTGTTTTCATTCTTCTTCTAATTATCTTTCATCTTGTACTGCTTGTCTTTCATGTTCTAGTGGTTATTTTTTTTTATATCGTACTAATTGTCTTTCGTCTCCTACGGGTTGTATTTCATATTCTTCTAGTTGTATTTCATCTTCTTCTTGTTATCTTTAATCATGTACTAGATGTGTTTCATCTTCTTCTAGTTCTCATTCATATTCTACTAGTTGTTTTTAATCTTGTACTGGTTGTCTTTCATCTTCTAGTAGCTGTTTTCAATCTTCTTGTAGTTGTTTTCAATTTTCTACAAGTTATCTCTCATTTTGTACTGCTAGTCTTTCATGTTCTAGTGCTTGTTTTACATGTCCTACTGATTGTCTTTCATCTCCTACTAGTTGTATTTCATATTCTTCTAGTTGTATTTCATCTTCTTCTTGTTATCGTTCATCTTGTACTTGATGTCTTTCATTTTCTAGTAGTTGTCTTTCATTTTGTACTAGTTGTATTTCATCTTCTACTACTTGTCTTTCATGTTCTACTAGTTGTCTTTCATCTTCTTCTAGTTGTCTTTCATGTACTGCTTGTCTTTCATGTTCTAGTGATTGTCTTTCTTTTCGTAATGGTTGTATTTCTTCTTCCATTAGTTGTCTTTCATCTTGTACTAGTTGTTTTCATTCTTCTTCTAATTATCTTTCATCTTGTCTGCTTGTATTTCATGTTCTAGTGGTTTTTTTTTTCATATTCTTCTGATTGTCTTTCATCTCATATTGGTTGTATTTCATATTCTTCTAATTGTATTTCATCTTCTTTTTATTATCTTTCATCTTGTACTTGATGTGTTTCATCTTCTTCTAGTTCTCATTCACATTCTACTAGTTGTTTTCATCTTGTACTGGTTGTCTTTCATCTTCTAGTAGTTGTTTTCATTCTTCTTCTAATTGCTTTTCATCTTGTACTGCTTGTCATTCATGTTCTAGTGGTTGTTTTCCATATCCTTCTGATTGTCTTTCATATTCTTCTATTAATCTTTCATCTTGTACTGGATGTGTTTTATCTTCTAGCAGTTGTCTTTCATCCTGCACTGGTTGTCTTTCATGTTTTAGTGGTTGTCTTTCATGTCCTAAAGATAGTCCTTCAGCTACTACTGGTTATATTTCATCTTCTTCAAGTTAACTTTTATCTTGTATTAGTTGTCTTTCATGTTGTACTAGTTTTCTTTCATCATCTTCTAGTTGTCTTTCATGTTCTATTGCTGTCTATAATCTTCTTCTCGATGTCTTTCATCTTCTACTAGTTGTCTTTCATCTTCTTTTAGTTGTCATTCATATTCTTCTAGTTGTTTTTCATCTTGTACTGATTGTCTTTCATCTTCTAGTAGTTGTTTTCAATCATTTTCTAATTGTCTCTCATCTTGTACTACATGTCTTTCATGTTCTAGTGGTTGTCTTCCATGTGCTACTGATTGTCTTTCGTATACTACTGGTTGTATTTCATCTTCTTCTGATTGTCTTTCATCGTTTATTGGTTGTATTTCATCTTCTTCTAGTTGTCTTTCATTTTCTACTGGTTGTCTTTTATCTTTTGCTGGTTGTCTTTCATCTTCTACTAGTTGTTTTTCATGTTCTACTAGTTGTCTTTCATCTTCTTCTAGGTGTCTTTCATTTTCTAGTAGTTGTTTTCAATCTTCTTCAAATTGTTTTTCATCTTGTACTGTCTTTCATGTTCTAGTGGTTGTTTTTCATGTCCTTCTGATTGTCTTTCATGTCCTACTGGATGTATTTCATCTTCTTCTAGTTTTTTTTTAATCTTCAACTGGTTGTCTTTCATGTTCAACTAGTTGTCATTCATCTTCTACAAACTGTTTTTTATCTTCTTATGGTTGTCTTTTATTTCTATTTGTCTTTCATTCTCTACTTGTTGTTTTCATCTTCTGGTTGTCTTTCGTTTTCTACTAGATATCTTTCATTTTCTTCTAGTTGTATTTCATGTTCTTCTGGTTGACTTTCATCTTCTTCTACTAGTTGTCTATCATATTTTATTGTACTAGTTGTCTTTCATGTTTTGGTGGTTGTTTTTCATGTCCTACAGATTGTCTTTCATCTACTACTGGCTATATTTCATCTTTTTCAAGTTAAATTTTATCATGTATTGGTTGTCTTTCATGTTATACTGGTTTCTTTCATTTTCTTCTAGTTGTTTATCATCTTTGAACTGGTTGTGTTTCATGTACTACTAGTTGTCATTCATGTCCTACTAGTAGTCTTTCATGTTCTACTAGTTATCTTTCATCATCTTCTAGTTGTCTTTCATCATCTTCTATTTGTCTTTCATCATTTTCTAGTTGTCTTTCATGTTCTACTGGTTGTTTATATTCTTCTTCTGTCTTCTTCTGTTTGTTTATCATCTTTTGCTAGTTGTCTTTCAACTTCTTCAAGTTCTCATTCATATTCTACTTGTTTTCTTTAATTTTTTTCTAGTTGTGTTTCATCTTGCACTGGTTTTCTTTCATTAACTACTAGTTGTCTTTCATGTCGTACTTGTTGTGTTTCATTTTCTACTGGTTGTCTTTCACGTTCAACTGGTTGTCATTGATCTTCTTCTAGTCATCTTTCATCTTTCACTAACTGTTTTTATCTTCTTCTACTTCTCTTTCATATAGTACTGGTTGTTCTTCATGTTCTACTGGTTGTCTTTCACGTTCTACTGGTTGTCTTTAATCTACTATATGTTGTATTTCATCTTTCTCTAGTTGTCTTTCATCTTGAATTGGTTGTGTTTCATGTTCTACTAGTTGTCTTTCATTATCGCCTTTCATCTTCAACAAGCTGTCTTTCATCTTCTTCTGGTTGTCTTTCATGTTCTACTGGTTGTCTTTCATGTTCTACTGGTTGTCTTTCGTGTTCTTCTGGTTGTCTTTCAACTTTTGCTAATTGTTTTCATATTCCACTGGTTGTTTTTCATCTTCTGGTTGTCCTTCATGTTCTACTAGTTGTCTATCATCTTCTACTAGTTGTTTTTCATCTTCTTCTAGTTGTTTTTCATCTTGTACTGATTATCTTTCATTTTCTAGTAGTTGCTTTCAATCTTCTTCTAACTATCTCTCATCTTGTACTACTTGTCTTTCATGTTCTAGTGGTTGTCTTCCATGTGCTACTGATTGTCTTTCATATACTACTGGTTGTATTTCATCTTCTTCTGATTGTCTTTCATCTTTTGTTCGTTGTATTTCACCTTCTTCTAGTTGCTTTTATCTTGTACTAGTTGTCTTTCATGTTCTACTGGTTGTCTTTCATCTTCTACAAGAAATCTTTCATCTTCTTCTAGTTGTCTTTTTTCATGAACTGGTTGTTTTTCATATTTTACTAGTTGTCTTTCATCTTTTTCGAGCTGTCTTTCATCTTCTTCTAGTGTCTTTTATCTTGTACTCGTTGTCTTTCATGTTCTACTAGTTGGCTTTCATGTTCTACTTGTTGCTTTCATCTTCTATTTGTTATTTTTCATTTTCCTCTAGTTGTATTTCTTCTTCTTTAGTTGTCTTTTATCTTGTACTATTTGTTTCTTCAGTTTTCTTTCATCTTCTACGTATTATTTTTGAACTGGTATGTAGCACCTTAGTGCATTTTTCTATTCAATTTTATGTTTTTACTATTTATTGTGTGTTTTCTCTCTCCACACACACATCGTCCAGATCCCCTTAAGTAGATCCCATTTATATAACTCGAAACATATCTTCTTTCTTGCAATTGATGTCTTTTTCGGGTTCTTAGAACTAGGGTTTTGGCGGGTTCTGATTGTTTTTCATCTCATATTGGTTGTATTTCATATTCTTCTAGTTGAATTTCATCTTCGTTTTATTATCTTTCATCTTGTACTAGATGTGTTTCATCTTCTTCCAGTTCTCATTCATATTCTACTAGTTGTTTTTCATCTTGTACTGGTTATCTTTCATCTTCTAATAGTTGTTTTCATTCTTCTTCTAATTGTCTTTTGTCTTGTACTGCTTGTCTTTCATGTTCTAGTGGTTGTTTTTCACATCATTATGGTTGTCTTTCATCTCATACTAGTTATATTTCAAATTTTTCTAGTTGTATATCATCTTCTTCTTGTAATCTTTCATCTTATACTGGATGTGTTTTATCTTCTAGCAGTTGTCTTTCATCTTGTACTACTTGTCTCTTATACTAGTTGTATTTCATCTTCTTCTTGTTATCTTTTATCTTGTACTGGATGTGTTTTATCTTTTAGCAGTTGTCTTTCATCTTGTACTGGTTGTCTTTCATTTTTAGTAGTTGTTTTTCATATCCTATAGATTGTCTTTCATCTTCTTCTAGTTGTCATTCATATTCTTCTAATCATTTTTCATCTTGTACTGATTGTCTTTCATTTTCCAGTAGTTGTTTTCAATCATCTTCTAATTGTCTCTTGTCTTGTACTACTTGTCTTTCATATTCTAGTGGTTTTCTTCCAAGTGCTACTGATTGTCTTTCATATACTACTGTTTGTATTTCATCTTCTTCTGATTGTCTTTCATCATTTATTGGTTGTATTTCATCTTCTTCTAGTTGTCTTTTATCTTGTACTAGTTGTCTTGCATTTTCTATTGGTTGTCTTTTATCTTCTGTTGGTTGTCTTTCATCTTCTACTAGTTGTCTTTCATGTTCTACTAGTTGTCTTTCATCTTCTTCTAGGTGTCTTTCTTTTTCTAGTAGTTGTTTTCAATCTTCTTCAAATTGTCTTCCATCTTGTACTGCTTGTCTTTCATGTTCTTGTGGTTGTTTTCCATGTTTTACTGATTGTCTTTCATCTCCTACTTGTAGTATTTCATCTTCTTCTAGTTTTCTTTAATCTTGAACTAGTTGTCTTCCATGTTCAACTAGTCGTCATTCATTTCTACAAACTGTTTTTCATCATCTTCTTGTTGTCTTTCATCTTCTATTGGTCTTTCATTTTTTGGTTGTCTTTCATTCTCTACTTGTTGTTTTTCATCTTCTGGTTGTCTTTCGTTTTCTACTAGTTGTCTTTCGTTTTCTACTAGTTGTCTTTCATCTTCTTCTAGTTGTCTTTCATGTTCTTTTGGTTGACTTTCATCTTCTTCTACTGGTTGTCTATCATATTTTATTGGTTGTCTTTCACGGTTTAATGGTTTTTTTCATCTACTAGAGGTTGTATTTCATCTTCTTCTACTGGTTGTCTATCATATTTTATTGGTTGTCTTTCACGGTCTAATGGTTGTCTTTCATCTACTACAGAATGTATTTCATCTTCTTCTAGTTATCTTTCATCTTGAATTAGTTGTCTTTCATCATCTACAAGATGTCTTTCATCTTCTTCTAGTTGTCTTTTATCTTGAACTGGTTGTCTTTCATGTTCTACTAGTTGTCTTTCATCTTCTACAAACTGTCTTTCATCATCTTCTAGTTGTATTTCATCATGTACTCGTTGTGTTTCATGTTCTACTGGTTGGCTTTCATGTTCTACTTGTTGTTTTCATCTTCTACTTGTTGTTTTTCATCTTTCTCTAGTTGTATTTCTTGTTCCTTTAGTTGTTTTCATTCTTCTTCTAATTGTCTTTCATCTTGTACTGCTTGTCTTTCATGTTCTAGTGGTTGTTCTTTTTATATCCTAGTAATTGTCTTTCATCTCCTACTGGTTGTATATTCTTCTAGTTGTATTTCATTTTCTTCTTGTTATCTTTCATCTTGTACTAGATGTGTTTGATCTTCTTATAGTTCTCATTCATATTCTACTAGTTGTTTTAATCATGTACTGTTTGTCTTTCATCTTCTAGTAGTTGTTTTCATTCTTCTTCGAATTGTCTTTCATCTTGTACTGCTTGTCTTTTCATGTTCTAGTGGTTGTATTTCATATTCTTCTAGTTGTATTTGATCTTTTTCTTGTTATCTTTCATCTTGTAGGTTTTCTTTCATATTCTAGTGGTTGTTTTACATGTCCTACATATTGTCTTTCATCTGCTACTGGTGATATTTCATCTTCTTCAAGTTAAATTTTATCTTGTATTGGTTGTCTTTCATGTTTTACTGGTTTTCTTTCATTTTCTTCTAGTTGTTTATCATCTTGAACTGGTTGTGTTTCATGTACTACTAGTTGTCCTTCATGTCCTACTAGTAGTCTTTCATGTTCTACTGGTTGTCTTTCATCATCTTCTGGTTGTCTTTCATCATCTTCTAGTTGTCTTTAATGTTCTACTGGTTGTCTATATTCTTCTTATGTTTGTTTTTCATTTTTTGCTAGTTGTCTTTCAACTTCTTCTAGTTGTCTTTCATATTCTTCTGGTTTTCTTTAATTTTTTTCTAGTTGTGTTTCATCTTGCACTGGTTTTCTTTCATTCACTACAAGTTGCCTTCATGTCGTATTTGTCACACCCCGAGACAACCCGCCACGTGTTTACACGTGAGGCGTGTGCACATCACATACATTATCAATAATAAATACTCATGCAATAATTTAAAATCCAACAAAGTCTTCAAATACCACAATTAGTTCAAGTACATAACATACATATAACATGAGATTAAGACAAACATGGCAAACAAACCGATAATTGCCATATCCGTCAATGTAACCACTTTTTAAAGTTTAACTAGAAAAATAAGATAATAAAAGAAATGATACTTGAGCCGTCTGCTCATTGACCTCCTGATTCGCATCCCTCCTATTCGTGCTCTCTGTTGGCCTCATCATTTCCTGGAACCCACATAAAAGTGGAACAGGTGAGAGATCGAACAGTCTCTCAGTACGGGATTTAGTTCCAGTCCCGGAGCTTGTCAAATTAACTTATTAATACAAATAGGATTAAAATTATATTCTCACATGCAATCTTACTAATGTTTATTTAAAACACACCCACGTCATTAATTATCTTCCAAGTTTATTTAATGCCTCACCAGGGGGACTCAAACCCCACCAGCTCTTGGCCGTGCCACTAGACGGGGACTCGAACCACAGCTAGATCTTCTTTGCCTCACCAGGGGGACTCGAACCACCACTAGTTCAACTGTCTCACTCAACGGGGACTCGAACCACCGCAAGGTATTGACCCGTGACGGGAAGTCCAACCAACGCCACGTTAACGAGGGGTCCGGTCAGATACTAGACCCAATGTATACATTCCAACATGCGTTCAACGCACATTGGCTCCTTTCCTTTAACTTATCCATTAGTTTCTACGTTTGTTCGTTTAATCACACGAAGGTCATACTCAAAACAACACATCCTATAAATCCGATGATCAAACAAATAATTCTATCCTAGTATTCTCTAAACAAAGCCAAAGGGATCGTTCGATTCAACATGCATAATTTCATAATTAAATAAATGCAAACAAATCGGTAGGTAACAATTTGACAATATCCAGGAAACCCGTACCTGTTGTCGTGGGGTAGTTCACTCTTGTCTCTACGTTACTCCTTACTTCAGAATTCAGACCTAGACCATGTAACATGGTTTTTAAATTAATAATTATATAAGTTTCTATTTGACTGTTGTTATTTTCATATGCCATCCGAATATTATTTAAGATATAAACCAACTATATTTGTTATGCAATGATATGACATATAATTAAATTTGTTATTGCTCCAAATACTTCCTAAGATTAACAAAATTATATATTTTTTTGTTTGGCTATTGTGTGGTCCAACAATTATAATGAATTTTTGTGGGGAATGGGATTAAACTATTACTAAGGTTTAAGAATACACTTCTTTGTAATAAAATAATTCTAAGGTTATCGGTGAAAATTTACCCTGTAATAAAATAATGGATGCAAATCAATATTTTTTCTTTTTTATATACTTCGGTACAAGTCTCAGAAAATTAAACCTATTAGATATTTTTTTTAGGAAATACTGACCATTGTAATCATTACTAATGTCCACCGATTATGACAAGATTTTATCAAATAATATAATACATCTTAATAAATAAATAACTTTAGAAATTATACAACTATAAGAAATTCTTATCGAACAAATAAGTATAATATAATGATTATATAAATAGGACAAAATAGAGGAATTCAAATGGATGAGTATCAGAATTGTCTAATCAAGTTAGTAATAATTGAATAATACAAATATTTCTGAATGAAAGAAAATCACCACGATATCTAACCTTTTTGTATTCTCTTTCTTAACCTTCTGTAAAGAATTAGCGGAGAGGGAGACAGAGATATAGATGAGGGTTTAATCATATATAAAGAGGCAGTTTTGAAATTGGCAACTTATGGATCAAAGAGGCAGCAATTATTTGAGAGTTATCAAATTAAATTTAGATCTCTTAATCGCATCAATTAACAGGATATAACTTTCGGCAATTAAACCAATTGGGTTACCTGGCTTTCAATATTTGCAACGTCCGCTGCATATGTTATTTCCATTCGGATTTATGTTGAAATTCATTGTTTTACTTGACGTTAGTTTAACTTGGGTAACTTGTTGGATTACTAAATTAAATGAATAAAAAAAATGACAGAAAGATAAACAAATATATATACACTATTTATGTTGTACCTTTATTTAGTATTTCAATTTAGGTAGTGTTACAGTATTGGTTGTGTTTCATTTTCTACTGATTGTCTTTCACATTCAACTGGCTGTCATTCATCTTCTACTAATTGTCTTTCACATTCTACTGGCTGTCATTCATCTTCTACGGGTTGTCTTTCATCTGCTACATGTTGTATTTCATCTTCGTCTAGCTGTCTTTCATCTTGAATTGGTTGTGTTTCATGTTCTACCGGTTGTCTTTCATCTTCTTCTAGTTGTCTTTCATCTTCTACTGATTGGTTGTATTTCATCTTCGTCTAGCTGTCTTTCTGGTTGTCTTTCATACTCTATTTGTTGTATTTCATCTTCTGATGTTTGTCGTTTTCTACTTTTTATCTTCTTCTAGTTGTCTTTCATGTTCTACTGGTTGACTTTCATCTTCTTTTACTTGTTTTTCTTCTTGTACTGGTTGTCTTTCATGGTCTAATGGTTGTCTTTCATCTATTACAGGTTGTATTTCATCTTCTTCTAGTTATCTTTTATCTAGAATTGGTTATCTTTCATGATCTACTGGTTGCTGGTTGTCTTTCATCTTCTTCTAGTTGTCTTTCATCTTGAGCTGGTTGTCTTTCATGTTCTACCAGTTGTCTTTCATCTTCTACGTCTTTCATCTTCTTCTAGTTGTCTTTCATCTTGTACTCGTTGTCTTTCATGTTCTACTGGTTGGCTTTCATGTTCTACTTGTTGTTTTCATCTTCTACTGGTTGTATTTCATATTTCTCTAGTTGTATGACTTCTTTCATTAGTTATCTCTCACCTTGTCCTAGTTGTATTCATTCTTCTTCTAATTGTCTTTAATCTTGTACTGCTTGTCTTCATGTTCTAGTGCTTGTTTTTTTATATCTTACTGATTGTCTTTCATCTCCTACTGGTTGTATTTCATATTCTTCTAGTTGTATTTCATCTTATTCTTGTTATCTTTTATCTTGTATTGGTTGTCTTTCATCTTCTTTTAGTTTTATTTCTTCTACCTCTAGTTGTATGATCGAGTAAAAGAGAGCGATATTTCTTTTAATATTTATAGACTCGGAAATGCTATCGGTTGGGACTGCAAGCGCACAATCCTATCGAGTAGTATATTCGAGGTCGATCCACAGGGAATATTGGTTTAGAGTTTTGAGCAATCGAATCACAATCTTTCGAAAGGCTAGACGAAATCTGAAAATTGAGAGATGTTGTTGTGATCAATGTACATTAGGAAGCAATTAAAAGTAATTAAAATAAAGATAGAGATGAGAATTCCAAGGGTTTCGGCACACCATTGCTACTCAATCCGCTTTGATAATATATTCCTGTCGAGTCTGATTTCTTGTTGTTATTTTATGAAAGACACCACATAGGTCACTGCGAGTTATGTTACGCAAGAATGACAGATCTTTCATCGAAATTTTACATAGGACACTGCAAGTTTTCTTACGCAAATGACTGATCTCTTAAATACACAAGTTACTACACAGATCACTGCGAGTTTCCTAACGCAAATGATGGAACTTGGTTTGCTTTTGTTGTTCTGGTTTATGGTTTCCCGCTAAGGTTTTCTTCACATAAACCTAATAGATCTCAACGAGGCTAATTCGTATAAATAGTTTCTCTTACCATTAAAGCACTGTCACTACCCTAACGAACTAAACTAGATCATCGAAGTTAGATGAAGAGATAGTAAATCACAAAAGCATTTCGATTAAACAACAAGAAATCATAATCAACAGAAATATATATCAAAACATCAAGAGTAACAAGGTTTACTGCCTAGCCCTAAGAAAAGAACTTAGCCGCGGAACGGTATGGTTACAAGCACTCCTCTCTTCTCACTTTAATCAAATCTAACCTTAATTACAAAGATAAGTTATTCTTCTGCCCAGGGGCCTTATATAGGAGTGGAGGGACGTTTGGAGGTTGAGTAGGGGCTAAGGAACTGATCTGGATACAGCTGTCGGCAGTTATTTTCCAAGGGGCGCCTTCGGTTACGGTCCGTATCAGGTGATACGATTCATATTGAGACCTTGTCGCTGAGGGTTTTAGTGCTTATCACTCTATCTCCTGGTCTGTGTTAGACTTGGTCCGTATTAGGCAATACAGACCGTAACAGAGACTTCATCGATAAGCGTCGCTGATTCGATTGACCCGATTCTTGCTCCATTTGGTGTAAAATAGTCCCAAAACCTGTTTTCTGCATTAAAACATAAAGAAGGATGACAGTAGCCTTTTTCTCTAATAAATTAAACATAAGTGCGAGAAAATATGTAAAACCTAAGCCAAAACCCTACGTAAATCATCATTATTTTGACTCTTATCATTGTATTTTATTTTCTACTAGTTGTCTTTTATCTTCTAGTAGTTGTCTTTCATGTTCTACTGGTTGTCTTTCATCTTCTTCTTGTTTTATTTCATCATGCACTTGTTTTTTAATCTTCTTCGAGTTGTCTTTCATGTTGTACTGGTTGTCTTTCATGTTCTACTGGTTATCTTTCATGTTTTACTGGTTGTCTTTCATCTATTACTTGTTGTATTTCATTTTGTATTAGTTGTCATTAATCTTGTACTGGTTGTCTTTCATGTCCTACTGATTGTTTTTCATCTACTACTGGTAGTATTTCATCTTCCTCTAGTTGTCTTTTTATCTTGTAATGGTTGTCGTTCATGTTCTACCAGTTGTTTTTCTTTTTTTTTTGAGTTGTCTTTCATCTACTACATGTTGTATTTTATTTTTCTCTAGTTATTTTTCATCTTGAATTGGTTGTCTTTCATGTCATACTGATTGTCTTTCATCTACTACTCGTTATATTTCATCTTCTTCTAGTTGTATATTATCTTCTACTAATTGTGTTTCATCATTTTCTAGTTAAATTCATTTTCTTCTAATTGTCTATCATCTTCTACTAGTTATTTTTCATCTTCTTCTAGTTATCTTTCATCTTATACGGGTTGTCTTTCATATTCTAGCCCTTGTCTTTAATTTCCTACTGATAATCTTTCATCTACTACTGGTTGTATTTCATTTTCTTCGAGTATTGTTTTGTATTGAACTGGTTGTATCATCTTATATTGGTTGTCTTTCATCCTCTATAAGCAGTCTTTTGATCTTCTTCTAGTTATCTTTCATATTGTACTAGTTGTCTTTCATATTCTACTGGATGGATTTCATGTTTAACTTATTGTCTTTCGTCATCTACTTGATGAGTTTCATCTTCTTCTAGTTGTTTTTGTTCTTTCTCTAGTTGTCATTCATCTTGTTCTGGTTGTCTTTCATATTCTATTGGTTGCCTTTCACGTTCTACTGGTCATCTTTCACTACTACTAGTTATCTTTCATTTACTACTGGTTGTTTTTCATCTACTACTAGTTGGATTTCATCTTGTATTAGTTGTCTTTCATTTCTACTAGTTGTCTTGAATGTTTTACTTGTTGTCTTTAAACTGCCTCTAGTTGTCTTTTTATCTTATACTAGTTATCTTTCATGTTCTAAAGGTTGCATTTCATCTTCTTCTGGTTGTCTTTCATCTTCTTCTAGTTGTCTTTCATATTGCACTAGTTGTTTTTCATATTTCTACTGGTTGTTTTTCATCTTCTGGTTATACTTCATCTTTTACTGGTTGTATTTCATATTCTACTTGTTGTCTTTTATCTACTACTTGTTGTTTTCCATCTTCCTCTAGTTGTATTTCGTTTTCCTCTAGTGATCTTTCTTCTTGTATTAGTTATGTTTCATCTTCTACTAGTTATCTTTTCTCTAATTGTATTTCATCTTCTACTTATTTTTTTTTTAATTATCTTCTCATGGGCTTCATTCTACCATGCAGGAATGGCTTCAACAGCACCCACAGTCTTAAACAATCTAGGGTGTCAAAGAGTAACAAAAGGAGAAGGAAAAGAAAAGAAAAAGAAATGCAAAATAGAACTCTTGCTATGTCTTTCGCTAGATCTCTCTTGCTTTGAACTCGTGTTTGAGTGATAATATTGATAAATAAAGCCGATAACGTATTTTTCTCAAAAAAAAAAAATGCATATTTTCTAGCTAGCTTTAAGTAATGAAACTTTCTCGTTTTATATAATTAGTTGCGAACATGGAAATTCGAATTACATCAACTACGTCATTGCAATCTTTTCTATTAAGCTCAAACTATATTACAATCATATCCAAGTATCTTTTTTAAGTTACAGTTGTTTGACTTTAGATAGTTGACATAATAATTTTGACAATCTTCGTAAATAAAATTTTATTTAAACTACTATCAATTAATATATCATATATATAAAATATGATGAGATGTTGTTAGTAATAAAAACATAAAAATCAAAATAATTAAGTGTTGAGGCAGATCGTAAATGGCAACATTGTTAACTATAAAACATAAACATGGTACACAAAAAGAGAGAAAAAATTACCTCACTCTCATCGTTCGCTCCGTCTCTTCCTTTTTCCTGGCTAGCTAGGTTGCTGTGATTTCGCTGGAGAGAGAAAGAGAGAGCAGATGCGGCCATTAATTCTAGAGTTATGGTATCAGAATTAAATTGGAATGAGTTTAGGCCCATCAGTCGAATTCGATTTACCTAAGGTAACCGACTATTTCTGTTTGGATCTGGACCGTCCAATCAGAACACGCACGATCAAGCAGACCTGTGCGTTCCACCTCAGGCCGGATTGGCCAGATTCCGATCGGACGGTTGTGATCCAAACATAAATGTTTTGTTACCTCAGAGGATATGAATTCCCTGTTCGGAGGGAGAATTTTTTTTCAGTAGAAATGATTAAATAGGAAGAGAGAAACAAAAAGAATACATCAAGTTTTTTATTGATAGAAATATCAGTAGGATTTCTATCAATTTAAAAAATAAAAAAATTTGAATCAGTAGAAATTCTATCAATCCAAATCAGTTTTTCTTTTTTCTTTTTAATTTTCTCTAGTAAAATATAAATTATTTTATGAAAACAGATAAGTATCGTAAAATTTAGATATAACAGAAACATTCCATCTATTTTTTGTAAATCTTTTTATATTTTACTAGAGATATAATAGAAGAATTCCCTCCATCTATGCATAAAAAAAAAGATAATTAAGTTTGAATCGGTAGAATTCCTAACGATTCAAACATTTTTATTTTTAAAATTAATAGAAATCCTACCGATCTTTCTACCAATGAAAAATCTGATATACTTCTTCTATTTCTCTCTTTTTTTTATTAATTTCTACAGAAAATCTGATATACTCCTGCTCCGAGGAAGAGAGCGAAACTCGAGGAAGAAGAGTACACTACCCTTAATTACACGGGCACGAATCTCGAGGAAGAAGAGTACACTACCCTTAATTACAAGGGCACGGCCGAAATTAATTTACATTATAGTGCGAGAATTTAATTTTGCAAGTAATTGTCCCTCAGGTATCTATCAGATCAAAATTTCAACGGAGCAAATTTTTTCTTTCAGGCCTATCTTAAATGTACGGTTTGTCAGAATTTTATTTTTTTATGATAAAAAAATATTAAGAGTTCAATTTACTCTCTTTTATATTCTGTTTTGTTTTTTTAATAATTTATGTAAAAAAAATAATTAAGGTCCGTCGATCTGCGTCAAATTTATAATGTTTGTGTCTCATTTTTAGTTTCTTGATTGTCCAAACCTCACAGAGCATTAGTTAACCTTATTTTCTATTAAAACTTTTGTGTATTTGATTTGCAAGATATGATGTAAAACACTTATGGATAAAGTTAGGCCGGAATCATGTCCCTATAATTTACAAAAAAATAATAGCTTCGGAATTTTTTTATTATTATTATTATTATTATGTAGTACTAAATCATTTGTCCCTATAATTTACAAAAAAAAAATAGTTTCGGATTTTTTTTGTTTTTGATGTAATTCTATTTGATTTTTTTTATACAATTTTGAAAAACATGTTTTTAAATTATCTTCATGTCTTGATCAATTATGTAACAACTGGTTTGTCAAAAATTAAATATAAGCGAGAATTCATATTCCTTCCAATTGTTTGAATAGTTCCAGTTACCAAATGACATTTTTCTTTGTGATAATTATTTACAAGTTGTCATTTTTTCTAAAGTTGACATTTAGAGAAAAAGAAGGCCTAAAATGTTGGTTTCACATGTTTAATAAAATTCTATCTTGTAAAATTGATAACTTTAATATTTTGGTCAATGGAATATAGAGACCTGACTTCTACATTTTTTCTAAAAAAAAAAAATTCTATCATCCCGGAGAAAGTGGGGACCCACTGCAATTAATTAATTAACTAGCTGGCGCATGCATACAACTTGTCATGAATTGACCAACTATTTATAAAAATCTGACAACGAGAGTCTTGCCAAATGCTGCGTTTATAATCGCACAGGCCGAGAAAAATGGAATCAAATCCTCTGCCCCTCGGTGGGCAGGATTTCCTGCCATCTTTGGAAATTAACTAATATACATGCATAAGTCACATATCTTAGACTCTCTAGCAATAATTAATTACTAAATCTGTTTATTAAATATTTATAAATTAACTTAGTAATTTTTCTATGCATAGAAAGATTGACTTGCATAATGAACAAAATAGAAGAAAAACAATCCGGTTTGTTTTTTTATTAAATAATTAATAATACAAGATATCTTTTTTTATGAAAAAGTAAAATTATTTACAGAAGAGCCACATTATCACAAATTTTATTATATATATGTGCAATTTCATTTATAAATTTTCAAATATAAATGAAAAAAGTTAAATCCGGACATATTATTGTAATTTCTCTTAAATTGTTGGAAAACCTTTATTGCTTTAGAGCCTCAAAATTGGCCATTTTATTGCACAAAATTTTGTAACATGAGAACCATTCTCGAAAACACTTCTCATATTTGAACATCAAACTTGATTTAAGAGAAATTAAAATACGTCCAAATTTTACTTTTTTTTGTTTATATTTGAACATATATAACTCAATTGTATATAAAATTTATGGTATTGAAATTCTCCTGTAAATAACTTTAATTTTTCATAAAAGAATATCTTGTGGTATTTTATTTATTTATATTAATTATAATATTTATCCTCTAGATAATTTATGAGTCAACAACATACCTAAAATGCTGTTAAGTGTAAATCTGGATACTTTCTAGAAGTCAACAACATCAGAAGTATAATCTACATCCAACAATCAAAGAGGATACTTTCTAGAAATGCTGTAAGTGTAAATCTTGGTGTTACAAGCAAAAGTTTAACTAATATATTACTTTTACACGGAAACTACACAGAAAAGCGTAGTGACGATCCCACCATATTCTTTTTCAATGTACGCCACGCGTCAAATGCGTATTGGTTTGTCAGCTTTCCAATATCTGCCATTGTCTTTTTTTTTTGAGGAGAAACCCGTAGGTACTTAATTGATAATCTTAAGTGAAAATTACATGTCCTTATGTCTACTTCAGAAACGTCTACCCTATTTAACATTTAAACTGAAAAGGAAAAAACATTGATTGAGTAGACTATGCTAACTACCTAGATTATGTTGAAATATTGCTCACTGAGACGCTGTTCAATTTCTAAGTGTCCTATATTGCACTGGAAAGGCATTCCAGCCTCTTCCCGTCCCGTGGTTCTTGCCCAATTTGCCAATAGGTGGGCCGTTTGCAAAGCTTTCCTTGTGATGTATCGCACTTGAACTCTATTTTGATGGCTGGAGGTAAAGTTGATACACTCCTGTACCAGCTCGGCAGCCCTCCAGCTCGGTATTCCTTTGACATTTCTATCCGAGATTGCCTGTACCAATTGCTTGTTATCCGAGTAGCATACGAACTCTCCCTGAGGTCCATTGCCCTCAATGTATCTCAGCGCTTGCCACATTGCCATTGCTTCCGTACTGAATGCATCTTGCGAGCCGACCCTTCCAAAACTCGTGTATACCAGGTCCCCTCGTCGGTTATACACCGCCCATCCTGTACCGGCCCTGTTTTGCGTATCCCATGAACCATCTACTAGAATATTTCTGCTGCCCTGTACTGTCTCGGTCTGAACCGTGTCGGCCACCCTGAGCATCAGTGATTCTTCTGCGACGGTTACTGATAGAGCCCTCGCCTTTGCCAGAATTTCGTGTGGAGTCGGTTTTTTTGCTGCAAAGATCTCCTCATTCCTGGCTTTCCATAAACCCCATAATATGTTGCAAAATTCCGGGATTTTCTCCTGATTCAGGGACTCCGCAATAGTCAGCAAAGCCTCCGCAAAGTTCATTGGCAAACCGGTCACCCTGAGTGCCATAGAGGAGGCGTACCATGTTGCTCGGGAGAGGGGGCAAAAGAATAGCAAGTGCATGGTGAATTCATTCTCTTGGTTACATCGTGGACAGCCCGGCCTTATCGTTTTGATTCGCCTTGCCATCTCCTGTGTTGTTGTAAGTCCATTTTGCAATGCTCTCCAAATAAATAACCTGACTCTGGGAATGATGGACTTCCATTTCCAGAGACATTTGAAGGCCTTTATTTGGGTCGCGCTACTAATGGATCTTGCCGGGTTTGACACCTGGAGCTGGGCATAGCCTTCCTTGACACTGTAGACCCCTTTTTTTGCTTGCCGTCCAGATAATTCTATCCTCCAGTACCGGTTGCTGTACAGGATGTCTAACTGTTCGCTGAATTTGTTGTAAAGCATCTTCGCCCAAAATTTGGATTATTCTTTCTTCCCTCCAATTTCTAGCTCGGTGATCATACAAATGTGCCACTGTCACCCCTTCCTGCCTTGTTATGCCTCTTTGTGTGTCACTCCAGTGTCTATACCATGGTTCCCCTTCGGCCCCTATGTGCGTCCCATCTCCGATCTGCCACAATATGTGCGGCTTCATGCTACCTTTATTTTCCTGTATGGCCTTCCACAAAGCGCTTGTGTCTCTAGTACCGTTGTTTGACCATATAGTTCCTACTGAAAAATATTTTGCCCGTATCACTTGGACCCAAACTCTTTCCTTCTCGCTCACCGATTGCCAGATCAGTTTTTGGAGGAGAGCTTTGTTGAACACTGTTATACTTTTTATATCCAATCCACCCTCCTCTTGTGTTGTGCACAATTTATGCCATGCTATCATAGCCATATATCGATCTTTGCCGGTTTTCCCCCACATAAACCTTCGCATAATCCCCTCCAGTTGGTTAATGGTTTTGGTAGATAATTTTTCAATGGACATGTAATAAACCGGCAGAGATGTGAGCACCGATTTAATTAATACCATTCTTCCCGCATGGGATAGTAATTTTACCTTCCAACCCGCTAATTTTTTCTGAAATTTCTCTACTAGCATGTCTCCAGTGTATTTTTGCTGTTTTCGACCTTGAGTCAGTACCACCCCGAGGTATCTCTCCTTTTCTGTTGCCAAGGTGGCTTGCAAAACTTGTAGTATTTCCATTTTTTTGGTATCACTGCACCTCTTGCTTAGCCAAATAGTTGATTTTTCTGGATTGATGGAGAGTCCCGAATAGGTTGCAAATTCGTCTAATATCTCCTTGTGTGCCTGTGCCTCCTGTTGTGTTGCTCTCCCCATAATCACCAAGTCATCTGCATAAATAGAATGTGTTAGTGTTGGGGCTGTGGGGGCTAGCCGAATGCCTTTAATGAGATCCTCTTGAATCGCCATTTGCAGTGTTTTTGTGAGACACTCCATCACCAGAATAAACAAATACGGGGATAACGGGCATCCTTGCCTTAGTCCCCGGTTCGGTCTGAGAAAGCCATCGCCTTGACCATTGACTAGTACTGTTACTCGGCTATCGTGCATGCATGTACGAATCATCTCAATCATGTCATGTGGGATATGCACTATTTTCATTGCCTCCCATACAAAGCTCCATCTAACGGTATCAAATGCTTTGGCGATATCAGCTTTAAGGAGAAAAGCTTCCTCCTTATATTCATTACAGCCAAACGAGTGCAAAATCTCCCTTACCAATATGGCATTGTCGGATATGCTCCGTCCCTTTAAAAAAGCCGTCTGTGATCTGGATATTATAGCACCCATGTGTTTCTGCAGCCGGTCGGCTACAATCTTCATCAACAGTCGGTACATGACATTACCTACTGTGATAGGTCTAAACTCTTTGGGCATAGTGGGTTCCTCTACTTTCGGAATCAGCACTATGTGACTTGCCATCCATTCACTTGGCGGCTTTTTTGTAAGGAAAACGTTTTGGATCTGCTGCACAAGTACCTCTTTTACTGTCTCCCAGTGATGTTGAAAGAACCTTGCCGGTATACCGTCCGGGCCAGGTGATTTATCCGGACCCATTCGGAATAGTGCATCCCAGACTTCTGTTTGTGACGGGGGTCTCATCAGACCTTGCTGGTCCGTCAAAGGGATTCTAATCCATTCCATCTGGTTGAGCTTATCGAAAAAGTTCTCCATTTGTGGTTCCGGTTGGGTCTGTATCGGACTATACAGAGCTTTGAAGAAGCGGATGAATGTTTGTCGTACCTGTTTCTCCTCATATTCCCACTCTCCTTGTTCATTTATGATCCGTAGCACCATGTTGTACCTCCTTCTATTGGTGGCCGAAGCATGGAAAAATGCTGTGTTTCCAGTACTGCTCTATTTCCTTCTCGGCTTGGTCAATTAAAGAGAGGCACCTCTCCTCAATGTTTTGATCTTGGAGTGTCGGATGCATTAGTTGGTTTTGATAAAGGCAGTTTTGGGCCTCTTGCAGCCTTTTCTGTGGTGATTGGTGTTGTGTTGCCCATTCTTGTATACCCTCTATCATTCTATGCAATCTGACCTGCCACAAGTCGTTACCAGATCCCCTCCAACCAGCTTCCCACGCCTCTTTAAAACCAGCAGTCCCAAACCACCAGGACTCCATCCTGAACCTTTTGTGTCTTTTTTCTTTTTTCTTCAGTTGTAACAGAATTGCCGCGTGGTCACTGTGGCTTCGCGGTAGATGGTTGACATATGCTTGGGTGTGCATTTGTAACCATCCTACCGTCGCGACTACCCTATCTAACCTTTCAAAAATTGCTTCTGAGGCATGTCTTCTGTTTGTCCATGTGAACGCGGGGCCTTTCAACCCCAAATCAATTAGCCCTCCTTGAAAAAGAAAGTCCCGGAAGTCACGGTTGTTTTTGTTGAAGGCCGGGTCACCCCCCACCTTTTCCTCTTCACTGGCTATTGCATTGAAGTCCCCCATAATACACACAGGTGCCCCGCCCGCAATTATTGTAAGAAACCTCCCCCAAATTTCTGGATTACGGGCATGATTTGCATCCCCATAAACGCATATTAAGTCCCACTGACTTCCATTCGGTTCCGTCACTGTGCTATGAAAGAAAAATTTTGATCTCTCCTTCACTTGCAAACTTATATTCCCGTCCCACAACAAGCAAAGACCCCCGGACCGTCCTCGTGACGGTACGAAGGCAAAATTCTATAATGGCAGTTGCTGAAAATTTTTTTTGGATTTTTTGATCGAACATTTTGTCTCTGAAAGAAAGCAAATATTTGATCTTGTTGCTTGGAGGAGTTTTTTAAGGAACTCCTGTTTCCGAGGGCCCCCAATCCCCCGGCAGTTCCATGATAAGAGACTCATTGCTGTTGTGGAGGTGGCCCCGAGCTCACCTCCACCGCACGCTTTTTGTTTACATGAGTGGTCGTGTACCACTCGTTACCTTCTGAACTATCTCGAGTATTTCCTTTGACCATTTGCAGATCCTCCATATTCCTCTCTGGACTGAATTGTGTGCCCATTCTTTTATGAGCTGTTGGGTGGGTTGGCAAATCGATTTGCATGATTAAATCTTTTCCTCTGCGCCTCCTTTGTGCATTCCTATCTTGTTCGGTGTAGTTGAGATCAACTCCCAGACCCGACCCGATAGGCCGCACCCTTTCATTTTCGCGGTCTTCATTGTTACTGTGTTGGGTGGCTGCATGTTGGGGTGTCGGGGGTGTTTGATTTGGGGGTACCGGCCTTGCGGTGTCTGTACCCGTGCTTGCTGTACCAGTACCGGCACTGTCGGTATTATGATCACTTTCTGCCGGCGCCTCCCGGGGTATCAGGTTTTGATCATTTATCCACGGTCCCACTCTATCTTGTGTCATCTTATTCATTCCATGTTTTTCCGCGAACCTTGGGTCTCTGCTCAACCTCATCATTCTGTTTCTAGCGTCGCAGGAGTTCTTTTCATGTCCCAAGTGTGCGCAGAACATGCATATTCTGTTGACTCGCTCGTAAACAATACAAGCGGTAAAGGTACCGAGCGTAGGATGGGTCACCTCGAGCCTATCCTTCAATGGTTTGCCTATCGGTAAAAGAATTCGGATCTTGTAAACTCTCTTACCCATTAAGCAAAAATCTGTTACCTCTGAGGCCGGCGTGCCGATCTCTTCAGCCATCAGTGAGACCCCTTCCTTTTTGACCGCCTCCGGCGGTATGTGATGCCATTGTGTGTTAATCTCAATGAGTTCTATAGATGGGTTCTCGAGCTCCTCTGGCCCATGTACTCGCTTGGTGGCAATTGCATCCTCTCTGTAATTCCACACCCCTTTGTGTAACACATATGAGAGTTCCTTTTCTGTGAGGAATTGGATGAGAAATGTGTTTTTGGTGGTCATTTTAATGGTGGTTTTTGGGTGGAGGGACCATGCTTTCATCATAACTTTGACAAAGTTTGTTTCAATCGTATTCTTGTCAGTAATGACAATGGCTAGCGCTGACAGATTCCAGTCCACCATTTGCACTGTATCCTCGGGTAAGGCGAGAGTGGTTATCGGGTTCATTGCTGCGAACTGGGCCAAGAATTGCTCGTCCGTGATCTCCATTTTTGGTTTAGGGTCTGTGATGGCGATTTTCTGTGAGGTATGGTTCGGATGAGTATAGAGTGAGACAGGAGCGGGGGTGTGTAGGTTGTTTTGAATTTTTGGCGGTTTACAGGGCTGTATTAACCGTGTTACTGTCTTGGTGTGGTTGCAGCACAAGCTTTCTGTATGTGTGGTTGGCCTTTGCTTGGTTTGTTTCTGAGCCTTGAATGCAAAGTTTGTTTGGGTTGTTTTTTGATATTTGGGTTTGGGTGTATTTAATTTTTCGGCCCACTTCCTTGCTTGGGATATTTTTGATCCTGCTACGAATCCGCTTTTTTGGTGTATTGTGGTACTTTTAGCACAGTTGTGGAGCTTTCCATTTTGTATTTCGGGTGGCAGACCGGGTCTATTTGGGGCAAATTCTTGAGGCTTGTGCTGCAGCGTTCCCCACTTTACAGATGCGTTGGATCTTATGTGTCTGCTGATCACATGTGTTCCCACAAACAGTAAGCTCACATGTAGGTCTTGACATATTACTGGGATATTTCCTATAGTAATGGCCACATTGCCTTTGGGTTCAGAAAGTACCTCCCAGCTATTACTTCCAATACTTTCCTTCTTCATGTGTAACTCAGACTGTGCTTCGGGGCTGCCCTTTCGTAGACTTTCCTTGTCCATGTAAGGTTCAGAGAGGACCACCTGACTATAGCAGTGCTGACTTTCCTGTTGCGTGTATGGGCCTTCTGGTTCAGGAAGAGCTTGGTTTGTATTGCCATTTTGGGAATGTAGATGGGATTGCGGTGTACAGGGGGAGGCCCCCGCACCTGGTGTTTCGTGGACCGCTCTGGTAGTCCGCTGCTGGACCTCTTCGTCGTGTTCATCGGCGTGAGACTCTGCCGTGGAGGAAGAGGAGGAGGGAGGCGGGCTTGGTGGCATATTCCACCTGCTGAGTTTATCGTGAGCCTTTAGCAGTGCTGTGCGTGCATCCTCTCCCTCTCCTGGGTGGTATTTGGCCTCCGAGGGGTGCTCGCCCTCGTATTCCCAACTGACAATCTCAAAGAAGCACTCTTTCCAGGAGGTTTCAAAAGGCAGAATTGTTGA
Source organism: Carex myosuroides (assembly GCA_028015225.1). Taxonomy (NCBI): domain Eukaryota; kingdom Viridiplantae; phylum Streptophyta; class Magnoliopsida; order Poales; family Cyperaceae; genus Carex; species Carex myosuroides. The sequence goes on from CM051478.1 coordinate 1,553,804, forward strand.
GAATGGGACCCTCCTGGGGTCGATGATGGTTATATACGCGTTAATTTCATTTCTTTGATCTCCCCATACATTTTCGTGCTCTAGTGTGTATGCCTCCCCGAATTCAGACAAAACCATGTTTAAGAAAAAAGGGTGCCAGAAATCTAGGGGAAATTCAGTTATTTTGAGGTGGATTTTGAATAGCCGGGGTTGCTGGTACGCCTTCTTCATCCTATCCCACGGTTCCATCATCCACCCTGAGTCGAAACACCAGTCACTGGCTTCACTGATAACTGTATCACTGGTAGTGTCGGATGGGATTTGCACGAGATAGATATCCTGCGCGGTCTGCCATTGTATAAATCTTTCCGGGGTTCCCCCATATTTGCTGGCTAGGTAGCATTGTACCTCACAGATGCACCCTTGCCCGTTGGAGTTCCAGTCCACAGCACGTACCATGATAGCTTTGTTGAGGCGTTCCACTAGATAGTCGTAAATCGAATTTGTGGGGAGAAAAATGCATCCCCGCGTGACCTGCTTGGGGCACATTGGAAAATTCCTGTCCATTTTTGGGGTGGCCGCTGCGATTGGAGGAGTATCTGTGATTTGGGGCTGAAGTTTCAATTTTTTAAAAGGATGGGGGAAAGACTTTTCGGGTCTGGTTGGGTGAGGTGATAACAGTAGAGTAAGGTAGAGAAGAAGAAATGTTGGGTTTCAGGGTAGCAACGGTTGAAGCATTAAAGTTTGTCTAGGGTAGATAGAAAGGAGGTATTGAGTCGATTGAATTGAGGGATTTGGTGGATGAATTAATGGCTGTTAGTTGCATTCAATTCATGTCTTCTCAGGGAGATATGGAAGCGAGAATCGACTCGAGCTCGTCCCCCATATCTGCCATTGTCAACGCCACAATCCCAGATCGAGGCGCCACGTGGCTGGACTGGTCCCCATCAAAGATGGATGGATTACGGCTGGTTCTCCTAAGACGCGCTCAATGCGTGAACCGAAAGCGAGTCATTTTTTAACCCATCAAGCCTTCATTTTCTTTTAGACACTGATTACTGAACCACAGAGTTTCTAGTACAGAAAATTCGGAATAAAAATTTGAAGAAAAGCAGCCATTCATACTTTATTCCATTAAAATGTAAAGTCTCTTGCAAAATAGTAATATACCAGCTCTAGTATATAATCCAAACTTGCTTGCTTCAGTAGCTACAAACTCGTTCCTTCAATTACCTCATCTCCTTCTTCTATGGAGATATTGCTACCCTGTTTTCTCCTTTTCATTTCCTTGTTCAAGCAAGCATACTGTACTGAATGTTCACAGTACAATGCTATATTTGGTTTTGGTAACTCGTATGCCGACACAGGAAACTTCGTTAATTTAATGAAGGGAGTGCTTCCATACAATAATTTCGAGCACTCCCCTTATGGAATGACCTACTTTGGCTACCCAACAGGTCGCGGGTCTGATGGTCGTCTTGTTATTGATTTCGTTGGTATGTTCTTGTCATTATTTCCATCAAAAACTTTGTGTCATAAATGATTTCATTTTCAGAATCAGAGCAAACCAGAGCAGAAATTATAGAAGTCTTCAAGATCGGTTTACTGGCTCAATATAAATGCTAAATTATCCCTCATCTTCTTGTCACACTAAAATTGATGTTGGTCTTTAAATGCAAAAATACTTTCCATTAGATTTAAATAGATTAGATTTTCTTTTTTTCTTGAATTGTTTCAGCCCTGGATCTTGGCCTTCCTCTTGTACCGCCTTACTTCTCAAAAGGCAAGGATTTCAATCAGGGAGCAAACTTTGCCGCTATTGGTTCGACAGCACTTAAGCTGGACTATTTTCGTCAGCATAACATTACTAATGTACCTCCAGTGGACACCTCAAGTAGTGTTCAACTCGGGTGGTTCGATCAGTTCAAGCCTTCAATATGCAACACAACTGAAGGTATATGTAAATTCAAACTATTATTATTTACTTGTATTGCCTCCTACTGTTGGACCTTGTAATACTAATAACAGTGTTTTTATTTTCTTCAACATTGAATTACCAATAAAAACATACAGCATGCAAGGCTTACTTCAGCAAATCCCTTTTCATATTCGGAGAGTTTGGAGGGAACGATTACACTTTCGTATTGTCAGCAGGAAAATCCATAAGTGAAGTCAAGTCTTATGTGCCTGTCGTTATCGACACCATTAAAGGGGCAGCTGAGGTATACAGCTTATGATATGTCCTTAATTAGAATTCAGTTTTAGGCAAATGAATTATGTGCTAAGTCTCAATTTTTCACCGGAATGTACATATATTGCTTGCAGTCATTGCTCAAACAAGGTGCCATGAATATTGTATTACCCGGAAACCTACCGACAGGATGCATACCGATTATCTTGACAATATACGCGAGCCCAAACAAGACAGACTATGATCATCTCGGATGCTTGAAACATTTCAACTCCATTGGATTGTACCATAATGTCAAGCTAAAGGAGGCAGTGGTACAGCTCCAGCAAAAGTATCCGAAGGCCAAAATTAGCTACGCCGACTACTACGAACCACTCATCCATTTTTTGCAACGCCCAAAACATTTTGGTGAGCTTTTCTTGTTCATGTGGGGGCATCAAAATTATAATCTATGAATAGTCTAATTCCTAATTTTCATGTTATTTAAATTGAATTTTAAGGATTTACTAACGGAGCGCCCCTAAGAACTTGCTGTGGAGGAGGGGGACCATATAACTACAACCTCACCGCTAGTTGCGGCGCACCTGGTGTATCGGCTTGCACGTACCCGTCTACATACATAAATTGGGATGGAATACATCTAACCGATGCCGCGTACAGAATTATAGCAACAGGTTGGCTGAAAGGTCCTTATGCTCATCCACCAATTTTATCTGGTTATCACAAGTAACCCTGCTTTTTTGGCTCTTGTTATGGAATCAAAATGTGGATGTTGTTCAAATATTGGTTCACTTGTAAGCCATGTCAACGACTGATATCGTTTACTTGTGTTTGGATTTCTTTAATTTGGTACCAGAATGTGAAACTAGCTAATGTCTTGTGGTTTTGTGTTCGTTAGAATGGTGAATAAATTATAACAAAAACAAAAACAAAAAAAAAGGAATGATGAGTTTATGAAAGAGAAGATGAGATGTTTTTTAGTTCAGCAATAGAATTTAAATTTTGCGATATTAAATTGACGCTGTATTTGTTGTGATGAAGGTATGAACAGTTGAATTACTTCAAAAGGATAAATTATGGATAGTTAAAAATGTTTTTTTTTTACAACGAAAACAGGGTTTATTCCTTTTTTCATAATCATTTTGTAGTTACAAGGGTATGTAACCAAAATAAAATAAAAAAACACAATTTTGCTCAAAACATTTGAGCATAAATAAAATTATGAAAAAGTAAATAAAATAAAAAAGAAAATCTAAAATAGAAATATAAAAGAAAACCACAGACTTAATAGGTAATTATTTATAAGGTTTCCATTCTTCTTGAGCGTCTATTATTGAGTATCTCCACTGTATTTCCACCTGCTCCGCTAATTGCATCAGATTACATGCTTCCTCTTTGAAAGTTCTGATGCATTTTTCTCTCCAAATAATAAATTGTGTTAGCAAGATTGATCTCTCTTTCTTACTAAACTTGAGTTCATTTAGATTTGTTATAGTGTCTTCATCTTCATTTAATAAAAAAATGTTATTTGACAGGTGCGAATTTTGTAACATGATTGTAGATTTGCCAACAATTAAATCACATTGTAAGACATAATTAACCAATAATCAGATCTCTTTTTGTTCAAACCTACTAAAAAAACATATCAACCAATCATATTTTTCTCTTCTTCAATGTTTATTTATTTATTGAAAGTCAATGGTTGATCCCCAATTCCAAGGTAAGAAGAAGCTGCTTAAGACTTCACTGATGACGTAATGATAACTGTCACCACTAATTAATGAATATAGAAGCTTCCCAGATCGTGACTTCCCCAGTAATTTACTTTGCTCTGTTTTAATTTAGAACAATTATATATATATATATATATATATATATATATATATATATATATATATATATATATATATATATATATATATATAGATGAGCTATGGTGAGACGGAGTAAAACAAGTTTGTACTCCACGCTATATTTTTATTTTGAAAATTCAAACAACCGATCCGAACCATTCAACATGTTCTCTATATTGAAATGTGCTTGGAAACCAAATTTTACATTTTTTCAATTTTTTTTTACTATTTATTAAGCCACTTTGAAAATCGCTGATCCACTGTAAACAGTAAAAAACAGTAAAATTTTCTGGACCACCGGATCAGCGATTTTCAAAGTGGCTTAATAAATAGTAAAAAAATTCCAAAAAATATAAAATTTGTTCTCCAAGCACATTTCAATATAGAGAACATGTTGAATGGTTCGAATCGGTTGTTTGGATTTTCAAAATGGAAATATAGTGCCATGGAGTACAAAATTGTTTTACTCCATGTCTCACCATATATAGCTCAATTCTATATATATATATATATATATATATATATATATATATATATAGAATCTGGCTAATTAATATGCTACGCGTAGGATAGAGGGCCTCCGTGTTACGGCTCAATATTTGAGTTTTCAAAATCCTAACAGTCGATCCAAATCGTTCAACATGATCTCCATATGAATATGTACTTGCAAATCAAATTTTACATTTTTTAGAATTTTTTTTACTATTTTTTTAGATAGGTAGAAATCACTTGAAAATTCTGTACCATTCAAATCAAGTGATTTTTTACCTATCTAAATAATAGTAAAAAAAAATTTCAAAAATGTAAAATTTGTTTTGCAAGTACATATTCATATGGAGATCATGTTGAACGGTTCGGATCGACCGTTAGGATTTTGAAAACTAAAAAAGTGAGCCGTAGCACGGAGGGGCTCTATGCTACGCGTATACGTTGATATTACCTAATCAATGGGCATGGCCCGTGTCAACCTCGCAACCATGCTTTCCCCCAAAGTAATTTTGGTGGTACAATGAGAAGATTTAACCCCGCTTGGTTTGGTCTACACAAAATTTGGTTGGAATATAGCATTGAAAAGGATGCGGCATTTTGCCTATGTTGTTATTTATTTAGACTCGAAAATCTTGGTTCAGGTGGAGGGACAAACTTTGTAGGAGATGGTTTTAGAAACTGGAAAAAGGCCACAAAAGCTTTTGAGGAGCATGTTGGTGATTCCACTTCTTGGCACAATCAGGCTCGAAAAAAATATTTAGATTTGATGAACCAAGCACAAAGCCTTCGTGCTGTGGTAGAGAAACAAACTGTTAGACAAGAGAGGGATTATCGAATACAGTTAGAGGCTATTGTAGATTGTGTTAAATTTCTCTGCAGGCAAGGTTTGGCATTCCGCAGACATGATGAGTCCGAAAGCTCTTTCAATGAAGGAAATTTTCGTGAACTTTTGAGATTTTTAGGAGATCATAATGAAGAAATAGATAAGGTAATTTTTGATAAGGCTCCCCAAAATGTAAAGTTGATTTCACCTTCAATCCAAAAGGATATAGTTAACGCTTGTGCAGATGAGACAACTAAGGATATAATTGCGGAGCTTGGAGATGAATTGTTTTCGGTTTTGATTGATGAGGCAAGAGATGCCTCAACTAAAGAGCAAATGGCGGTTGTTATTCGGTTTGTGAACAAGAGAGGTTCCGTTGTTGAACTGTTTATAAGTATCGTTCATGTTCCCGATACTACAGCGTTGTCTTTGAAGGAAGCACTTGAGAATTTATTTGGTAAGCATGGTCTATCTCTGTCTAGATTGTGTGGCCAAGGTTGTGATGAAGCTAGTAACATGAGCGGGGAGTTCAATGGTCTCAAAGCATTGATCATGAGGGCGAATGAGTCCGCATACTACATGCATTGCTTTGCCCATCAATTGCAACTAACTCTCGTTGCAGTAGCGAAGGATCATGCTCAGGTTGGCTTATTTTTTGAAATGGTTGCTAGATTGCTCAATGTTGCTGGTGGATCTTGTAAAAGATGTGATCAATTACGTGAGGAGGCGAGAATTAATGTTGTGGAAGCTATTTCAAGTGAAGAGATAGTAACCGGAAGTGGTTTGAATCAAGAAACGAGTCTTGCACGTGCCGGTGATACCCGATGGAGTTCTCATTTCAAGACTTTAAATAGTTTGGTGATACTATTTTCACCCACGTTTAAGGTAATTAAGGAAATAGAAATGGATGGGTCAACATGGGAGCAAAGATCAGAGGCGCGTGGATTACGTAGAGAAATGCAAACTTTTGAATTTGTATTTGTGTTGCTTCTCATGAGGGAAACAATAGTCATCACGCATAATCTATCGCAAACCTTGGAATGCAAAAATCAAGATATGGTGAATGCTATTCGGTTGGTGAAGATTGCTAAATCTCGGTTTCAAAAAATGAGGGATAGTAGTTGGGAATCATTATTCAAAGATGTGTGTGCATTTTGTGAGAAACACCGTATTAAAGTTCCAAATATGGAGGAAGAGTACTTCGATAACCCAAGGTACCCAACAAGCACAACTAATTTGCATTATTATCGTGTTGATCTATTTAACACGGTTATTGATATGCAATTGCGTGAACTTAATGACAGATTCACGGAAACCAATACTCAACTTGTTATTTGTATGTCATGTTTAGATCCAAAAAACTCTTTTGATTCATTTGACATAGACATGTTGGTTCAATTAGCTCAATTCTATCCCTCTGATTTCAACCAATTCGAGCTTCCTGTCTTAAAGAGTCAATTGGAGAATTACATTATGGATGTACAAGATGATAGAGCTTTTCTGGAGGTAAGCACCTTACTTGAACTTTCTGAAAAAATGGTGAAAACGAATAAGCACAATGTTCATCCCTTGGTTTACAAGTTAGTGAAATTGGTATTAATTTTACCGGTAGCTACAGCTAGTGTCGACTGGGCATTTTCGGCAATGAGTTTGGTGAAAACCAACATGAGAAGTAGAATGGGAGATCAGTGGATGAACGATTGCTTGATTACTTTCATTGAGAAGGATTTGTTCAAGAGGGTGAGCAATGAAAGAATTATGGAAAGGTTTCAAAACATGAATAATCGTCGAGGAAAGCTCTTCTCATCGACTCGACTGTCTACTATCTAGTATTACTTTTTAGTGTTTTTTTAATATGTAAAAGGATATTAGAAGTGTTGTTTTTAATTATGTTGAATTGTTGATTTTTGAAGTAATTTAGGATTTTTATTATGTTGATTGTTATGTTTTTTTATTATGTTGAATTGTGTCCTATTAGCTAACCGGTTTGAACCCAATAAGCTATTTGAATCCAATTACTGCCTCCCTGGTAGAAATTCTGCATCCGCCCCTGATTAAAATACATGAGAAATTACTTAATTAAGAATAACAATATGCAATGATTTATTTGTCAAATCCCCCTCCTCTCAACCATCGAATCTGATCAATATATATAGTTCAAAATGGTATTGATCAGGGCAGAAGCCTAAAAAATGGTCATACAAAAATAAGGGAGGCGCGGATCCATTCATATTAAATAGGGTCAATTGATTATTTTTTTAATATTTTATTTATGTATGACTTTCTATACAAATTAGTGTAAAATATCGTGCTACTGTAAAATTGATTCTTATTCTTAACATAAAAAATTTATATAATAGATTTCTATTATATGTTTGACATCCATAATTTAAAAATCTGACTATCTGTGTTCCTGCAAAAATTCGGAGGGAGATATACACATAGTGTATTGCAAACGGGCTGGTCCGCTCTAGACCCGGCCGAGCCACGGTTCCGCACAGTCCACAGTTCCCACGGGTCCACGGGTCCACGGGTTTACACGGTCCAGGTCCGGCGGGTCCGACTTTAAATGGTTGGCCCAAACCCGTCCTAGGACCATGGTCCAGATTCACACAGTCCGATCCGTACGGGTCCACGGGTCTATTTTTTTTTAAAACAGGTTAAATTGTTAAAAAAAAAAATAGAACCATCAGATCTATTTTTATATGGGTACGTGTCCAATTTTTTTTTCTTGACTTGACAATTATGAGATATAATATAAAAATCATTTGATCTGTTATGAAATAATAATAGTAGACATTTCACCTTCTCCACCTCATCAACTTTCTATTAGATTTAATTTTGTATTAACTATCTTGTTAATTGTATGGTTTTTCATTTGCTTTCTCTAGCCTATAAATAGAGGTTTTATAAGTGGTTGATGTTGATACATATATGGTGATATAATAAAGGAATAAGATTTAGCCTCTCCTCAATTTTGTTTTGTTTTGTTTTATAATACGTTATCAGCACGAGTTTGCTCTAGTCAAGTTGCGACGGGATTTCGTAGAAGTACACCTAGAAGGTACTCTTTAGATTACATTTCATTAACATTACTGTTAGTAATAATATTTATTTCTTGGATGAAATTTTCTTATTTTATATTGAATGAGAGTAATATTTTCATTCCCTGAAGAGAATGATAAAGCAAGTACATGATAATGGCCAGAAGCTTTTGTACATACTATAGCTAGAAGCTTTTTCTAAGAGAACCTGAAGTTTCTTAATCATAATTTTTTATACAAGAGAACCTGAAGTTCTTAGCCAAAGTTAAAAAAGAAAAAAAAAAGGAAAACAAAAAAGGACCAGAAGTTCTTATATGAACCAGAAAGTTATTGATATTTATGATAACCGGAAGTTATCAAATCGATAAAATGTCTCCAATATTTAATTCAACAACCTGAAGTTCGTATTAATCGAATAGAATAATAAGAATAATAACCTGAAGTTGTTATAATTGTTTAGAATCTGAAGTTCTATTTGAAATTTTAATATAAAATTAATATAATAACCAGCAGTTATTATAAGCCACTGGATGAATAATAACATGCAGTTATTCTCAATTAAAAACCTGAAGTTTTATTAGAAATTTTCATATAAAATCAATATAATAACCAGAAGTTATTATAGGTCATTGGATGAAAATATAATCCGAAGTTATTTCAAATTAAATTTTACATAGCGCAGTCAAGCAATTTAATAACCAGAAGTTATTAAATAAGTATTTTATTATAACCTGAAGTTATATAATATTAACCTGAAGTTATTAATACATTTAAATTTATTTATTTATGCAATTTACATATTCTTTTATTTATATTTATTCATCTCCCTTTTCACAACCTGAAGTTATGATATTAATAACCTGAAGTTATGGCATTAATAACCTGAAGTTATGGCATTAATAACCTGAAGTTATGGCATTAATAACCTGAAGTTATGGCATTAATAACCTGAAGTTATGATATTAATAATCTGAAATTATTAATACATATCTATTTTGTAGTACATATGACAAATCTCACAAAGCTTGAATTTATCTCCTTTTTCATTTATCATAACTCGAAGTTATGGTATTAATAACCTGAAGTTGTATTTTGTTATAAATACGTACTAATGAAAAATGAGAAAGGAAAACATCCTGAAGATGTTTGTTACAGATGTGGGATGACAAATCATTGATTGCGTACATGTCGTATGCCCAAGCATTTTGTAGGACTTTATCAAGCCTCAATTAAAAAAAATGTGGAAACTAAAATGACCCCGAATATAAATGCCATATAGATACAGATTTTGATGTATCAGATTTCTTTCATAATGTGGATAAAGAAATAGACACTTTACTAAGAGAGAAAATATAATGTAGAAGTTTATGTTTATAAAAGTTTAGTTTACATTTTAATTTTTATATTGTATGCAAATAAAATTAATGAATAAAGGTAGTTTATTTTTATTTTAATTTATTCTTGCAATCTTTTATTTTAAAGGAAAATGACTGACGCAATAGTAAGTAAAGAAGATCCATGTCTAGTAAACAGCGGAACAACAAATACCATATTGAAAAGTAAGAAATATTTTGCTCTATTGTCTTCTGCAAAGACACATGTTAAAGATATTCGACGTAATGGTTATTGTCACACCCCAGGACAACCCGCCGCGCATTTATGCGCTAGGCGTTAAGCACATCACATACATTATCAATAACACAACCAAATAAGCCACTATATTAAAAGTAAACAAGATTCATAAACAAACAAAAGGGAAAATATGTCAGACATGGCTAGTCAAACAGTCACCGCCATATCTGCATCATATAGGATTCATCCAAATATAAATTAAAAACAAATAGTGGCTACTCTTAATAGTTTCCGCTAAATTTTCTCACTCACGGCCTTCCTCCATGTCTCCTTCTTCATTTCCTGGAACCCACATAAAAATGGAAACAAAACGGGTGAGAGATCGAACTATCTCTCAGTGCGGGATTTAGTTCCAGCCCGGTGCTTTTACAAATGAATACATTAAATACCCAAATAACATAAAAGTAAAGGTTTTGAAATAACCCCCAATTTTCCTATCAATTCAGACATGCAATCTTTTCAAAACATTCTCGGTTCTGTTCCTGTTTCTCTTTAAAATTCTCACACTCCGGGTTCGCCACACATGGACAATCCGGCCTTTCTCCTTTGGGAATCCATGCCCGTACATGAAAACTTAGTTAGAGTCGCCACACGAGGACGAGCTGTTCTGTTCTGTTCTGTTCTGTTCTGTTCTGTTCTTACTCCGGATCACCACACACGGATAATCCGGCCTTTCTCTCTGGGAACCCATGCCCATGCAGGATAGCCCAAAGAGTCGCCACACGAGGACGAATCTGGAAGGGTCGTTGCGGGGACCCAACCGGCAGATCGCCACACACGGACGATCCGATTTTCGAAAACACATGCAGAACCGCCACACAGGGACGGCCCCAATTTAAAACAGTTCATTAAAAGCTTTCTTTGTTCACATTCACACTATCCTGTCAGTTCAAATCGATGCATCCAAAAAGTTCTTAACATGCAATTCTACACAAAACAAAAGAGAATTCGACATTCTCAACATGCAGTTCATCTACCAGATTGGGAAAAAGGATTACCTACCTTAATCCATGCATTTCTTATTATTTGTAAAAAGACCAGGAAACCCGCACCTGTATTCTCAGTAACTGCTGTTGTGCGTGAGTTGGGACCCTGCGTATTCTCAGCGTCTTCTAGCGTCGCGTGATTTACTCCTAGGTTTTAAATACACTTAATTAGGTTCTTATTTCTACCTAATCTACAGTATTTCTATTTAATTTAATAACCCTAATTTCGCATGCCATTTGTAAAGAATTTCTTACTCCTATAGCCCCATTCACAATTTACATTTATTTCATAGCAATTGTCATTCAAGGTCAGATACTAGTATTTAATTCACTTTAACCTACAAGTCTCGATTCATTTCCCCGCAATTCAATTAAATTAACTAAACTCCCACCCTCGATTCTTCCCACCAATTCAATTTGGAAATCAACATTGAGTAATAACCTTAATTCATGCATAACTAAAATAGATTTTTCAATAACATAGGGTTCAATATGCAAATTGGGTTATTGGGTCTAGGGTTTTCGGTTTTGGGTTCCACCTTATGGGTTTCGGGTCTATGGTGTGGTGGCCGGCCAAGGGAAAGGGAGAGGCAGGGTTTCGGCCTAGGGTAGTGGTTTCGGGTCTAGACTCTAGTGGGGGCCGGCGGCACAAGGGAAGGGAAAGGTTAGAGAGAGAGAGGGGTTCGGTCTAGAGAGAGGGAGTAGAGGGGGATTGGCGGATTAGAGGGAGAGAGTAGAGAGGGGACGGGTAGAAGGGGGGCAGCGGCAAAGAGGGCAGCGGCTAGGTGGGTTCGGCTTGGCCCTGTGGCCGGCGGCAGCCAAAGAAGGAGGAGTTTCGGCCAAAAGAGAAAAAAAAGAGAGAAAAAGAGAGAAAAAGGAAAAACTTACAGAATTATTGGAAATGGAGAGGAATGAGAAGAGAGGAGGGATTGGTTTGCTTATATTATTGGATATGGGCTGAATTTAGGTTTGGCCATGCTAAATTGAGTTTGCTATATTAAAAGAAAAACAATTTTTGACATCTATTAAATATATTTTGTTAAAACGAACCGTCATTTCTTCTCATTTTTACTATTTACTATATTTTTATTCCTATAAATTGCTGATTGTTAATTTAATTCCTATTTGTTATTTTCTAAATTGGATTTTATAAAAATTAAATCATACCCATATTGAGAAGCGTTACATCCTCCCCCCCTTGGAAATCCTGTTCAGCCCCCTGAACAGCCTCGGTGTCTATGTCTTCGAACAATTCTGGGTATGTGGCACGCATCGTCTCCTCCATTTCCCAAGTCGCTTCTCGGCTGGTGTGTCGTCCCCATTGTACTAAGACCTGTTTAATGGTCTTTCGCCGGAGACTTATTTCTTTGGTGTCTAGTATTTTCATGGGTCGTTCTTCATACACTAAGGTTTCATCTAACCTCAGATTTGAAAAGTCGAGGATGTGGGAAGGGTCTCGGACATATTTCCGTAGTTGAGACACATGGAAGACTGGATGTACTTTATCTAAGGCCGGAGGTAGCGCCAGTTCGTAGGCAAGTGGTCCGATTCTTCTAAGAATTTCAAATGGGCCCACATATCTAGGACTCAGTTTTCCTGCTACTCCAAATCGTCTCACTCCCCTCCTTGGAGAGACCTTCAACCAAACATGATCCCCGGTTTCAAACTCTAGTGGTCGTCTCCTCAAGTCTGCATACTTTTTCTGTCTGTCTCGAGCTGTGTCTAGTCGGTTTAAGATCAGTTGGGTTCTATCCGCGCAATCTTTTACCATTTCTGGCCCTGTTGGCAGTTGTTCTCCGTTGTTTCCCCACCACAAGGGGGTCTTCCAGCGATGCCCACACCAAGCTTCAGCTGGGGCCATGTCGATACTGGCATGGTAGCTATTGTTATATGCGAACTCGGCCATTGTCAAATGATCAGCCCATGACCCTTGAAAGTTGATGGCGCACGCCCTTAGCATGTCCTCTAAGGTTTGGATTGTTCGTTCCGACTGACCGTCCGTCTGGGGGTGATGAGCAGTACTAAAGTTGAGCCGGGTTCCCATTGCCTCCTGGAAGCTCTTCCAGAAATGCAAGGTGAATCGCGTATCCCGATCTGATATGATGGTTTCGGGAACTCCATGGTATTTGAACTGACATTGAAGAAAGAGCTCTGCCAGTTCTCCACCCGATGTAGGGGTTCGTAGGGGTATGAAGTGAGCTACCTTGGTCAGTGTGTCTACAATGACCCAGATTGAGTCATATCTCTTTTGGGTTCGCGGTAGCCCCGTGATGAAGTCCATGGTGATGATTTGGAACTTCATTTGTGCCCTGGAGTTTGGGTATAGCAACCCTGCCATCTTCCTCCGTTCTGCTTTCACTTGTTGGCAGGTGATGCATCTAGCGACAAATTCTGACACATCTTTCTTCATGTTGGGCCACCAAAATTGGGTACGGAGGTCCTTATACATCTTTACTTCTCCTGGGTGAATGGTATATCCCGATTCGTGGGCTTCTCGTAGAATTTCGTTTCTCAATCCCCCCTGTTCTGGGACACAAACCCGCTGGTTGAAATAGAGGAGCCCATCCTCGTTTTCCTTGAAGGTCGACATTGGATTGGTACGGGCCAATTCCCGGTACCTTTGATGTCGCTCGTCGCCTTGGTCTGCGTCCCGGATTCGAGACTTCAGTTCTGGTTGTACCGATATAGCCGCTAGGGTGAGTACCGCATCCTTCGCGGTTCCCTTGATGTCAGTTTCTTCCTGAATCCAGCTGGCCGATACACACACTCCCAAATTCATGTGTCGCATTTCTTTGATCAGTTCTGTCTCTTGGGTTATTGCCTCTGCCAAGTTTGACGCCCCTTTCCTACTGAGCGCGTCTGCCACCACATTTGCCTTCCCAGCCAAGTACTGTATGTCTAAATCATAATCCTTCATTAGTTCCAGCCACCTTCTTTGTCTCATGTTCAATTCCTTCTGGGTAAACACATATTTTAGACTTTGGTGATCCGTGAATACTCGGCATTTCGCCCCATAGAGGTAGTGTCTCCATGCCTTGAGCGCGAAGATTACTGCTGCTAATTCCAGGTCATGTGTGGGGTAGTTTTGTTCATGGTTCTTCAATTGCCGTGACCCGTAGGCAATTACTTGTCCGTCTTGCATGAGCACACATCCCAGGCCGTTTCTTGACGCGTCCGTATACACTGTGAATTCTTGGTCCGGTTTGGGTAATGTTAATACTGGGGCACTGGTTAGTAGTTTCTTCAGGGTTTGGAAACTCTCTTCTTGACTTTCCGTCCATTTAAAAGTAGTTCCCTTGTGCAGGAGTTGGGTCATGGGTCGGGCTGTCTTTGAGTATCCGGGAACGAAGCGCCTATAGTATCCCGCTAACCCTAGGAAGCTGCGTATATCCGCTACGTTCTTGGGTTGAGTCCATTCTACCACTGCTTTGATTTTATCTGGGTCCACCCGGATACCTTCTCCCGTCACTACGTGTCCCAGAAATTTAACCTCTTTCATCCAAAATTCACACTTGGAGAATTTGGCGTACAACTGGTGTTCACGTAATCTTTGCAATACTGTACGCAGGTCCTCGGCATGATTCTCTTCCGTCTTTGAATAAATCAATATGTCGTCAATAAAAACGATGACACAGCAATCAAGTAGGTCATGGAATACCCGGTTCATCAAATCCATGAATGCTGCCGGAGCATTGGTTAACCCAAATGGCATGACAGTAAATTCATAGTGCCCGTAACGGGTACGAAACGCTGACTTTTCTACGTCTTGCGGTTGGATCTTCAACTGATGATACCCCGATCTCAAGTCAATCTTGGAATAGACCGCCGCCCCTTGGAGTTGGTCGAATAGGTCTTCAATTCGCGGAAGAGGATATTTGTTTTTGATTGTGACTTTATTTAACTCTCGGTAGTCGATGCAGAGTCTCATACTACCATCTTTCTTCCTGACGAACAGCACTGGTGCGCCCCACGGCGATGTGCTTGGTCTTACGAATCCCAGTTCTAGAAGTTCCTCTAACTGGACCTTCAGTTCCTTAAGTTCCGCCGGTGCCATTCGATACGGGGCCTTAGAGATTGGACGGGTACCAGGTAGTATGTCTATGTGGAATTCGATTTCCCGATCAGGGGGTATTCCTGGCAGTTCCTCCGGGAATACATCGGTATACTCTGAGACGATAGGTACCGACGTTATCTCTGGTTTTCCCGTCATTCTCCGCATTTCCGCTCTGACTGGTTGTTCGTGAGGCGGCCAGAACACTAAGCTACGGTGCGCGCAGTCTATTAGCACGTGGTGCTCCTTGAGCCAGTCCATTCCTAAAACCATTTCGTATGCTCCGGTGTCAGCCACGATTGGGTCCACTCGCCATTTTCCATTCTGCGTGTTCACATGAAGATCCGGACAGTATTGCTCTTCCACACTATGTTCGAGTCCTGCGAAGAAACGGCGTCTTCCGGTATGCTTCACTCTGAATCCGCTAGCCTCCACTACGTGTGGCGAGATGACGGAGTAAGGACAATTGACAGAGATTGCAGTATTGACGGTGATTCCGGACACGTCTACCCATCCGACCATTTCCTTGACTTTTGCGGTGGTTGCGAATGTCCTTAGCCAAGTGGGCTGTCCGTTACGTTGATTTGCCATCTAAGGAAAGAATCTATTTGGTTTATTTTCTACAAAATTAAATTAGTTCAATCTTTCAAAAAGAAAATATCCTTGTTATATTTCAAAATAATTTGTACCGTTACTAAAAAGCATAATCCGTCACTAAATATATATACATTTGTTACTAATGGTACGCTCGGTCCACATGGTTTGGTCTATGACCTAAACGCCGCAGCCTATTGCTAACGCTCTCTTAGCGGAAGTTTATTGATATTGTATGTGCTGGCTCTGATACCAACTTAGTTGTCACACCCCAGGACAACCCGCCGCGCATTTATGCGCTAGGCGTTAAGCACATCACATACATTATCAATAACACAACCAAATAAGCCACTATATTAAAAGTAAACAAGGTTCATAAACAAACAAAAGGGAAAATATGTCAGACATGGCTAGTCAAACAGTCACCGCCATATCTGCATCATATAGGATTCATCCAAATATAAATTAAAAACAAATAGTGGCTACTCTTAATAGTTTCCGCTAAATTTTCTCACTCACGGCCTTCCTCCATGTCTCCTTCTTCATTTCCTGGAACCCACATAAAAATGGAAACAAAACGGGTGAGAGATCGAACTATCTCTCAGTGCGGGATTTAGTTCCAGCCCGGTGCTTTTACAAATGAATACATTAAATACCCAAATAACATAAAAGTAAAGGTTTTGAAATAACCCCCAATTTTCCTATCAATTCAGACATGCAATCTTTTCAAAACATTCTCGGTTCTGTTCCTGTTTCTCTTTAAAATTCTCACACTCCGGGTTCGCCACACATGGACAATCCGGCCTTTCTCCTTTGGGAATCCATGCCCGTACATGAAAACTTAGTTAGAGTCGCCACACGAGGACGAGCTGTTCTGTTCTGTTCTGTTCTGTTCTGTTCTGTTCTTACTCCGGATCACCACACACGGATAATCCGGCCTTTCTCTCTGGGAACCCATGCCCATGCAGGATAGCCCAAAGAGTCGCCACACGAGGACGAATCTGGAAGGGTCGTTGCGGGGACCCAACCGGCAGATCGCCACACACGGACGATCCGATTTTCGAAAACACATGCAGAACCGCCACACAGGGACGGCCCCAATTTAAAACAGTTCATTAAAAGCTTTCTTTGTTCACATTCACACTATCCTGTCAGTTCAAATCGATGCATCCAAAAAGTTCTTAACATGCAATTCTACACAAAACAAAAGAGAATTCGACATTCTCAACATGCAGTTCATCTACCAGATTGGGAAAAAGGATTACCTACCTTAATCCATGCATTTCTTATTATTTGTAAAAAGACCAGGAAACCCGCACCTGTATTCTCAGTAACTGCTGTTGTGCGTGAGTTGGGACCCTGCGTATTCTCAGCGTCTTCTAGCGTCGCGTGATTTACTCCTAGGTTTTAAATACACTTAATTAGGTTCTTATTTCTACCTAATCTACAGTATTTCTATTTAATTTAATAACCCTAATTTCGCATGCCATTTGTAAAGAATTTCTTACTCCTATAGCCCCATTCACAATTTACATTTATTTCATAGCAATTGTCATTCAAGGTCAGATACTAGTATTTAATTCACTTTAACCTACAAGTCTCGATTCATTTCCCCGCAATTCAATTAAATTAACTAAACTCCCACCCTCGATTCTTCCCACCAATTCAATTTGGAAATCAACATTGAGTAATAACCTTAATTCATGCATAACTAAAATAGATTTTTCAATAACATAGGGTTCAATATGCAAATTGGGTTATTGGGTCTAGGGTTTTCGGTTTTGGGTTCCACCTTATGGGTTTCGGGTCTATGGTGTGGTGGCCGGCCAAGGGAAAGGGAGAGGCAGGGTTTCGGCCTAGGGTAGTGGTTTCGGGTCTAGACTCTAGTGGGGGCCGGCGGCACAAGGGAATGGAAAGGTTAGAGAGAGAGAGGGGTTCGGTCTAGAGAGAGGGAGTAGAGGGGGATTGGCGGATTAGAGGGAGAGAGTAGAGAGGGGACGGGTAGAAGGGGGGCAGCGGCAAAGAGGGCAGCGGCTAGGTGGGTTCGGCTTGGCCCTGTGGCCGGCGGCAGCCAAAGAAGGAGGAGTTTCGGCCAAAAGAGAAAAAAAAGAGAGAAAAAGAGAGAAAAAGGAAAAACTTACAGAATTATTGGAAATGGAGAGGAATGAGAAGAGAGGAGGGATTGGTTTGCTTATATTATTGGATATGGGCTGAATTTAGGTTTGGCCATGCTAAATTGAGTTTGCTATATTAAAAGAAAAACAATTTTTGACATCTATTAAATATATTTTGTTAAAACGAACCGTCATTTCTTCTCATTTTTACTATTTACTATATTTTTATTCCTATAAATTGCTGATTGTTAATTTAATTCCTATTTGTTATTTTCTAAATTGGATTTTATAAAAATTAAATCATACCCATATTGAGAAGCGTTACAGTTATCATCTTGAAACCATGACTGAAGATAATATTGAATATCTCCAAATTACATCTATTGAATATGGCCAGAAGATCATATTAGAAAAGCTGGAACCTCTGGATTATATTGTATGAACATTAATCCAATAGAATCAAAAATGGTAAGTAACCAGAAGTTACTTGACACAAAGATGTTCACTCTGTGGCATGACAGATTAGGTCATCCAGGTAACATTATGATGAGGAGAATAATTGAAAGTGCAAATGGGCATCCCCTAAATGACCTGAAAATAATTTTATCAAAAGATTTATCATGTGTAGCATGTTCTCCTGGAAAACTGATAATTAGGCCATCTAAAAATAAAATTGAAAATGAATCTCCATTTTTGGAAAGAATTCAAGGAGATATTTCTCCTCCATGTGGACCATTTAGATATTTTATGGTTTTAATTGATGCATCAACTCGATGGTCACATGTTTGCCTATTAGCCACAAGAAATGTTGCATTTGCTAGGCTATTAGCACAAATAATTCAATTGAGAGCAAATTTTTCAGATTATCAAATTAAGAATATCCGGATTGATAATGCAGGAGAGTTTACATCTCAATCATTTAATGATTATTGTATGTCAATTGGGATTAAGGTAGAACATCCAGTGGCTCATGTACATACACAAAATGATTTAGCTGAATCTTTAATTAAAAGATTGCAACTGATTGCTAGACCATTACTTATGAAATGTAATCTACCATCTTCTGCATGGGGACATGCCATTTTACATGCTGCTACACTTATTAGATTAAGACCAACTGCATATCATAAATTTTCTCCATTACAATTGGTCTCTGGAAGAGAACCAAACTTGTCCCATCTTAAAATTTTTGGTTGTGCTGTGTATGTTCCAATTTCTCCACCACAACGTACAAAAATGGGACCACAAAGAAGATTGGGAATTTATATTGGTTTTAACTCTCCATCAATTATTAAATATTTAGAACCATTAACTGGAGACATTTTTACAGCGCGTTTTGCTGACTACCAATTTGATGAGATAATATGTCCAATCTTAGGAAGAGAAAAAGAAAAGCTGGTAAAACAAGAAGTAACTTGGAATGCATCATCAATATCTTATCTTGATTCTCGAAGTGGTCAATGTGAATCGGAAGTTCAAAAGATTATACATTTGCAAAGAATAGCAAATGAGTTACCAGATGCATTTACAGATACAAAAAGAGTGACTAAATCACATGTGCCAGCTTTAAATGCAACTACTCGAATTAATGTAATCCCAGCAGAGGTTACTATACAGAGAAAACGTGGAAGACCAATTAGTTCCAAAGATAAAAATCCACGACAAAAGAAAGAGCAGAATAAAGCAGTTGGTGTAACTCTAGAAGAGATTAATAAAATCCCGGAAGAGATTAATAAAATCCCGGAAGAGATTGATAAAACCCCAGAAGAGGTTGATGAAGTTCCAGAAGAAACTCAGGTACCTAGTGATTATGAGATCTCAATAAACTATGTACATAATGGTACAATATGGAACCGAAATGAAACATGTGCTGATGAAATTTTTGCATATGCTATAGCAATTGATGTGCTAAATGAGGAAGATTATGTGCCAAAAACTCCTGAAGAGTGTATGTACAGAAATAATTGGCCAAAATGGAAAGATGCCTTGAAGGCTGAATTAGATTCGCTTGAAAAGCGAAATGTTTTTGGACCTGTAGTCTTAACCCCAAAAGATGTTAACCTTGTAGGTTACAAGTGGGTATTTGCAATAAAAAGGAATGAGAAAATAAAATTGTGAGATATAAAGCAAGGCTTGTGGCACAAGATTTTACACAAATACCAGGAGTTGATTATGAAGAAACATATTCACCTGTAGTGGATGCAATAACTCTTAGATTTTTAATCAGTCTCACAATCACTGAAAACCTTCAAATGCGCCTCATGGATGTAGTTACAGCTTATTTGTATGGATCACTTGATAATGATATCTATATGAAAGTCCCTGAAGGATTAAAAATGCCTGAAACATTGAAATTAAAATCTCGAGAAATGTATTCTTTAAAGTTAAAAAGATCTTTATATGGACTACAACAGTCAGGTCGAATGTGGTATAATCGACTCAATGAATATCTAGTAAAAGAAGGATATAAATCTAATGTAATTAGTCCATGTGTTTTTATTAAAAGATCAATCTCAGATTTTATAATTATTGCAGTATATGTTGATGATTTAAATATCTTTGGGTCTCCTGAAGAGATCGAAAAGACTGCAAAATTATTAAAGAAAGAATTTGAAATGAAAGATCTTGGAATAACAAAATTATGTCTCGGCCTGCAGATTGAGCATTTGTATAATGGTATTTTTGTCCATCAATCAAACTATATCCAGAAGATGTTGAAACGTTTTAATATGGACAAAGCTCATCCTCTAAATACACCAATGGTTGTCCGATCACTTGATATAAAAAAGGATCCTTACCGTCCCCGAGAAAAGAATGAAAAAGTTCTTGGTCCAGAAGTACCATACTTAAGTGCAATTGGGGCTTTGATGTATCTTGCTAATAATACGAGACCTGATATTGCTTTTTCTATAAATTTACTAGCAAGATATAGTTCTGATCCAACATGCCGACATTGAAACGGAATTAAACATATATTTCGTTACCTTTGCGGGACACGTGATATGGGACTATTTTATCAAAAAGATACAAAGTCCAAATTAGTTGGGTATGCAGATGCAGGATATTTATCAGACCCGCATAAAGCTCGATCACAATCCGGATGTGTTTACATATGGCGGTACTGCAATTTTATGGCGATCGACAAAACAGACACTGATGGCAACATCATCAAATCATACCGAATTAATTGCTATATACGATGCTGGTCGAGAATGTGTATGGTTAAGATCAATGATCCAACACATCCAGGAGGAATACGGGCTCGAGTCAATCAAAGGAAGTCAGACAGTACTATATGAAGATAATGCAGCATGTATTGCTCAAATCAAAAAATGATATATTAAAGGTGACAGAACCAAGCACATCTCGCCAAAATTCTTCTCAACTCATGATCTACAAAAGGATGGCTTGATAGATATTTGTCAAATCAGATCAAGCGATAATTTGGCAGACCTATTCACAAAATCATTGCCAAGAAAAGTTTTTGAGCAACTTTCGCACAAGATCGGCATCCGTCGCTTAAAAGATATACGTTAAAATGAGGGGGAGTATTATACACGCTACACTCTTTTTCCCTTCACTAAGTTTTGTCCCACTGGGTTTTTCTTAGTAAGGTTTTTAATGAGGCAGCATAACTAATCCGGAAGTATCAGTTAATTCAAATTGATCCTGAAGTACCAAATTAATATTTGTCATGCAGTACAATATTAATAGTGTATAATATAAGGTAAAATATCTAAGGGGGAGTGTTATGAAATAATAATAGTAGACATTTCACCTTCTCCACCTCATCCACTTTCTATTAGATTTAATTTTGTATTAACTATCTTGTTAATTGTATGGCTTTTCATTTGCTTTCTCTAGCCTATAAATAGAGGTTTTGTAAGTGGTTGATGTTGATACATATATGGTGATATAATAAAGAAATAAGATTTAGCCTCTCCTCAATTTTGTTTTGTTTTGTTTTATAATATGATCGTTAATTTTTAAAATTGTAAATTAAATTTAGAAGTATTTTGAAAATAAAAAAAGTGTTTAGATATATTTTATTATTTCAAAGTTACCTTTCTTCTTTATTAAGGGCTTGAGACCGGCTATGTAAAATAACATAGGCGGAGTTCTAATTTTTTTATTTTTTTAGTAATTTTTTTTAAATGAAGAATGTAAAAAATAATTGAAATGTGTAGAAATATATAATAAAAAAATAATCATAAAGATTAAAAGAGGTTAGAAATGTATACCGACACTACCTATTTAGAAGTTGTTGTTCATATACCATAGTTCGCTCTCTTGAGCACCATCTGAATCCTCCTCCTCCGCCTCAGTACCGCTTTCTTGAGTTTCGACACCGGATGATATTGCTTTCATGGATCTATTTTGCGTGTGAGTTTCAGCATCAATCCAATCTTTCAAGCACACAAATCTCTCGAAAACATTTGCACCCAAATCTTTGAGCTATACACCCGAATTTATACACATATGTTATGGACAGAGATGCAAGTCTAAGGGAGGTCCCGCATTCGGATGCAATTCAAAACTGCTTCCGAAGCAACTTATCAAAGGAGGCAGCAAATGAAATGGTAGATTTTGAAAGACAAATTGCTCTACATTCAATATAACTATCACCATCTAACGACATAATTATTTGGATATGGACAACAACAGAAAATTTCACAGTCAAGTCGGCTTATCAAGCATTGATGGACAGTCCAAGAATTGAAAATACAGTAAGAAGAATTTGGAAATTGAAAGTGCCGCCAAGATTTAAAGTCTTCGCATGGTTGATATCATTTAACAAGATTCTTACAGTGGATAACTTAAACAAGCGCGGATGGAGCCTCACAAATAGATGTATCATATGCAAGATGCAAGATGAATCAGTATTTCACTTATTCAATGAGTGTATACAGACCAAGCTGTTATTCCGATTACTAGAAATCAAGATGAACGTCAAGATACCGAGAGGATTATCAAATGAAGATGAAGACACTATAAAAAATCTGAAGGAATTCAAGTTTAGCAAGAAAGAGAGATTAATCTTGCTAATCACACAATTTATTATTTGAAGAGAAAGATTGATCACTCAAAAGAGAGCAATGTTTCTTTTAATATTTATAAACTCGGAAATGCTATCGGTTCGGACTGCAAGCGCACAATCTTATCGAGTAGTATATTCGAGGTCGATCCACAGGGAACATTGGTTCAGAGTTTTGAGCGATCGAACCACAATCTTTCGAAAGGCTAGACGAAATCTGAAAATTGAGAGATGTTGTTGTGATCAATGTAAATGAGGAAGCAATTAAAAGTAATTAAATAAAGATAGAGATGAGAATTTCTAGGGTTTCGGCACACCATTGCTACTCAATCCGCCTTGATAATATATTCATGTTGCCTCCGATTTCCTGTTGTTGTTTTATGAAAGACACCACATAGGTCACTGCGATTTATGTTACGCAAGAATGACAGATCTTTCATCGAGATTCTATATAGGACACTGCGAGTTTTCTTACGCATGTGACTGATCTCTTAAATACCCAAATTACTACACAGATCACTGCGAGTTTCCTTACGCATGTGATGGAATTTGGTTCGCGTTTTGTTGGTCTGGTTTATGGTTTTTCCGCTAAGATTTTCTTCACATAAACCTAATAGATCTCAACGAGGCTAATTCATACAAATAGTTTCTCTTACCATTAAAGCACTGTCACTACCCTAATGGACTAAACTAGATCATTGAAGTTAGATGAAAAGATAGTAAATTGCAAAAATATTTCAATTCAACAACAAGAAATCATAATCAACAGAAATATATATATCAATCAAGAGTAACAAGGTTTACTGCCTAGCCCTAAGAAAAGGAACTTAGCCGCAAAACGGCATTGTTACAAGCACTCCTCTCTTCTCACTTTAATCAAATCTAACCCTAATTACAAAGATAACTACTTCTTCTGCCCAAGGGCCTTATATAGGAGTGGAGGGACGTCTGGAGATTGAGTAGGGGCTAAGAAACTGATCTGGATACAGCTGTCTGCAGTTATTCCCCAAGAGTCGCCTTCGGTTACGGACCGTATCAGGTGATACAGTCCGTATTAGGACCTTGTCGGTTAGGATTTTAATGCTTCCAGCACTATCTCCTGGTCTGTGCTAGGCTTGGTCCGTATTAGGCAATACAGACCGTAACAGAGACTTCGTCGATAAGCGTCGCTGATCCGATTGACCTGATTCTAACTCCATTTAGTGTAAAATTGTCTCAAAACCTGTTTTCTGCAATAAAACATAAAGAAGGGTGACAGTAGTCTTTTTCTCTAATAAATCGAACATAAGTGTGAGAAAGTATACAAAACCTAAGTCAAAATCCTACGTAAATCATCATTATTTTAACTCTGATCAAAGATGCACCAGAACTTTCAAAGAAGAAGCATGTAATTTGATGAAATTAGCAGAGCAGGTGGAAAGACAGTGGGATACTGTTCAATAACAGATGCTTAAGAAGAATGGAAAGCTTACAAATAACTACCTATTAAGTCTGTAGTTTTCTTTTATATTTTTATCTTAGATTTTCTTTTTGGTTGTGGGATTGGTGCACGGATAAATTACCTGGGTTGGGGACTCGGAGTTGGATAATTCAATATGTTGAATTAATCTCAGGCGGACCCCTAGCTAGGATTTCGGTTTAATTTGAATTAATCTCAGTTGGATTAATTTCCAAATGAACCCGAACCGAAATCTTAGTTGGATTAATTGTTATGCGTCTCTTATTTCAACCATGCCTTTGGTTGCCTATGTCCAAACCCATATTAAATGTGTGACAGCCCAATCCCCATGAGTTCATATCAATTTCGGTTTGAAGAGAAGAAATGAAGAGCCACGGGGCTTAAAGCAAAAGACAGAAATCGACCCCCAGACCCCAGGTCTTCTAAATTCGGAGGGCTCAAATTAATTATCAATAGACAGAAATCAACCCCTATCAGGTATAAAATTTAAAAAACATAATTCCAACTTGGGCCTCAAATAGAATTTACCTGGAATGCAGTCACTTGGGCCTCAATTTGCACTTGGGCTGCTCAAAATCTTTGCATGGTCCCACACTAAAATCTTCTAACTCTCAAATCTTAACAATCACAGACCAAGTCAAATTTAGGTCGCTTTTGCAGGGGTGTAAACCAAGTCAATTCCAAACGGATATACAATGCTAATATTATATTTGTATGTGTCTTTCGATGAGCTGATAAAATACGAATATGGATAATAAATGAATGTAAAAATTAAATCAAATTATTCTTAAAAGAATATAAATATGGAGTGAATAATATATGAATACAGATACAAAACGAATAATTGTCGAGTATTTGAGTTATATAGATTTTAAGATACAAATAGTACTTAAGAAAATTAATAAAAATAAATCAGAAAATAAAAAAGAGTAAAATTAATGGAGGTGTCATGAACATAGAAATGGAGAAGAGAAAGAACAAGAGGTAAAGAAATCCGAAAAAAGGCACCAAAATAGTAAATGAAAAAAGAGAATCTTGCTCCTCACCGGAGCTAAACATATTTGTCACACCCCGAAACACGGGGCCGTGCAGTTATGCTGTGAATACACAGTTTCCCGTGTACCCACAAAGCAATTACTTAGATATAATTTCAAACAAATATTATATAATGCCATAAGGACCGTCACAGTAAGACTAGTGCAATCTGTTTATAATTTACATTCAAACAAAAACATGTAAACAGTATTTCACATTTTTACATAGCAATAAGATCTGGTTGAAATAACTGTACAACAAAACAATATACAATGTTTCAACCAGTAAACAAAAGTTGTCATAGTATTATGGCATATTCTACACCTACACGGCTTACTCCTCACTTGGTATGCCCGAATCCCTATTCTCGTTTTCCTGAAATAAAAACCCACAAGAGTGAAGAGGGGTGAGAAACTTGTCAACCGTTTCTCAGTGCGTAATTTAATTTGGGCTACTGGATTTGTAAGAAATCCACTACCAGAAATAAATAATCGCAGTATTAAAATATCAAGTTAATCAGTCAATAATAATGAATGCAAATGCTCAAAATTGATACAAATGAGATTCAACATATATCACATTCAAAGATAATCAAAGAACTATTATTTAGAAATTTTGGACCTAATCAATGAAATCACTAGGTCAGGTAATCACCGATAGATATAATGTATCTATCATCTTTGGCTTAAACAGTTCTATATGTTCTGGTTTGTAGTCATACATACATATCAATTCAGTAAATCAGATTGACAATAACGTACTTCAATAATATTCAACAGATTGTCACTCCTTATCAAAAAGTGACCAATAGAACATTCGATATACCACAGTTTTACTATTCCTATAATCACAATTTACATTATCCTCTACCCAACCGGTACTCAGTTCAGTTGAGGTCATTCACCGTATGCGCATATGGATCCTGGATCAAAGTCTAGCGTCGACTCTAGACTTTGCAGTAAATAATAAAGTATATCAATTCGATAACTGTGGTTCCATTCAATTATCAGAAACAAGAGGACAGACAATCAATAAAACAATACCAAAATGATAAATTATCATAGTTATAACAATTCAAGTATGTTATTACCTTACTTCATGCAAATGATGCAATGATGCAATGATGCTATCAATCAGAAATTCAACATGCTAACATGAACAGTTATTTAGTTCTTAGAAATAAAAATCAAGACAAATCCCGTGAACCCCGCACCTGATCATGTAAGGTGCGTAGAGGATCAGTTATCACTAGATTCAGAGTCTCAAACGATCCTGCAAAGTCATGCTCAATAGGGTCTACGTTTAAATTAAATAACATAAATAAGTTAGTACTTATTTAACAAAGTTACATGAACTAAGTAAATCTTACAAAAATATTTTCACCAATTAAACTTCTAGATCCAGTATAAAAATCACATTAAGAATTCTACTTTTCTAATCCAGTGTATAAGTTTCATATGCATATATGCATACTTCGTCTCCAGTAGTTGAATTTCCAATTTTTCTATTTTTAGTTCACTAGAACTTAGTATACTCTACAGTTTCATTTATCACTTGTTCATTTCATTTAGAAATAATAATAATCTTCCCCGAATCATGTCTAATCAATATTTATACACAATTCAGCTAGTGACTTCCATCATTAAACATTTCAATCCCTCTGACAAGTGAAATTTCCCAACTTAGGTCATTTTACAATTTTACCCCTAAACCTTGAACTGTACCAGACCTAGTATAAACACTGGTACGGAATGGTACCGGTGCCAAGAGATGTAAATTTAGTAACTAAATACTCCAAACTCTATATTTTTGTAATAAAATTGGTACTTAGAATGTACTGGTACCATACTAGGGTTTAAATCATACCTGCCCCTAAACTAAGTTCAATATCAATAAGAAAGCATAATTTACCCAAACCAACTATTCAATTCAGATTCGAGTCAATGTAACAGAAAGTAAAAGAAAGGTATCAACCAATTTAGCATTAGCACAATCATGAAACAAGCTTTATAGGTTCAACTCACTGTGACTCAACACTTGTGCTCTTTTATTAACAAGGTTTCCAAACTATAATCAATTTAGAGGAGAAGTCAGAAAATCGATTCAGCGAGCAAGGAACTTACTTCACTATACACAGTAGTTGAAGCAAAAGAAAGAGTACACAGTCAGCAGCTTTAATTGCTCAAGCTAAACCCTAGAGAAATCAAACTCTAGCGATATGTGAAGCCAAGCAAATCAGACAAGAAAACGAGGGTTTTGGAGAAAGACAGAGATATGCGGTGAATGAAATAAAGTATAAAATATGAAGATAGAAATGGGTTTAATAATCAAAAGGGTAACCCGTGTACTCCTTTTGAGCTGCTGCTCATATTTTTTTCCTCTAAGGCCCGTGATTTTTATTTTTACCCAAAAAAAATTTATTTTAATATAAATAACCACGTTTTTAAAAAAATTTTATTTCTACCCAAACCGTATATATTATTTGCGGTTTGAATTAACAATTCAAACCGCACAGAATATATGCGGCTTGAAACGCCTATCCCACGCGAGCACGCGACCCCTTCTTCTCCCTCTGTCTGCTTCGCCTCTCCGCCAGATCCAAGGCCTCTCTCCGCCAGAAAAAAAGGAAAATAAAAAAAGGAAAAAAGAGAAGAATTTCGCCCCTCCGCCTCTTCACCGCCTAGTTTGTTTGATTTCCCTCATGTGTTGAGAAATTCTGCCATTGCCCCTCTTTTCCGTTTTCCTTTGATTATTGCAAATTACCCGACCCGTTAAGGATTCGGTGGTGCATTCTGGTGCTGACTCTATTGGTGCTTCTGATTTCTCGGTGCTTGCTGAATTTTGGTGTAACGGGTGAGAAGCAAGGTGCTTCTTTGGTGCCGGCCATTTTCCACCTCCCTCTCTATTGCTTGCTATCACGGGTAATTGTCTAATCCACCTTGTTTCTAGTTGTTGTACGATTGCTTGTGTGCTTGCCGGGTTGTTGTTCTGATCTGAATTGAGTTATGGTATGATGCAAATTACCCCAAATGTTGTGATTGATTGATATTGTATCGTGTATGGTTTTGTATGATAACCAGAATGTTGAACTGGCAGGGACCATATTGCAAAATAATTTT
Organism: Carex myosuroides; assembly: GCA_028015225.1. Lineage (NCBI taxonomy): Eukaryota > Viridiplantae > Streptophyta > Magnoliopsida > Poales > Cyperaceae > Carex > Carex myosuroides. Next base: position 1,582,208 of record CM051478.1, read on the forward strand.
ATTGAGGGTCTGAAATGTAAGATATATGGCTTTGTGTGAATTGTATATATGTAAAGGGCCAAATTGTAAGAGATGAATTTTTGTTGAGATGGTGGCCAGCCATGCATGTAAAATTAGTTGGGCTTGGGCCACGCATGTAAAATTAGGTGGCCAGCCATGCATGTAAAATTTTTGTTGATTGAATATATTATCATTTTCATTAATAATTCAAACCCCACAGTTTTGGTTAGATTTTTTTTTATAATAAAATTGATAGAATGATATATAGACTTGAAAATTGATGGAAATTGCTTGATATATAGCTTTATATATTCTTTATTTTGGTTGAACTAATTAGGGCATGAATTTTTTTTAACGTAGGATGGCTAGGGGACGGCCTAGGAGACCACCCGCAGCCGACCCGGTTGATGAGCCCATTCCCAGTAATAGCAAGGATCATTGCAGTCCTTTATTATGGATGCCTCACGATGAGCACCGAGTCTCAGAGGCATCTAAAGAGGTACTTGATTACTTTTTTTTTTTAAGTTTGTATTTTGTTGAATTTTTGTATTTTTAGGTTTTCATGTTGTTTACTTTTTTGAACGCAGAGTGAGGCAATTATAACTGCCAGGAGTCGGTATTCTGACATGCAGTACTACTCGCTCATGGAGTCGTATCTGCAAAATTTAGGGGTGCAACATTTGGTCGATATTCTACAGTCGGAGACTAAGTCCATTAACGCGTCCCTCATTGCAGGACTAGTGGAGTGATGGCTCTCCGAGACGCACACGTTCCACTTACCTTTTGGAGAGATGACAGTGACTCTCCAGGACGTTAGTGCTCTATGGGGTCTGCCTATCCAGGGCGTGCCCGTTGGTGGCATATCTGACCCCACAGATCCAGATGACATCACGATTAATTACATGCTCGCAGAGTTGTTGGGAGCGGAGCCAAATATACGCAGCAATGGGGGGAAGTCCAAGTACTGTCTGGACAAGACGAAGCTGCGAGCTATGTTTGCGAGAGGTCTAGGTAGTAATTCCACTCAGCTCGAGATTCAGAGGTACTCATACAAACTATTTGTATTACATTTATTTACTCTGTTTCATGCGGAAAAATGAGTTGCTCTATAATTTTGATATTACAGATACACACGGGGATTCGTGATGGACCTATTTGGTTCTGTCATGTTTGCTGATTCAAATGGTGATACCATCCCGATGATGTATCTAGAGCTGCTGCGAGACCTTCAGCCGTCGAGCGGCAGGTACAACTTGGGTGGGGCTGTCCTAGCACATCTCTACTCCAACTTGTGCCACGGTTGCAAGGTCAGTATGCTATTTATGTCTTATTTTAATTATCTACCTTGTCATGCACTTGTTGTCTTATTTTAATTATGTAACTTGTCCCTAACGGCTAGTATTCTTCAAAATATAGCGGAAAACTAAGAAAATCTACGGGCCAATACTGCTTCTGCAGCATTGGTCGTGGTCACGGCTACCGGTGGGGGTACCTCAGCCGAACGAGGATCCATGGGGAGAGCCCGATAATGGAAATCGATCGGCATTTGGCATGAAATGGTACGGACATCACTTGTACAAGGACAACCCTCACGGAAAGCCAATAGGTATCAGGTTGGTCCGATCTCAGATTCAGAGTCTGGGTGAGACGCAGGTGATCTGGACTCCGTACCATGAGCTATACACTGAGGGGAGGCTGCCGTAGATTGTAGCGGATGATCATGAGATGTGGCTCTACAGGGGACAGCTGGTGTGCTTCTGGATAGTGGAGCACCACTATCCAGACCGGGTGCTCCGTCAGTTTGATTTTCCTTCACTCATCCCCGCAGATCCAGACGTCCCGAGATCTGTGATCATGAGGCTACACGGGTAAGTTATGTTCTTTTTATCATTTTTGTAATTAACATTAGTTCTTGGCTTTAAATTGCAACTAACATATGAATTACAGGATAGAGATTGGAGTGAGCATCACTTGGAGTACTACATCAAGGCACGCAATATGAGTGCCAACTTATGGCAGATGCCGGAGATTAATGCGATGCAGTTCCAGGGAGATCCCCTATTGAGATATCAGGCTTGGTACCTGCGGGTCGGCATGGCTTCGGTGTATATAGAGGGAGATTACGGTGATTTCTTCGCGCACAGATATTCGAAGATGATGGTTATACCCCTACTGGCCGGAAAGGTGCTCGCCAGGTAATGCATCTAAAACAACACATTTTTATGCGTTACGAACCTTTTATCATAACCTTTCTTTTTTTCTAACGTTTTTTTTAGCTGCTGCTAGCGCTTAAAGGTGCCGGGCGTTCAATCATTTGTCTTGGAAAACGTGGCTATAGAGCGGTCGGGCATGCGATGTTGAACTTGGTTGCCCCATGCATTACGGACCACGGCCACGAGGCAAAGCTGGTCACCATGCTACGAGACGCCGGAGAGAATATTGATTGGCGCTCAGTACAACCGGACGAGCTTGACACGCCACCTGTTCTGAACAGTGAGATGCCACCGGAGCCATCAGAGCAGCCAGAGTGGGATTATCATCGTTGGGTACTGCGCATGGCCGGTTGGCACGCCTACCGTGACAAGCACGGGCGTCCAGTTCTTCCCCCGGTATGTGATTCTTTATTTTATTTATTCTTTTATTGTAAGTAAAGATAGTTAAAATTTACTAAATTTTTGGTATCATTGCAGGGTCCTGCATACATGCCGACACAGCCTGAGCCGCATGAGCATCATGAGTCTCCAGAGATCCAGTCTGTGCAGGATGAGAAGTTGACTTTTAGCCTTGCAGACTTTGTTCCAGCTGATCAGTGGGATACAGCCGCCTCCCCGCTACCGCGTCAGTCGTATTCAGAGATGGCTCACGATTGGGAGGCCTCTGGTAGCCAGACTCAGCCTGAGTATGGGTCCCAGTTTGTGGCATCCATATTCCATACTCCCCCGCCACCGCCAGCTACCCACGTGGCCTCGGATCCATGGGATACATCACTTACGATGAGCATAGAGGCCGAGCTCGAGGATCATATTACACCAGCTCGCGTCGCGCAGGCAGGACAACCTCAGTGGGATGATTGGCATGAGCGCATATTCAGTAGAGAAAACAGGGGTAGACCACCTCACCGATTCTCCCCTTCGCAGTACAATGGATAGAGGGTTTTTTTGGTAGTTTTAGTTTAGTTGTGCTATGTTATATTTTATTATGTTTTACTTTAGTTTTGTAGTTTATTTTTTAGTGTAGTGTAGTTTTGTTATGTTTTATTATGGTATGGTTGGAGGTATGTTATATATTTTTATCATTTTATGGTAGTATTTATTATGTCATACAACAAAAAGAAATAACATCGAAAAATGAAAAATAATACAAAATACAAAAAACACTTGTTAAGTTCGCTAAGTTTGCAAAGTTAAAACAAAAGAATAAAATTAAGAACAACAGTACGACAAGTATAAATACAATTTTAACATAGCAAAGCATCTCAAAAATCACGAAAATTTACCGACATGCAGTCTTGACTTCATAGAACAAGACTGTGAAGTTTCACACAAAATCTCAAAACTGATCGTGAGATATCGGCTCTCAAAAATTGCCCGAACTGCTGAAGTTAGGCCCAGTAGCACTCCTTCAGCAGTTCGGGCAATTTTTGAGAGCTGATATCTCACAATCTGTTTTGAGATTTTTTAAGAAAAATCTTACAACAGAAAAACTAAATTGATGAATTTAAAACAATACGAAATGAATTTCAAATGAACTGAACAACATAATTTCCAAAATATAAAATACAAACTTAATATAAATTTCAAACGAACTGAACAACATACTATTTCGTCTTACCGGTCTTGAACGTACATGGAACAAATTCATCGTCCGAGGTTGACGATGACGGCTCGGTAACAACAGACGACGTGCTAGCCTTAGTCTTAGCCTTAGTCTTAGCCTTAGGCGCATGTACATCATTTTTTTTTCCAATCCATAGCCGTAGGGGTTTTCTACAAAATCATCATCAGATATGTCATTTCGTTTAAAAAATTCATCTATCTGCACACATTTTGGACAGTCCTTTCTAAACCTTCCGCAGCCCAAATTGCATTTCTTTTCCTCGCTCTTTCCTCGATTGTTACTGTCCATCCTCCTCGTCTACAATTTATTTGGAAAATAATAATAAAAAAAACTGCAACATAATAAAATACATGGCCAATAAACTACATTCATAAATGACAAATATTTGGTCAGTTTACTGATTTCAATTGTGAACAGTTGTGAATAGTCGTATATGAACAATATTGAACAGTAAATACGTACATACACAGTACATGAACAGCACGTATAGGAACATTACATGAACAATACAAGAACAGTACATACGTACATGAACAGTAAATACGTATATGAAGGGCACATAAACAGCAGATACGTATATGAATAGTAAATACATATATGAACAGTGATGAACAGTAAATAAACATTAATGAACAGTAAATAAACAGTAATTAACAGTAAATACGTATGTGAAAATTTGCAAAATAAAAAAAAATTACCTGATTTGACAGACTTCTCCGTCTCCTCCTCCTTCCTTCAGAGCTCCTCTCCTCTTTCTCTTCCTCTTCTTCTCTTCTTCCTCTCTTTCTTTTTTCTCTCTCTTCTACAGAGCTCTCCCCTGTAGTTTTCAAAAAAAAAAGAGATTCAAGCCGCATATATTCTGTGCGGTTTGAATTGTTAATTCAAACCGCAAATAATATATGCGGTTTGGGCAGAAATAAAATTCTTTTAAAAACGTGGTTATTTATATTAAAATAATTTTTTTTTGAGTAAAAATAAAAATCACGGCTCTAAGGCCTACGGCGCAGTTTGCATATAAACAAAAACTATAACATTAGACATCTAATTGATCATTTTATACCATACTTTAGAATAAAGCTCAAATCTTTAAGTTGTCAATTTCATAGGTTATATATTTTCCAATTTCATGATTCGGGGATCCAAATTAATTTAGTTTATAACTTTACCAATTTCATTATTCTTATTTTAAATTTCACTCAATAAAATTAGTCTGGTGCTTTAATCAATTAGTCAGTTATCTAAAATTTATCTAAAGCATCAGAAAAGTTTATATTTAAATCTCTAATTTATTTTAAATTTTACTGTTGTCCTTTTCTAAAATTCACAATGTTACAATATTAGTCCCACAAGTAAAACATAAATGAACTTGGGCCATTTATATATCAACATCGGTTCGGAGAAGAAAGGTTTGAAAAACAAAACGGAATCAAGTTTTCAGGCCTACGTTTTCTCCGTGTCGAAGTTTGTGCTAATTTTTTAAATAAAATGGAATCAAGTTTTTTTAATTTTAAATATTTGCACTAAAGTTTTCAATCGGATTTCGAATTTTTTACTTCTCGTTTCAATAAGCTAATTATAATTTAATTGTCGGAATTGCAAGTATTATTGTCTGTTAATTTCTTTAGATAAAGGTTTATTAGCCCACTGAGTGATCTATAATTTAAGAAGATTTAATACTATTGGGCAAAGTTGACCAGAATAGTGTTGTAAATAACGATATGCGTTCGTCGGACAGGGTACCGCTAAGCGACTAATCGAGAATAATCTGAAATAATTGGCCATAATCAGAAAAAATTGGCCAATTAATCGGGAATTTTTTTGACGGTTTGGTCACCGTCAACAACTAATCGGCCGATTAATCGGCCTAAACGAACATTTTTTACAACACTGGATCAGAATAAACATAAAGAACTTGTACATGAACTCCATATTGTCTCAATTTCATACCATTTTTTAGCAAACATATAACAATAACTAGAGTTTCGTTTCTTTCAACGTTTATACTTATAAGAAGTATGTAAAAATGTCCGTAATTAATGTTATTTGTCTTTGCACCTCTCTGGAATTTTCGTTTGACTTTGCACCTCTCTAGAATTTTATTTGCCCCCTGAATTTTTTGTTTGTAATTAATGTTAAATTTAGGATTAAAATTATGATAAATTTCTTGAATTCAAATAGGTAATTAAGATTAGAAGTCAGAGTATTGAAAATTAGAAATCAGAGCATTGAAAATTAGAAATTAAAACATTGTTTTTTATCTAATACCCGATTAGTTAATAGATTTAACCCCAATTAACTATTCAAATCCGAGTTAATCCGATTCGCTATTTTCTTGTTCTTTCTTGACAAAAATTCTGAATCCGCTCCTGAGTGCAGTAATTTTAAAATTTTATTGTCCAACCAAACACGTGGAAAATTTATTCTCCAGACTTAAAGGGTCAAATTTGGCGTAACTGATTTCCTCAGGGGAGCTTTGGTAAGTTGCAAATGGATAGAGTTATTATCAGACAAAATAAACAAATTAGGTTGTCTATGCTCCCTGAATTATGTAGATGATGGTATGATGTATGCCTCATTTACATTATTTTCATTTTTTTTTAAAATAAAAGTTGGAGGTCAATAGTTTGGTGGCTTCACCTCTAACTTCTACTAAAAAAAATTGAAAATTAAATTTACCAACACTAATTTGAATATAAATTAATGTAACCAACACTAATTAATAAATAAAATATATTAGTTTTTATTTATATCGCAGAAAGAAAAGCTGTAACCAACACTATAAAGTTTTCCGTGTATTACCATCTTGTTTTCTTTAATATACATAGGAATTATAATGCACGAATACTGTTAACACAGAAAATGAATTTTATCTTGCAAGAGATTTAAGGCATTTCATTATTAGCATGTACTTTTTTTTTTTTGACAAAGGAAAAATAGTCACGCCCTTATTTCATTAATTATTTTGAGGTTACAAAAATTTTGTAACTAAATAAAAGAAAATCAATTATGCTCAATACATTTGAGCATAAAATAAAAATAAAAATGAAAATAAGAGCAAAATAAAGTAGGAATTAGAAAAACAGAAAGATTAAATTAAAAGTATTTTTTGTTATGATGATCTTCTTTCCTTCTTAAGAGCTTGTTAACAAACTGTATCTCCATTGCGCTTCTACTTGTTCAGCAAGTTGAAGCAAATTGCATTTTTCTTCTCTAAAAGTTCTAGTGCAGCATTCCCTCCATATAACAGATTGAGTGATTAGTAAGATGGATCGTTCTTTTTTGCGAAATCTGAATTCCTTTAAGCTTGTTATAGTGTTTTTGCCTTCATTAGATAAGCCTCATGTTATTTTGACATTCATCCTGAGCTCTATTAATATGTACAATACCTTGGCCTGTATGCATTCATTAAATAAGTGCTTAACCGATTCCGATTGCATCTTGCACATGATGCATCTGTTTGTGAGACTCCATCCACGCCTGTTTAAGTTGTCCACGATCAAGATTTTGTTGAACGAAATTAACCATGCAAAGACCTTGAATCTTGGAGGCACCTTCAATTTCCAAATTCTGCTGATTGAATCTTTTATCCTTGGTCTGTTCATGTATGCTTGGTAAGCCGACTTCACAGTAAAGGTCTTTGTTGAGTTCCATTTCCAAATTATTCCATCTTGAGTTTGTAGTTGGTTGTATCGCACATGCAGCAATGTACTTTTTTATTTTACATGTGTCAATCGCGTTACACTAACTAATTTAAATATGCTTTATAATATTTAGTCAAGTTAACAATTTTAAGTTTCAAACGACAAACTATTATAAGAGAGAGTTGTGGTTTTTAACAGAGGAGAGTCAAAATGCCTCATGTTTTTCATATTTTATTGTGTCTCACATTTTTTATCATTTTTTTCAAATTTTAAACAGTCGATTCAAATATATCAACATAATCTCCATCTTAAAATGTGTTTGGAACCAACTTTTATATGTTTTGGAAATTTTTTACTTTGTTTTTAGATACAAAATTATTGTTTTTTTGATACTCCAGAAACACAATTTTGTACCTATATAAAAAATAGTAAAAATCTCCAAGAAAAAATATAAAATTTGGTCTCTAAACACATTTTAATATGAAAATCATGTTGATTGGTTCAGAATTCGGATTAACTGTTTGAACTTTGGAAAAGAAATAAAGAATGTTAGGCATTTAAACCACTTGACATTTTTTATTAATATCCAAAATTAATTATAAAATATTCATTATACCCAGCTTAGCTGGGTTTTTAAAAAAATGCTCAAACCGACCAAAAAATGGCTGGTTGGATTAAAAATTAGGACCGGCCATTTTTTGGCCGGTCAGGAAGGTTTTATTATTTTTTTTGAAATATTTGTTAGATTACTTCTTTTGATGTATAATTAGTATAATTATACTAAAATACGCTAAATTACTTGAAATTATGTTAAATTACGCTAAAATACGGTAAATTGCTAAATTAAGCTAATTTAAGCTAATTTACTTGAATTACGCTAAAATACGCTAATTTACTTGAAATTACGCTAAATTACGCTAAAATACGGTAAATTACACTAAATTACGCTAATTACGCTATAATACTGAATACGCTAAATTATGTCAATTTTGTGCCATCTTTCATAAATTATAAAAAATAATAAAAAAATCCAAAAATAGTAAAAATTGGTATTCTACAAGTTCATTATATAACCAATTTGTTTCAACTCAAGTTCATTAGAAATGAAAATCTTAATCAAAAACTTCAACTCAAGTTTTGAGGCTCTTCCCTTTGTTTTTTGGCAATTCTGAATTTTGAAAAACGGCAAAGCCGTTACCGACGCATGGATATTTTCACAAGTTTTCCGAGAAGTGATCATTTGCTGAAATCGGACACTCGAGCACCGTTTTATGACCGTTTGAAGTTTGTCGTTGTTTTTCGCCTTCTCAGTAAAGATATCGTCTCTCTTAGCGTAATTTAGCGTAATTTAATATAATTTCAAGTAATTTAGCTTATTTTAGTATAATTATGCTAATTATACATCAAATAAGTAATCTAAGAAATATTTCAAAAAAAAAATAAACCTTCTGACCGGTCAAAAAATGGCCAGTCCTAATTTTTAATCCAACCGGCTATTTTTTAGCTAGTTTGGGCATTTTAAAAAAAACACAGCTAAGCTGGGTATAATTAATATTTTATAATTAATTTCAATATTAATAAAAATGTCGGTAAACCTCACCTCTTGTAAATATTTTAACAAACAACAAAATTTGTTTTATTAGAAGCTTCGACCGAAGCCACAGAAAATCAGCAATGACATCACTGATGTTAAGTTCGACTCGATATCAATTGTCGGGTAATTATTCAAGACGTCAAAACAGATCTGAGCATTCTTTTTTTTCTTTAATTTAATATGGACTAGATCCTATTTTTCTTTAAAAAACAAAAATCCGCACAACTCTGTCACTGTTTAATTACCAACACCAAAATCTTTGCTATATTTTCGTTTGCATTTATGTAGTGGCACCGCACAAAACCTAGGTGCTTCCTCAATGTGTTGAAAAAAATTCGGAGCCAAAATTTTCCGAGGCAAATCCCATGTAGAAAAATATATAGCGGTTGGTGGGTAGGTTGTCATACAATGAAGTAATGTTTTAAAATGCGGTTTCTATGCGGTATACTGAAGGTCACCGCATACCGTATATACGGTATAGGGCCGCATACGCGAATTTTTATGCGGACTTATATATGTGAATTTTAAAATGAGAATTAATATATATATATAAACAAGTATGCAATAATATGCGGTAATATGCGATATGCGGTATATACGGTATGTGGTAATATGCGGTATCATACAAACAAGTATGCGGTAATATGCGGTAAAAATATGCGGCCAAATATGTTGTAATAATATACGACCGAATATGCAGCAGAATATACGGCCGCATATATTGACCGCATACAGATTTCTATACGTATTACAACCGAATACGCATATGCGGCCGCATAGACCGCATTTTATTACACTGCAATGAAGTACATACTGCTACAATTAATTAATGAACCTTTGGGACGCCTATGAATGTTGAAGCTCCAAAAATGACCGATCAAAAGCATTTTAAAAGAAATTGACAAAATAAGAGGAAATAGTCCAGCTTGAAAAAAAAAAAAAAATTTATTAATTTCGAATCCTTTCTATACTACTACTATTATCATGCCCCCTATGTATTGTTGAATAGTTAGGTGCATGATCTCAATAAATACAAAATTACAATCCAAGGAACTACTCTGCTTCTCCTCTTCTCTTCTCAAGCCATGGGGCTATTGACCATCTATTTTCTCCTCTTCATATCATTCTTCTCAAGCCATGGAGCTTCTACATCTCCACATTACAATGCTATTTTTAGCTTTGGTGACTCTTTTGCCGATACCGGAAACTTTGTCAAATTAGTGAAGGATTTTCTCCCGTCAATCGTTTTCGACAATCCCCAGTATGGCATGACATACTTCGGTCGACCTACTGGCCGAAGTTCTGACGGCCGTCTCGTTGTCGATTTTATCGGTAAGTGTAATCTTTGCAATGTGTTCTTTTTTTGGTATTTTGAGTATTTGTTCAAGTGAATATAACAGCCAAAATAAAGCTAAATTGTCAAAAAAGAGGTATCTTGTATGTAATTCCGTATAACATCATAGTTAAATGGAGAAGTCCAAAATGTCATGTGTGTTAGAGTGTGGTTTTAAGACTAATATGCTATACAAAAATGTTCACAAATTTTTACAAAAAATTCTCTTTCCCATTTTTGGGCTATTTTCAATCTTCTTGCATTGAAGTTGTTATTTTATAAAATTGATTATGTTTTAGATACTATGATTTTGTAAACTGATGTCAATTTTAACATGAAAAACACATTTTCAAAAGATAGTTATGTTTTTCTTATTTCCTCTGTAGAGTGTTAACTTAGAAGAAGCCGTGATTTTTATTTTTACCCAAAAAAAAATATATTTTAATATAAATAATCAGGTTTTTAAAATATTTTTATTTTTACCCAAAACGCTAGGAATATCAGCGTTCCGAATTCTTAATTCGGAACGCTAGGAATCCTAGCGTTCGGAAATTTTAATTCGGAACGCTAGGAATCCTAGCGTTCCGAATCTCTGTTTTTTTTTTGAAAACTTATATAAGGAGCTGCGTGGAGAAGGGAAGAGAAAAAAAAAGAGAAAGGAAGAGGGAGAAGGAAGAGAAGAGGGAGAGGAAGGAGAGGAAGAGGAGGGGAGCTGAAGGAAGAGGAGGAGGAGGAGACGGAGAAGTCGTCAGGTAATTTTTTTTTACATACGTATTTACTGTTAATTACATACGTATTTACTGTTAATTACATACGTATTTACTGTACACTACTGTTCACATACGTATTTACTGTTCACATACGTATATACTGTTCACATACGTATATACTGTTCACATACGTATTTACTGTTCACATACGTATTTACTGTTCACATACGTATTTACTGTACAATACTGTTCACATACGTATTCACTGTACACATTTACTGTTCACATACGTATATACTATTCACATACGTATATACTATTCACATACGTATTTACTGTTCACATACGTATTTACTGTTCACATACGTATTTTACTGTTCACTTACGTATTTACTGTTCACATTTACTGTTCACATACGTATTTACTGTTCACATACGTATGTACTGTTCACATTTACAATTGAAATCAGTAAACTGACCAAATATTTGTTATTTATGAATGTAGTTTATTGGCCATGTCTATTGCAATTTCAATACATTTTGGAGGAAAGTTCATAACTGACCAGTATGGAGTACGTTACTCCAAACCTGCAGCAAATACGTATTGGGTTGATGAAAATTTCTCATTTGAGCAGTTGCAATCGCTTATTTATGAAGCGAGCGGCTACAATAGGAATCGTTGCCAATTACAAATTCAGGCCCGAATGGTCCACGCAGGAAAGTATGTCAAAATCACATTGGGAGATAACGGGGCATTGAGAGGTCTAATAGCGCAGGTTTTGAGGTCTGGCGAATCATTATTGGAAGTTTTTGCACGCAGAATTCGCGAAGAGCCAGGGGCCGGAAGTTCAGGCCAAAATTCGGCTGCCCAACATTATCAAGAAGATAATGAACCACACACTCCTTTTATCGTAATGCCTGTACCAGAACCGGAACCAGAAATATACAATAATTCACCCCAATCTCCACCTTTTGTCCCACAACGAGTACAATCTCCACCTTTTATCCCACCTATATCCTTACCTGGGCCTGAACCAAATCCTCACCCCAGACCGCCACCAGTACAGGAAGATCCAAACGAGTCGGAATTTGAATTTATAAACGAGGTACCGGAGGAGAATCTGCAAACTGGGGATGAATTGGGGGAAGGAGACTGTGACATTAATGATGAAGGAGATGAAGAAGATGAAGAAGATGAAGAAGAATACCCACAGCCCACTGTGAGGCAGAATAGAGAGAATATGCCGTTAGGTGGCCGTTCTGAGACTCACCATTTTGTAAACTTCAATGACACATCAGCTTTCCGAGAAGCAGATGTTTCTTACTATGGTCGTCGGGTTGAGTACAGGAGTGAGCTCGCAAAAGGCCAATATTTCGTAAGTAAAAAGCAACTGACGAAAAAGATCAGAGAGTACCATGTTGACAAGAACAAGGAGACATATACGAGGAGAAGTGACACATCCCGACAAGAACAAGGAATCGCTACCTATACCTCTCGCAAACATAGCTCGCAGCTTCGTCTTTTCCAGACAGTACTTGGACCTCCCCCCGTTGCTGCGTATATCTGGCTCCGCTCCCAACAACTCAGCGAGCATGTAATTAATCGTCGTGTCATCTGGATCTGTGGGGTCAGATATGCCACCAACGGGCACGCCCTGGATAGGCAAACCCCATAGAGCACTAACGTCCTGGAGAGTCACTGTCATCTCTCCAAAAGGTAAGTGGAACGTGTGCGTCTCGGGGCGCCATCGCTCCACCAGTCCTGCAATCAGGGACGCGTTGATGGACTTAGCCTCCGACTGTAGAATTTCGACCAAATGCTGCACCCCCAAATTTTGCAGATACTCCTCCATCTCCGGGTAGTACTGCATGTCCGGATACCGACCCCTGGCATTTATAATTGCCTCACTCTGCGTTCAAAAAAGTGAACAACATGAAAACCTAAAAATACAAAAATTCAACAAAATCCAAACTTAAAAAAAAAGTAATCAAGTACCTCTTTAGATGCATCTGAGACTCGGTGCTCACCGTGAGGCATCCATAATAAAGGACTGAAATGATCCTTGCTGTCAGTGGGAATGGGCTCATCAACCGGGTCGGCTGCGGGTGGTCTCCTAGGCCTTCCCCTAACCATCCTACGTTAAAAAATATGTTAAACATGCTACAATTGGCTAAAATATGCTAATTGCGGTAAAAATATGCTAAAATACGCTAATATGCAAAAAGATGACTATGGAGTCAATCATAACATGCATTATGCCAATAAGAACAAAGAACCACTCCATACAAGCATATTTTTATAAATTTGTATTTTTTTTGGAAGATAAAGTTTCCATTAGAAATGTATGAAATAATGCTTGAAATTGCACAAAGCTGTCCAGAAATTGCACAAAGATGATTGAACTGAATCATCAAACCTACTTCTAAGTTTACACATAAATTACACAGAAATTCAATCACATAACCGTATTATATAATAATATTTTATACAATTTCGCTAAAATATTAATTAAATAAGATTTTAAAGGAAAATCAATTCTTGAATAAATAAATCTATATTAATTGATTTATTTTGAAAAAATAAATATATCCAATTTTACCGATTAAAAATTTGAATTTAATGGGAGAATTTGGTTTTCAATCAGATTAGGAATTTGTCTTCTAAATATATAACATTTGAGACTTTAAAGGTAAATTTGGTTTTCAATCAGACGGTTCGAATTAATCAGACGGTTTGATCATTCTTATTTTTTTTGGTTTTCATCATTCTTATTTTTTTTCTTTCTTTTTTAATTTTCTTATAGTCGATATATACATTGCTGCTAGCTATAGGATGATCTATATATCCTCTTTCCTACCAATCAATATATATCTCATTAATACCATTAGCAACTAATAAATGAGCATATGCTAAAGGTAAATAGGATCTCAGTCCAAACAAAAAAAAAATAATGAATAAAAATGATAGTATAAAAAAATTAATAATTATGCTCAATTGCCGATTAAAAATCAGACGGTTCGAATTAATCAGACGGTTCGATCAATCAGACGGTTCGTCAATTTGGCTTAAACATTTCTAATTCATCAATTTGGCTTAAACATTTCTAATTCATCAATTTGGCTTAAACATTTCTAATTCATCAATTTGGCTTAAACATTTCTAATTCATCAATTTGGCTTAAACATTTCTAATGGCTTAAACATTTCTCTAATTCACCGATCAGATCAGCAGAGAAATACGAAAAGAATTCTAATTACCTTCAAAGATGATTGAATCGACGATCGGCGGTGAAGAAGCGGAGGGACGGCCTAGGAGGGGTGAAGAGGCGGAGAGACGGCTAGACGGCGAGGCGGCGAGACAGATGGACGGAGGCGCAGCCTTCTTTCTTTTTTCCTTTCTTCTTTCTTTTCTCCTTTCTTTTTTTCCTTTCTTCTTTCTGGCGGCGAGCCCTTCTGTTTTTTTTTTTGGCGGAGAGGGGACACAGAGAAGAAGGGGTCACGGGTCCCTTATGCGGTGGGAATTAAATTTTCAGAACGCTAGGATTCCTAGCGTTCCGAATTAAGTATTCGAAACGCTAGAATTCCTAGCGGGCCAAATTTTTAATTCGGAACGCTAGGAAACCTAGCGCTTTGGGTAGAAATAATTTTTTTTTTAAAACCTGGTTATTTATATTAAAATATATTTTTTTTTGGGTAAAAATAAAAATCACGGTAGAAGAAGAAAAACAGAGGAGATATGTTTCACTTATCAAGTTTTCAAATAAACCCCTTATAAATTTCTTTTGGAATTAATTTTTCTACAGAAGCATGGAAATGTTAGAAGTAGTAACAATATAAATATCCAGCTTAAAATAAATATTATTTGCAATTCTGCTTAAAATGCAATTTAGCATGATAATACTTCAAATACAATTCCAATTAGAATTTTTTTTTTTTTTGAAAGAACATCAATTTGATATGTGGCTCTCCATTATATTGCAGCTGAAGCTCTAGGCTTTCGTCACATACCACCTTACCTGTCAAAAGATGAGGACTTCAATAAGGGAGCAAATTTCGCCGTCATCGGTGCAACAGCACTCGGCCTAGACTTCTTCCATAACAATAACATCACCAGCATTCCACCGATAAACAGTTCCATGAATGTTCAAGTCGGATGGTTCGAAGAACTGAAGTCTTCTTACTGCAACACAACAGAATGTTTGTACATGCATGCATTTCATATAATTTCAAAACAACATCAACATCCCAATTTTAGTTATATATTTCAACAAACAAAAAAATGTATGTATGCAGCATGCAGGGAGTATTTGAGCAAATCTCTCTTCTTATTTGGAGAATTTGGAGGGAACGACTATAACTTCCTGTTATTGGCAGGAAAAACCACAGACGAAATCAAGTCGTATGTGCCAACCGTTATTGATACCATTAAAGTGTCACCTGAGGTATTTAATTAATTAACAAACAATTAGTGCAAATCATGTAGGGTTTGGCATTATTACTAGTATGTGTGCATATTAAGATAATTGCAACTTGCATGTCCCCTTGTAGCAAAACCTTTGACTTAGTTCTTAAGTTTTTTTTTTTTGGTTAAAAACCCTTGGGCAATTTCACCGATAGAAAAAGTTACATAATAGCTGTTACATAAGATGAGACAACTAGTGTCTGTGAAAAATATACAGCTAAACAAAACTAAAAACGCACAAGGGGATTGCATCCTGTGGACGCAGATTGATCATCCTTGCTTGAAAATGTTCCTCAGTTCTTAAGCTTTTTTACATTTATTTTTGTATTCCTCTGTTTCTGACTTTTATTTTTATTTACCATTTGTTTGAAAATTCAATTGGGCCAGCGGTCCTAGCCCATAACAGCTCTCCTGGCCTTTTTAATTTTTAATTAGCAAAAATGCCCACCTAATGTGCACGTCTTTTTATTTTAGAACAACAATTATTAGATAAAAAATCAATTGCAATATACTTGGATTTTGTTGTTAACTTCAATATGCTGTAGGCAATGACCATAACAACATAAATTACATAAAAAGAAAGCAACAATGGCACACATTTACTATATTACTGTTATTTCTCCATACTGAATATACATACAAAAAACTTTTTTTTTAGAAGAAAAAGAGAGGTCAAGCCTCCAGATTTCATTTAAGGTGATACCAGAGGTGTCAAAAAAAGTTACAAAGTTTTTGAAAATAAAATAAAATAAATGAGGTAAAGTAAAATAAACAAACTTTAAAGAATAAAGCTTTTAGATTTCATCAAATCAATCTCATGAAGTTTTGTTTCTATCAGTAAAGATTGCAGAGAAGAACAGAAAAATAGATATAGTTTTAAGAGAATAATGCATAGGCTGATGAGTACTGTATATATAACCTCTATTCCTCTAATGACACACAATGGCTAAAACCATCACAATTAATGATTGTTTTTGCAGTCACTGCTGAAACAAGGCGTAATACATATGGTACTGCCCGGAAACATACCGACAGGATGCGTGCCAATAGTGTTGACGATGTACGGAAGCACAAACAAGCAAGACTATGATCATCTCGGATGCCTCAAGGAGTACAACACAATTGGAATTACCCACAACACATTGCTTCGCGAGGTAGTCACGCAACTGCAGGAGAAGTATCCTCAAGCAAGGATCAGCTACGGAGACTACTACGAACCGGTAATTCAATTGTTGCAGAAAAACGAGCTGCGGTTCACTGAATTCCCTTTGAATATGGAAACAGAATGTCCAGGTAATTAATTTACTTCTCTAAAAAATAAAAATAATTAAAATTTATGTTTGTGGTTAACTTTATATTTTTGAATTTTTACAATTTTTCAGGACCAACAAGTGAAGTGGCTCTTAGAGTTTGCTGTGGAGGAGGAGGTCCATATAACTACAACCTTAGTCTTGTTTGTGGCCAACCAGGTGCAATGGCATGTGACAATCCATTTAGTTCTATAAATTGGGATGGGATCCACCTCACAGAGGCTGCTTATAATTATATAGCCATTCATTGGCTAAGAGCTGGTCACTCCGCCATATTGACATCCATGTAAAATGGTGTACATCATACATTGCTATTCTTTCATTGTTTTTCTTCCACAAATGATTAATTATCAAGATCAATTGTTTAATTAGTTTACTGTTGGAGGAAATGAGAAGTTACAAAAATGTTATTAGATGATTTTCATATTTATTTATTTTATTATAGACTTACAGGATAAAGAGGTCAAAATAATACGACTTAGATTGTTATGATATTTATATGAAATTATCAAATCTTAGTTTCGTTACAAAAATTAGATAATGGAAGAAACTGATGAAAAAAATGTTGTTACAAAAATTATCAAATCTTATTTCTTAATTTTGTCACATTTTACCTGATAATTTCAGATTGAGCTAATTAATGGGTCGCCATATATATACACTAATTTACAAGCCAATGTTGACATGAAACTTACAACAAGATATTTTAGCTAACTTTTAGCTAATTACATTATATGTGACTCTTAGTTTGTCCAAACATCTCATATTAATTTTAACAAACTTTTTCTCAAGATTTAAAACTGTTTTGATAGACTTGTTAAGTAAAACTCACTCTATTTGATAATTTTATATGTATTGAATTTAAAGATTATGCACCCCTAAACAATTCGGAGGTCTTGGTATCATGGACTTGGCGACTTTCAATCAAGCTCTCTTAATAAAATGGTATTGGCAATGGAAGAAGCCGCAACCCTCACTATGCAAACCAATCTTTCAGCAAAGCATCGGCCCAAATGGTTTACCGGACTCACCAATCTTCAACATAGCAATCAGGGATTCAATAAAATTCTGTAATTTCGCATTCACGTACCAGCCAGGAAACGGACAAAACATCCGGTTTTGGGATAACAAATGGGAAGGGATTACTCTCTGCTCACAGTTGCCGAACCTCTTCACCTTTGCTATTGATGCAAACGTATCCTTGCAGCAGGCGACACAAATTACCTCACTAGAATCAATGTTCAGAGCCGGTCTATCTGACATCGCACAAGAGGAACTGGTACGGCTACAAATTATCTTATCGGGTATAACACTGAACCCGCTAACCCAAGATGATGTATCATGGCCATGGAGTGACTCTGGTAAATACACTGTTCGAGGGGGGTACCGTGCAATGAAGACCAGTCCTACAATTCATAACATTGCACACAGGATTTGGAAAATTCCCGCACCACCTAGAATGAAAGTTTTCGGGTGGCTGATGCTTTCAAACAAGCTCTTCACAATTGACAATCTAAACAAAAGGGGATGGCCGCTAGTTAACAGATGTGTTCTTTGCAAGGCACAAAATGAATCGGTGGAACATATGTTTGAGGCATGCACATTTTCCAAAACAGCATACCAAGAACTGACAAGGGCAATACCGGACAAATGGCCATTGACGGATGCAGTCAACCCCAAAGAGGTGTTAACAAACACTAACATCTCAAAGCTACAAAGGAGCGCCGTGTTGATAGCTCAATTCTGTATTTGCAGGGAGCGTTGCAATAGGACATTCACACAAGAAAGCAAAGAGGCGAAAGACATCAAAGATGAAGTGATATGGCAATTGCAGTTCATCTCAGAAGGAACAACAACAACTAGGGAGTGATCATCCATGCCGCGAACCAATCATTTTATTCTTCTAAAATTACACCCTTCTACTTTAGACTTTTTATTTTGTTCTGTTTCTATTTCTCTTTTTTATTTACCTCTACTTTTAGTACTCAATAGGTTTTGAGTGCAATTATCTTTCACTTTTTGTAGTTACATCACCAATGTAACAGAACATTATGTTTCAATCAAATATGGGCTAGACCCCTATTTTTCATCAAAAAAAAAAGATTATGATGTAGATATGTCTTTAAATTGACATTTTATCGTTTTATTTTTAATTTATTTTTGTAAAACTATTATTTAAAATATATATATATATATATATATAGAGTATGGCTAAGTTGTTGCTGGCAGCACTTGGCCGAAATGCTGCTAG
Organism: Carex myosuroides; assembly: GCA_028015225.1. Lineage (NCBI taxonomy): Eukaryota > Viridiplantae > Streptophyta > Magnoliopsida > Poales > Cyperaceae > Carex > Carex myosuroides. The sequence goes on from CM051478.1 coordinate 1,601,346, forward strand.
CAGCAAATTAGCCATACTATATATATATATATATATATATATATATATATATATATATAGTATGGCTAAGTTGCTGCCGGCAGCATTTCGGCCATTCCAGTGTTCAAACAACAAATGTTTTTATATAGATGTTCAATCTATATTAAAATCTACTTGGAGACCAAATTTTACATTTTTTGGAATTTTTTTACTATTTATTAAGCCACTTTGAAAATTGCTGATCCGGGTGAACAGTAAAAACAGTCTGGACCATATGATCTGGAATTTTCAAAGTGGCTTAATAAATAGTAAAAAAATTCCAAAAAATGTAAAATTTGGTCTCCAAGTAGATTTTAATATTTAGAACACGTTGAACGGTTCGGATTTTCTGTTTGAACAACAGAATGGCCGAAACGCTACCGGCAGCACCTCGCCGAAATGCTGCCGGCAGCAACTTAGCCATACTCTATATATATATATATATAATTAAGAGGTTGGCTACTCTACTTACATAAGCATATGAGGGCATATGCTTATAAGTTATTTTCGCGTTTTCAATGTCCAAATGGTCGATCTAAAGCGCTCAACATGTTCTCCATATTAATAAGTGTTTGGAAACGAAATTTTAACATGTCCAAATGGTCGATCTAAAGCGCTCAACATGTTCTCCATACTAATACGAGAACTACCAATATCTCTTCCGAAATTCAAACTTAGAATATATATATATAGAGGTTGGCTAATATTAAAACGGAGCCGTGGTGCAACCAATTAGTTTTCTGGTTTTTAAAGTTCAAACGGTCAATCCAAACCACAAGTCTATCAAATCAGTGATTTTAAAATCATTGTTTTTCAGAACATTGTGGACCATAAAAAATCAGTGATTTTAAAAAATTCTAAAAAAATAATAAAAAATTTCTAAAAACTGTAAAATTTGGTCTCCAAGTACAATTTAATATGGAGATCAACTTGAACGGTTTAGTTCAACGTTTGAACTTTAAAATTAAAAATATAGACGTGAAGTAAAACACTCGTTTTACTTCGCGAAGTACCGTAGCACAACTATATATATATATATATATATATATATATATATATATATATATATATATATATATAGAGAGAGAGAGAGAGTGGCTAATATCAAAGTGGTATGACCAAGGCCCTCGTGCAACCAATTAGTTTTTGTGATTTTAAAGTTTAAACAGTCGATCCAACCCGTTAGATGTTCAATCTATATTAAAATCTGCGTGGAGACCAAATTTTACATTTTTTTGAATTATTTTACTATTTATTAAGCCACTTTGAAAATTGCTGATCCGGGTGAACAGTAAAAACAGTGCAACCAAATTCTGGACCATGTGATCAGCAAAATACAATATTGGATTGGTACATACGTCAAGTTATTGAACGGTTCGGATTTTCTGTTTGAACAACAGAATGGCCGAAACGCTACCGGCAGCACCTCGCCGAAATGCTGCCGGCAGCAACTTAGCCATACTCTATATATATATATAATTAAGAGGTTGGCTACTCTACTTACATAAGCATATGAGGGCATATGCTTATAAGTTATTTTCGCGTTTTCAATGTCCAAATGGTCGATCTAAAGCGCTCAACATGTTCTCCATATTAATAAGTGTTTGGAAACGAAATTTTAACATGTCCAAATGGTCGATCTAAAGCGCTCAACATGTTCTCCATACTAATACGAGAACTACCAATATCTCTTCCGAAATTCAAGCTTAGAATATATATATATAGAGGTTGGCTAATATTAAAATGGAGCCGTGGTGCAACCAATTAGTTTTCTGGTTTTTAAAGTTCAAACGGTCAATCCAAACCACAAGTCTATCAAATCAGTGATTTTAAAATCATTGTTTTTCAGAACATTGTGGACCATAAAAAATCAGTGATTTTAAAAAATTCTAAAAAAATAATAAAAAATTTCTAAAAACTGTAAAATTTGGTCTCCAAGTACAATTTAATATGGAGATCAACTTGAACGGTTTAGTTCAACGTTTGAACTTTAAAATTAAAAATATAGACGTGAAGTAAAACACTCGTTTTACTTCGCGAAGTACCGTAGCACAACTATATATATATATATATAGAGAGAGAGAGAGAGAGAGAGAGAGAGAGAGAGAGTGGCTAATATCAAAGTGGTATGACCAAGGCTATCGTGCAACCAATTAGTTTTTGTGATTTTAAAGTTTAAACAGTCGATCCAACCCGTTAGATGTTCAATCTATATTAAAATCTGCGTGGAGACCAAATTTTACATTTTTTTGAATTATTTTACTATTTATTAAGCCACTTTGAAAATTGCTGATCCGGGTGAACAGTAAAAACAGTGCAACCAAATTCTGGACCATGTGATCAGCAATTTTCAAAGTGACTTAATAAATAGTAACAAATTCCAAAAAATATAAAATTTGGTCTCCAAGCAGATTTTAATATAGATTGAACATTTAACGGTTTAGATCGAGTATTTGAACTTTAAAATCGCAAAAACTAATTGGTAGCACCAAGACCTTGGTCATAACACTTTGATCTTAGCCATATATATATAACTTGGTGGCTTCTACCAAGGGTTTAAAAAAAAAATGAACATATATATATAAGAATAACAATAAAAACTGGAAATAATTGGGTGATAGCTGTCGGAAGATGTACAAGTAATATTATTTTCTTAGGGGGACTTCATGTATACCCTAAAAAACTTCAAAATTACGTATTTCTCCTCTAAACTTTCAAAACTCACAAATTTATCCATTTTATTGTCTTTTATATTAAAACTCATTTTAAATTTATAAAATTCTCATGTTACCCTTTAAAAGCATAAAATTTTTGTAGTTTGTTTAAGAAAAATGCCGATCTTATATGATATCCAATATACGCTTATCCTTTATAAAATACTCATTTTTCCCTCGAAAACCAGATACCTATTGTACCATTATCTTTTATAAAAATACCGAATATATAAGACTGACATTTTCTTAAACAAGTTACAATTTTTTTTATGTTTTTCGTAAATGGTAAAATTAGTATTAATATAAAAGACAATAAAATGGGTAATTTGTGAGTTTTGGAAGTTTAGAGGGGAGAATACGTGATTTTAAAAATTAGAGGGGGTGATATGTAATTTTGAAGTTCTTGAGGGGCATACATGAAGCCCCCCTCCCCCCTTTTTCTTAAATAGTTTTGGCTTTTTGCCGAATTTCTAGATCCGTCAATTTTAACTCTGCGAGAATCTTGACCCTATATAATATATCTCACAATTCTGAGCCAAAAATAAAAGAGTCAAGTTAATTAATATTATTTTATTAACTTTTTTTTAACTCTTATGCCTTATATTATGTTACGCGCACAAAATGGTGTGTGAAGAAAAATAAAATTAAATTAACCAAAAAAAAGAAGAATAACTACTATTTCCAACTTTTATTTTCATTGATATTTTTTTATTCATCTTCTTAGAATAATTCAATAGACGATCAGAACTAATATTTATAATTCAGACATAATACTGATATAGTTCGGAAATATTTATTTTTCAAGAATACGAAATGTATCAAATATTGATAAATTTATAAAATTGAGAGTTTGTAAATTTTAGAAATAATATGAATTAAATATCATGTGGTTCGTATTATTCTTAAAATTTAAAAAGAATTCAGAGTTTCCCGTTATATAATAAAGAAACAAATTACTAAAAAAACCTTGAAAAGCTAAAAGATTACACATTTCTACTGAAATCACATGTTATTCTGACAGTGATAGTTCTAAATTACTGGCACAAGGTTTCTAAGGGAAAAAATTTCCAAACGGAGAGCCAAATTGGCTATATTTGCACATGGTTTCTTATATGAGGAGGGATCCGATTACAACACTTTTGAGTTACCACAAAGTTACCACAGCTATTTTTTTCATTTTCAAAGTCCAAATCATCAATCCAAATAGTTCAACATGATCTCCACAATAAAATGTGCTTGCAGATCAAATTTTACATTTTTTTGAATTTTTTTACTATTTATTAAGATGGATACAAAATTCAATGGTCTGAATTTAACTAGTTTTTGTAAAATACTTATAAATAGTAAAAAAATTCAAAAAAATGTAAAATTTGATCTGCAAGCACATTTTATTGTGGAGATCATGTTGAACTATTTGGATCGACGATTTGGACTTTGAAAATGAAAAAAATAATTGTGGTAACTTTGTGGTAACTCACAAGTGTTGTAATCGGATCCCTCCTCTATTATGAATTAATAAGACCCTAGCATATCATAAATAATTTGTTAATTTTGTGGATAATATAATATAAGAAGATGAGGGATCCGATTACAACACTTTTGAGTTACCACAAAGTTACCACAATCATTTTTTTCATTTTCAAAGTCCAAATCGTCGATCCAAACCGTTCAACATGATCTCCACAATAAAATGTGCTTGCAGATCAAATTTTTACATTTTTTTTAATTTTTTTACTATTTATTAAGTATTTTACAAAAACTAGTCAAATTCAGATCATTGAATTTTGTACCCATCTTAATAAATAGTAAAAAAAATTCAAAAAAAATGTAAATTTGATCTGCAAGCACATTTTATTGTGGAGATCATGTTGAACGTTTTGGATTGACGATTTGGACTTTGAAAATGAAAAAAATAATTGTGGTAACTTTGTGATAACTCAAAAGTGTTGTAATCGGATCCCTCCTCTTCATAATATTATATATATCTGACAAATGTTCCCTCCGTTGATTTTAAAACTTAACCTTTCCTCTGTTTCTCAAAAGACAAGATACTCTTTAGATATGTTCTAATGAAAATATAATCTACAACCGTTTTTTAGATCTGAATCTACAAATATTAAATTTCCAATTTATTCTGTTATTCTTTTACAAATATTATCACATACATGTTTGCTATTAAATTTCCAATGTATTCAAATAATTTTACAAATGTGTATTTTTTTTTCCACTAAAAGAAAATATACATATAAATTATGATGTTGGAAAGTAAGATTCTATGAAACAATTTTTCCCCCCTATATCTTTTTTATCTATATATGTCCCTTCAAATGAACCTTCCAAACTTGAGAAAAATCACAAGGCATGGAATTAGCAATCTAGAAGCAACAGGGACATTGCAAAGATTAACATTGCTGTTGTAATTTGTGTCACTGGATTTGCTATTTCATTGCCTCCCCTGCTGCTTCCTACACTATTAATACATTCTTTAACCATGCATGCATTCAATTAAACTCACAACATTACTTGTCAATAGAATAGGGACACCAAAACTAATCTGATAAAACAAGACCAATATTTTTTCTTAAGTAAAAAATAAATACAATGGAATTAAGTTTTAGTGAAAGCTATACATGAATATTTTCATCCTTTGGATGAAATTCTCTCTGACAAAAATGTCTCAACCATAATACTTGGCATCTCTTTATGCTCTCTTGTTTATTGATTGTGTGTATATATATATTCCGACCAAAATAATGAAAAACAATTGCAATGAATCGTGAATAACCTTTCCTTTCCTAGAATAAATAATATGCATGAATTGTGTGAAATTTCCTTCTCACTTGCCTTGAAGCATAGAAGCATAGAGCAACTGGTTCCATGTGTCAGGCACGCCGGCAAGGCACCAGTGTGTGCAGTCGTTGTCAAATTTCGCCCCGTTATATTTCGAGGGATGCCCGTCTTTTCTTAGCTGGGACAGGAATGTTACATCTAGCAAATAAACTGGTTTAGATATGCTACTCAATGTATTTTTCACAATAGCCTCTTGTGGAGCGGGACCTGCCGGGTATGTCGACGTGTTCACCGGTTGTGTCTCTCCCATGCATGTGCTTCTGATCGACGCTCCCCAATCTTGGCCACTGAATAAAAACGAATGCATGCAATTATAAATTATGTTGAGACTTGAGATATATATATATATAGATGGTGTTCATCTGAAATGAACAAATCAATAATAGGATACCAATCTTTTAGGTTGTGTTTGGATGGGGCAAGAATAGCTCTATTCTTGGGTTAGCTCCACTATTCTTAATCTTGAATGATCCAAACAACAATTATAAAATTGAGTTAGCTCAAGAATAGCTCTATTCTACTAACCCATAGAAATGGTGGGTTAGCAAGAATAGAGCTAGTGGGGTTAGTGATATTAATAAAAAAATAGTTTTCATTCCTCTCAATTAGAGTTAGTTATTAAATTAGTATTAAATAAAATATTTAATTAGTATTAAGTAAATATAATATTAAATTAGATTAGTGTTAAATAAAATATAAGTTTAAATATTAAATTTAATATAATATTAATTAAAATATTATATTAGTATTAAATAAATATAATATCAAATTAGATTAATATTAAATAAAATGTTAGATTAAATATAATAAATATTAATTTAAAATTTTAATATAATATAATATTAGTTTAAATGTTAAGTGTTAAATGTAATATAATATTAGTTTTAATATTACATTAGCAAATATAATATCAGATTTGATTAGATTAGTATTAAATAAAATATTATATTAAATATAATATAATATTAGTTTAAATATTAAATGTAATATAATATTACTTTAATATTAGATTAGTATTAAATAAACTATTAGATTAAATATAATATAATATAATATTAGTTTAAATATTAAATATAATATAATATTACTTTAATTAAATGTAATATAATATTACTTTAATTAAATGTAATATAATATTACTTTAAATATTATGTGTATTAAATAAAATATGATATTAGTTTAAATATTAAATGTAATATAATATTAGTTTAAATGTTATATGTAATATAATATTTTAGTTTAAATAAAATTTGATTAGTATTAAATAAATATAATATTAGATTAGAATCGATTAGTATTAAATAAAATATTAGATTAGTATTGAAAAATATTAGTTTAAATGTAATATAATATTAATTATATGAAATGTAAAAATATTAGATTAGTTTAATTAATATTTTATTCATTCCCTCCATTGCTATTTCAAATATACAATCCAAACGACATTTTTACTAACCTGAATAGTCCAAAATTAGCACTATTCTCAAACAACTCGGGTTAGCACTTAACCCAAAAATCGATATTCTTGCACTAATCTTTGCACGATCCAAACGTACCATAGATAATAGCTTTTATATTTGTTTGAGGTGGTACCATAATTAAAAGACCTTTGACAGTAAAGAAGCTTCAAACCAAGCCCATTGGGCCGGGTCCAGATAAACTACTTGCTACTACTTGCTACTATCAACTATGGTTCTCAAACAAGTTAGGTATCATCTAATAATATGAGCTGACCTTTAGTTTCGTCAAACAATGATCGAAAGGACATTAGGTTGAAAAGGTAGTACAATAATTTTAAAGCCCCATACCTAGTGTAGCTCATGTTGACATGACAGCATGACACTTAGTTTGGCTGTTTGGCACAAGTATGGTAAATTGGTAATAAATTATGAATAGGTTAACCAATTCGTTTTGTGTTTCGGTATCATTATTTCTATTTAATTCTAAATAATTGATCCAAACTACTCAACATCACTATTTTTAATGGTTCAAAATTTTCTAAAAACAGTGATTTTGTACTTATTTTAAAAAATAACAAAAAAATTTCAAAAAATATAAAATTTTATATCCAAGCATATTTTAATATGAAGATCATATTTAGCAGTTCGGATCGATTGTTTATACTTCGAAAATAAAAATAACGATATTGGAGCATGATGGGACAAAAAACTAATGAGACATTTTAACCCTACTCTAAATTATTTCTTTTTCTTCTTTCCTTGATTACTTAATATATGGTAATTAATATTAAAAATACAGTTTTTATTTCTTCCTTATGCTTATTTTATTTTTTCATTTGTATGACATGACCTAAACTAATTATTGTTTGTAAGTTAACACTTTTTTTAAAATAAAAAAAATTGAGAAAAAAAAAAGCTACTTGTAGCACCTGTTACATTGAGAGGAAAAAAAAACAAAAAGATTTTATAATTACCGAGTTATGTTAAATTGACACTTACTGATAGTGAACTGGAGAGACACCCTGATAGTAAATTTTTGTAGTCAAAGGAACAGTTGAATCAACCCATTTAGCCCATGTCTGTAAACCCTTTGTAAAAGCAACCGTCCGATCCATGTCTTTGAGAAACCGCTGTCCATCTTGAATGTAATCCCACCTACATAAAAAACCAAGTAACTTCAAAATTAGTTTGAACAGCTAGCATTAACAAAAGGAAAAATAGTACAATTAACACACAAGTTCTTACGGTTGCGCTGATCCCGTTCGGGGCCACCAATGCCCTGTGTTGAAGATTAACACGTCGGCGTTTAACCATTCGTGGCCGGCCTGGATGGAGTCGAGCTTGAGAATCCGCCCCTTCGGCGCACTGACGATGTCAACCAAATAATGCGAGAGGTAGTACATCAAGCTCACATTGTAGTCCTGCAACATGTATAGGATGCTTCTCTTATGATAATTTGGGGACCAATTTACAGCGCAGCTTCAACCAACTTAATTCACATTATGTAAGATGCTCTTAATTAATAGGTAGGAGCTAGAATTCTGTTGGTTAATGATTACCTTTTTCTTTTGTAAAGCACTTTATATGAAGATTACTTCTCCATTTACTAAATAGGATCTAGCTGCATCTCTGTTGTAAAATCAGGGATCACCGGATGGTGTATTATTTCCCTAGTCCCTTGTTTAGTACGCTAATTCAAATTCACAGCAAAATTAATGGTGAGAAATTAAGGCCAACAGCTGCTAAGCTGAGACGACAGGCTACAGTCCTAGAGTGGAAAAAACGTGCCGTACCGTGACTAACACGCCGTGACTTTGGTCTCGTGCCGTGCCGTGCTGTGACCAAGTTAATTTTTCACGTGCCGTACCGTGCCGTGACCAAAATGTCCAGGAATGATCACGGCACGCGAATTCACACCACGTGAGTCACGCCGTGTCTAAACGTGTTGTAACCATACGTGACTCGCGTGACCATTTAATTATAATTTATGTTAGTTTATTCAAGATTCACTATTAAATCAATATCTAATTGTCCTAATTACACGTGACTCATGTGACTACGTGTCGTGCCGTGCCGTGTCGTGCCAAAATTTTAAAAGATGAACACGGCACGCGAATGGTCACAGCACAGGACACGCGAGTTACGACACGTAACTGATACACGTGTCGTGCCGTTCTATGATGTAACTGTGTTATTCCGTGACGGAGCCAGCTCCGCCGTGCCATTTTTCGCTACACACACAGCTAGCCTGGCAATACAGATTCTCCGACACGGTTTCTTATACGCTCTACCATGTGGCATAAATCTAACAAATGGAATTGGAAGTCTGGATTTTGGAAATTGGAACCCAGCGAACCCACAGAACATACTACACTCTGTAATTGTACTGACAACATAAGATCTGATGCTCAAACAGTACAGGACACTAATGGGCTGTAATTGAAGCAAAATAGAAAAAGAAAAAAAAAAAAAAAAGGTCAAAGATGGTCTTATTATGCATCCTCACATGCTGCATGCACAAATCACATGCGGAGATGCCTTCTTTCTGACCTCATTGTTTGTTTGGTGCTTCATTGCTTCTTCCTCCCAGTACGTCCCTCTCATTTGTGCGCAATTTCATTATTCATTTCTTAGCGCGTGTCCTAGCAACATGCATGTCCACGGCCAAATGGGTATATTTCAAGGAACCAAATATATATACTGCCTCTGCCTGGGTAGGAAAATCTTTCATCTTTTTCAAGGTTTTCTCTTCAATTATATTTTTGTTTCAAAGTGTCATGTGTTGTTGGTTTTACTAATGTGGTATATATATATGTTCGCTTATACACCTGTAGCTAACTGTAGCCTAGACTTTATTACCTCATTTCTGTTAGTAGGAAGTAGGAACTAGCAAGTTTTGGAATATTTATGCGATGACAAAATAAATTCGATGTGATTGAATAAAGTTTTTTTTTTTTTTATAAGTATGATATTACTGCACATGTTATGCATCTCCATTAAATTATCAATATTATACATCTTAAGCATAATGCATGCCAACATATTCAATTCATAAAAAAATAACAGTACAAGTAAGTTCATCGATCTCTCACCTCTTAAATGCTACTTAATTTTCTGTTTTCCAGAAGCAAGAACAGAAACTGTCGGCAGATATGTACTTGACAAATGTTTTCCCAAATTGTAACATAAAATTTGAATACCAAAAAAGAGGAGCAAATACATACCTCAAATCTGACTATAGTAAGCACATCGGTTCGAGTCGAAGTTGTTTTCGCATTCGGCACAGCCGCATTGATCATGCAGAGCAGCGACTCGTAGTGATTCAAGCTCAGTGAATCCCCTACAAACATCACTTTCTTCCCATTCCACTTCTTCAATAGATCCACACCATCAAATCTTCATACAACAACAATAACATCTAAAATCAGAAAATTATGAAAAATATTATGAAACATTGTAACTTGATGTGTTAGTATATACTAACCTTGGTACCTCACATCCACTTGGCTTCCATTTGTATTTGAGATACAATTTGTCGGCTCGGCCATACTTGACACAATCGAACTCTGGCCGAATGAATGGGCAGCTATTTGAATTGTAAAGCGGATATGACGGATCACTTACCCAATTTCCAGTAAACAAGTTGCAACCAGCGGTTGCATCTACGCTTACCCGAAAAACAGAGTATGAGAAGAAAAGGAGAAGCAGAGACTCAAAACCAATGCCCATCTTGGTTTTGAGTCTCTTATGCTCTGATCGGTTTTGAGTCTCTTATCCTCTGATCGGTTTTGATTCTCTTATAGGAAAGAGGAGCTGCTATAATTAGAGAGGTCCGAAAGCGATGCGTTTGTGGATTATATTTGTGTATATTTGGGTTATTTTCAGGGGAGGAGTATGGAAACAGAGAAAGACAGAGAAAGGGTTGTTACAATACTGGGCATTAGGAATTAGATACGGTACAATGACGGCTGTTAATGGTATTTATTGAAGGACAGAGGAGAGAGGAGAGAGGAGAGAGAAACTATAAATATCTGGAAGGAATCAATCAATGGCTGTGTGGGATTGAATGTGAAAACGGAAACAGAGTATTAAAAAGAGAGAGAAAAGATACACAGCTTGCAAACGCAGGGATTGAATTTGAATGTGCAAATAAACAGAGTATTGATTGGGTCGGCGCGGTCCAGACCAACCAGGAATTAACCCAAACTGAACCGTGAAGAAATAAACCGAACCAGACCAAATAAACCCTCAAATCAATAATTCGTTTAAATAGATTGAATTTTATTTATTCGGTTGAACCAAATAAGTAAAACAACTAAAGTTACTCCCATCCCAAGAGCTTTTATATTTGCTAATGGTCTTACTTTATATGAGAAGCGATAACAATCATTCTATATATGTCGTTTGGAACATTCATGTATAAATTGTTACATTAATTTATGTTGCATCATTTTTACTAATTATATGGTCATTTGTGGATAAACATCAAATGAATTGTACATATTCTAAACATATGGTCTGCATAGTGCATATTGGTCTGCGTTATGTAATTAAAATTTCAGTTTTAAAGTCCTAACTGTTCAACATGATTTCTATTTGAATATGTATGTGTAAACTAAATTTTACATTTTTTTTTAAATTTAGAATTTTTAAGATGAATAGAAAATCACTTGATGTGAAAATTCTGAACCATCCAAAAACAATTATTTTCTACCCATCTAAAAAAATCGTAAAATTTTTCCAAAAACATATTCATATGAAGATCAGGTTGAACGGTTCGAATCGACTGTTAGAATCTTAAAAACAAAAATATTAATTCGTAGTACGAACCAATCCGTTCTATGCATAGTACCATAACCTCACTCTTCTTTTACTATTTCTTCTCCTTTTAGTAATTTTTTTTGCTTCATCAAAGTTATCATAATTAAATGTTGCCATGACAATTATCTTCAAAAATCTTGTGCAAATTTGCTAATTAAAGAAACTTTCATGAGTTATGAATTATGATCCCTCTAGCTTAATTAACTTTAATATCTCAATTACAATTCATTGATAATAATATGGTATTTCTAGTAAATTTACCTGAACTGCTCAACTGCTAAATATTTGGTTGATTAATTGATTAGATGGCAAAAGCAAAATAGTGAACTATAAAACACCTTTACAGAACCATTCCTTTGATTCAACCAAATCTAGTGGCATGGCATTTAGAGAATGTTGGTCATGTAATTTGTTTACACTTTTTAAGTTATTCTAAGATGGTCCCCATAACGCCTAAGGTGGTACCCATAATCGGTTGGTGCTCGGTGTGGAGGAAAAATGTCATGGTTTTGTTTGGTCTTGGAAAGGTTAATTTTGGGGAGACAAAAAGGTAACGAAATTCATGTTCTTTTGAAGAAAAGAATACTACATTCTAAATATTATAATATGAACGAAATTCATGTTTTGATTTATATACCTACAAAAAAAAGACTAATTGAAATCATGGTATCAAGTTTACTATAAGAATAGGACAGTATCCACGAGGGTAAAAAGTGACTATCTGCGAGGGTATACCAACAAAAAGGTGTTTTTCTATTAGCGACGAGAGTATCCGCGAGGGTATACCGACAGTATCCATCGCAGATATTGTCTCATCCATTCTTGTAGAATTATAGCATCTATATCTCTGGTATTATTAGAGTTTTTAATCTTATGTGGCAGTTTCTAATTCAATTTCAGAGATGTGAGAGAGTTTTTTATTTATAAACTATGCATGAAAGTTGTTATTAAGAAACTGTTTATAAACTTTATGCTGGTATACCGACAGTATCCCTCGCGGATACTGTTCCATTCTTGCAGAATTATATGTAATTTATAATTTTCTAAACATGTTATACAAAGTTGGTATCAAGTTTTTGAAAACGTTTAACAACATTTAACGGTGAGATGAGATGATCTTTAACCATTTTAATCATTAAAAACATTTTAAGCGTCATTTAGCTAGATATGTATTAATTTAACGCTAGAAAATTAATAAGACGGTAAAACGGTTTTACATTAAATTTAATTGCTCCTTTAAAAAAAATATTGGTGAATTAACAATGTCCCACTAGTGGACGAATTCTAAATGAAATGATTCCGGACGAACAAAAAAAATCATTGATCCTCTTTGAATAAAATATTACACCAGTTGTTTGCAGAGAGATATTTCACAAATTTGGATTATCTTTGTTTTGTTTTGTTTTGTTTGTTCGGTTTATAATTTCTGATATATTAAATGCAACCGTTCATATAATCCGTTTAAATGGTTCTTTGGCTACACAATTAAAAAAGATGTTTTCTTAGTTCTTTTTGCAAGCAATTTTAGCATTTCAAATTCAAATTTTATTGAACTAGGTACAAATTTCATTTCATCTTGCAGAAAGGAGCTTTTATTTTAATTATGTTTATCTTTATTTAATTCTTTACAACTTATTATTTTGTAAATTAGAGATAAATCTATTAATAATTAAAAAAGTTGATAATATAATAAAGGAACGTGAGAATAGTCGCCCAGAGAAATCTCCAGTCAAATTGCCCAACTAGCGACTTTTGACCAGAACCACCAACTAGAAGGTCGCTAGCTGATATATATTTTCAAGTGACAATAAATTTATAACTCTAATGTTTTACTTACAATCAGATCACAAGCATATGATCTTACCGTGTAGTATACATGGAGATATCGATCCACAGGGATAGCTGTATTAAGTTCAAACCGTTCACTAATTCTAGATAAATTGCGAATTCGCGCAAACTACATGCAATTGTGTTATGCTCACCTGGAGTCTAGAGGGCTTGGTGAGCATGACTCCAAAATATATCGGATTGGCTTCAAATGATGAATCCAAACTGTTAAAACTGATCTATTTCGCGAGTGATGCGGGTATATGCAAAATCTTGAAAATTTTGAAGTCATTTAGATTTAGTACAAAGTCAAATGGCAAAAAAAAAATGAAAAATGATATATTAAAATAACTTATAAAATTTTATTTTTTTCACCGCTTGACTTTATATCAAATGAATTAAGTGGGGATGAGATAATCTATAATAAATAAAAAAAAAATATGAAATCTAACATTTGAAATTTGAAATGTGATCCATTTATTTATATTAGGTAAAGAAAATATATTTAATGCTGGTTTATAGTTTATCAAATAACATTTAAATTGTATAAAATTTAATATAAAACCATTTTTGGTTTAAATCCACGAATTTTTCGGTTTAAATCGATTTGGCTCAAATGCTGATCACATGAAACCAAACTCAAAATTTGAGTTACTTCAAGAAATCGGAACCCAACTTTATAGAGACTTATTTAATTATTTAGGAAACTTTAATGCTCTCTGTCCAGAAGGCGCTATGTTTAAAATTTGAATGAGCAAATTTTTTGTAGATATTAAATAGTTAAATGTCTTGATCTCTAATTTTTACTTAAAAAAATGTTTTGAAACTTCATCTTGCTTTTATATTATAGGGGCCCACTAGTCAGCATATTTGGAGTATAAAAATGCAACAGAAAATCTGGATAATGTGCTTTTACAGTAGGAGAATGTCATAGGTCAAAAAGTAACGACTTCAAATCGGAATAATTGGGCAACACTTTATAAACCCTAATTCATTGTTGCAATTTCTCTGCTGGAAATCCTTCTCATGGTCACTGACATGTGGGCCCATCAGAACTCCCAATATATCCCTTGCTCGTCAGTGAGTTGCATCCAACTTTGGCAACTTGAGATTCGTCACAGGAAATCGAAATAGACACCTTATCTAATTAAATCAGCACTGTCTTGAAAACACTAGTAGCTAGATAAGCTTGAAAGAATGGATTCATGAACAAGTTATTCTTCTCATCTCTTAACAGAGACTCCTTACCTTCCACTACTATACACCACAATTGAGATCCTTATCTTGAAAATGATTTATTTGTTACACATGCAAAATACAATATTGGATTGGTACATACGTCAAGTTATTTTGACAAGACATTGATTGCTAATTGCTACAAGGGGACAAAATTAAATTGATTTGATTTGGACATAGCTCTTTCCTTCCATTCCCAATTCACACTTCTTATTTTCTCTCTGAACGAGTATATTTTACAATAATTTTAGAGAATTGGCATTTTCTAGTAGCAAGCGGAGTAAAAAAAAAATTTAATTAATTTGGAATAAAATTTTACAGTGAAGCTCATTTTTTTATAATTATTTTAAATGTGAAGTATATGAAAAAAAATATATAATGAAGTTAATATTTTTCATCTTAAATATATTTCTATAATTGTTTTAAGAAAAACATTAAAATAAAATCATATTTTGAAACTTTTTAAGCCAGAGGGACATGTGTCCTTGATTCTTTGCGGCTCTGCCCCTGCCCCTGCCCCTGCCCCTGCCTCTGAACATCTATCTCATCTTAGAATTTCTTCACAAGACAGATTCTTCTTTTCTGACCAAGCTTATGTGACTTTGGAAAGGTTGGAACCTGAAAATTGCAGGGGTTATTAGTTAGGGAGTTGATAATGATACTCTCGCTACAGTACTCGCACTGTACTCTCATCATAACTACCATAACTACTTAGGAGGACCGTAAAACCTTCAACACTGAATTTTTTTTTCTAAAGTATTAATACCTATGTACAGAAGTATTTATACTTTTACACAGAAGTATTTATACCCATGAGGTAAAAACAATTTTTACGTAAATAATTGTCTCTCCAATCAAATCTCTCAAACGTATCCGCACCATAAATACATGTGGGGGACCACTCAAACTACATGGGGGACCATACAAGTTTTTAGAGGTGAGTTTTTTTTTCTCTGTTCAATCTTATCCATATTTCTGACGATCTGTGAGGAATTTTGCGAATCTAAAATCACGAACGTCTTCAACGCAATTTTTTCTTTTAAATGAGATCTATGATGACATACTTTCAGACTCAGACGTCACACAAGTGATGAATCAAAATATTAATATCTTATTTTTCAAGTGTTAATATCTTATATTTCAAGTATTTATATCTATGAAGGTTGGCACGGAGACGAGTGTGGAGAACAGAAAAGGGAATCCATATCCTCGACGGTACCGTAAAAGATTCCCTTTTACAATTAGCTATTTACGGTTTGAGATTAACTCTCAGCCGGTTTGGGATTCGGGCTGAATGAGGGGGAAGTATTATTGGGCTTTGAGATTCGTGCAAAGTTAAAAAGAACGGTCCAGATCAAGTAATTGTAAAAGATTCTCTTTTACGGTACCGTCGGTGATATGAATTCCTAGAAAAGAAGGGTCATATAATTAGTAGAGATCATAAAGAAAAAGTGTTGTATGAATTTTAGAATAATAATTAGTAGAGATCATATAATATTTTTTTAAAATAATAATTAATAGATATTATATAGTACATAATTTCTTCAAATAGAGTGCGGAGTTTTGTAAGTAATAAAGTGTGTTACTCAAATAATTATTACAATAAACCAGCTGGAATACATGGTCAGAGTACGAAAAGGCCCAACAAAAAGAAGAAAGGTCACCGCTGCAGCTGGTTGAGGTACAACTCAGCTGACACAAAAGCAAACTAGTAATTATCTCCCTATCAGCTATCAAGGCTGGGAAACATGAATAATGTATTCTTTTTTTAAACGGGCCAAACGGGCCAAACAGGCCAATCGGGCTGAATGAATCCTTTTCCTTAATTGGGATTTTAATTTTTGCCGGAATTCACTCAATTTAACCCATCCCATCTACAGTTGTATAGGTTTTAAACGATTGTTGTAAACAGATCAAGACTGTTCATTTTACATCGCACGGTTCAGATTGAGCCTGGTTAAATCACAGCTAGATAGGACATGTAGGAGCACATATATGATCGAAATTAAAGTTCATCTGGACTGTAAATTCTGAAATAGACAGCTCAAGTTCTTCTGAAATGGTTGTGCTTAGGGCTTCTGAAAAGTATTGACGGGTCAAATGGGTATTTTTTTTTTTTTTTTGAATAAAGGTTGGAGGTTAAGCTACTTAACTATTTAATATTTCTGGATTTCAAACCTGCGACCTTTTACATGAAGAGCATTGTCTTTGCCACTAAACCAAAGACGGGTTCTCAAAGTCAAACAGGTAATTAAGAACTTAGATTTCTCCAAATGAAGATTGCGCTGACATTTAAAATCCCTTTAATTCACATATTTGACGGACAGATAGAATCTATGTTAGCAAGGTGGAGAACAGTAGAAATTAACTGCATGAACACACACACACACACACATGAAAAAACATTGTAAATAAATAAAGAAACCATCTACCAAGAATAACAATTATCATATATATGTATGCAAATATAGATAAATTTGGCTAGGTTATACATGTGTGTCACAAGTATGTAAATCATCTGCTTATTTAGTCAAATATTTAACATTCTTAGCTAGCTAGAACATAATTATTAAGATCGATCCCTTAAATTATCGGATAGTATGCATGAATGGCAAGACCACACATGCCTGATTTTTTACTGACATCCTTTGCAATATACATATATCCGTTATCGCCCCACGATGTTCCCCAGGAATTCTTTGCAATCCAATATTTTTTTCCTCGATTCTCTCCATAACCAACTATAGTCATTGCGTGATCGAGTTCAACCCCGCAAGGCCCGTCATAGATTCCATCTCCACTGTAGAACTGAAAGCTACTGCCTCTACTGTCAAAGTAAACCACCACTGGTTGCTGAGCAACAGCTGCCATGAGCATCGTCTCATTTTTCCTAGGTACTGTGCCATAACCTCTTAATGCAGCCGCATGATTGTTATGCATGATTTTATTTGCATGGCACTTGCCTTGAACTTTTTTGTAGGGATATTCAGCCTCTGAAGCAATGCCACCGTTGGATATAATGAATTCAAATGCCTTGTCGGACCAACCGCCATCGCATCCGGAACTTGCAGTAACACAATCTATCAACTCTTGCTCAGATAGAGATATTAACTTGCCAGTCTTTATTTTCACAATCCCCTCTGTTGCTGCAACTGCCGCGAAGGCCCAGCATGATCCTGTGCATATCAGTTGAAACATGTATCAAGTGATTAGCATGACGGAGCACAAAACATGCATATATCATATATAGTATTTGGCACATATTAGAGATAAATTGAATGTATGAAAAATTGAAAACAATTGTAATTTACCACAACTTCCTTGGTCCTTGATATGAGTTACTGCACCTCTAGATCTCCAATCCATAGATGCTGGTACTGATGTTAGGTTCAGTTGATTTGACGGGCGCAATGATCGTGAGGATGGAGTCACTCCGCTGTACCTGGCCGCAAACTCTTCTCTTGTCAGATCGGCAAAATGGTTAATAGAAAGTGTATATCCATATTTTTTCTCACGGTTAAATTTGTCAATAAATTTCACATTATCAGCAAACACCTCCAATCGGTGCTGCCTCTCAGCAGTGCTTAAGTAATTTTTCCTATGTTCAACCACCCAGTTTTCAAATCTCTCATGAAATGTATTATTAACTATAGTGCTACCAGAAGTTAGGAAACATGACATTAGCAAACTTAAATATATGATAAAAAGAAGAGAAAAGAGGCAAGCCATTTTGTGCAAAGAGCCCAAGATATAACAGGATATGTGTGTGTGTGTGTGTGTGTGTGTGGCTTTCTGTTTGGTGTGGAGAGATTGTTGTATCTGCATGGTTTATATAGGAGGCTACGTAGTTATATTTTGTGATAATTCATTAACTAAATCCAATGATGGTAAGTAAGATATAGTGGGGTGGTCAAAGAATGATCAAAGATATTTAGAATTCTGTAGTGATTGCCATCTGGCCATCTGGGTGCTAAGAAAAAGTGACGGCCACTTAAGTCACAGGAATAAGGCGTGTTCATGCGAAGACCTTAATTGTTGACCCAAAATCATTAAATACATTCCCTATATGTATAGCATATTAGCAATATCTTTTATATATATATAAACTTGTTTTAAAATGAAAATATGAAAATATGGCATGGAGTACAAACTTGTTTTACTCCACGTCTCACCATAGCTCATCTATATATATATATATATATATATATATATATATATATATATATATATATATATATATATATATATATATATATATATATATATATATGAGTGAGGCTATGGTACTATGCATAGCACGGATTGGTCCGTGCTACGGCTCAATATTTGAGTTTTTAAAATTCTAACGGTCGATCCAAACCGTTCAACATGATTATAAAATGAATATGTACTTGCAAACCAAATTTTATATTTTTTCAATTTTTTGATTTCTTTTACTATTTTTTTAGATAGGTAGAAAATCACTGTTTTTGGATGGTCCAGAATTTTCAGATCAAGTGATTTTCTACCTATCTAAAAAAATAGTAAAAAAGTTCAAAAAAATGTAAAATTTGGTTTGCAAGTACATATTCATTTTATAATCATGTTGAACGGTTCGGATCGGCCGTTAGGATTTTGAAAACTCAAATATTGAGTCGTAGCACGGACCAAACCGTGCTATGCATAGTACCGTAGCCTCACTATATATATATATATATATATATATATATATATATATATATATATGAGGAGGGATCAAGTTACAACAAATTTGAGTTAACAACTAGTTTTAAATTTTCAAAGTCCAAATCGTCGATCCAAACAGTTCAACATGATCTCCACAATAAAGTGTTCATATAATGATCGATAGTGATAGAATGATAAATGAGAACAAAAAAGTTGCTTATTATGTTGTAGGGAAAATTGTTTTTATCCCACTCCAAAACATGAAATTAGTTATTTGCTACTCTAAAATCATTAAATTTATGAAATTGCCACAATTATACATTTAATATACATATTTGATTAAAATTATTATGAAAATATGATATAAAAAAATGTATTTTGATATTTCCAAAATCACCCCTTCCCCCTTCCAAATTCACCCATGGATTGTGAACCAGAAGAGCTCCAGTTCCTCTCTTTAGTGGGTATATTCTGTGAATCCGGCAAGCTGATCCACTCGTGGTGATCTCTCTTCGCTCACATCGCTGTCTCTCTCGTTCTCCCTTTGTCGCTTCTCTTCCTACTCCATATCCAGATCTCCTACTACCTATTCAGCTCAATTGACTCCGACGATTCGGCGCTCGATCGAGCTGCGCCCTATTCGGCTGCCGAGCATCGAATTTTGCAAAAACTCGCATCTGATTGGATGAAACTGATGATTTTCAAAGGTGTTTACTTGGTGGCGCTACTTGTTCTGGCCATGCTTTCTACAGCTGCGGCGGTTTATTCCGTTGCTTCCATTTATTCAACAAAAGAGAAAGATTCGGAGGTGAGAGAAAGCTTGTGTCAAAATCGTATGTTAGCTTTGGGTCAATGCTAACATCTTCCTTTATTCTCCTTGTGTCAAAATCGTATGTTAGCTGGAAGAGAGAAACGGAATAAACCATTTCCATTTATTCTCCAATATGTTAGCATTGACCAATCGTATGTTAGCTATGCTGGAAGAGAGAAAGGAAGATTCGGAGGTGAGATTTGGGTGAATTTGGAAGGGGGAAGGGGTAATTTTGGAAATATTAAAATACGTTTTTATACAATATTTTTCAGAATAATTTTAATCAAATATGTATATTAGATGTATATATAATTGTGGCAATTTCATAAATTTAATGATTTTAGAGTGGCAAATAACTAATTTCATGTTTTGGGGTGGCAATTTTCTAATTTTCATGTTTTGAAGTAGCATAAAAACAATTTTCACTAAGTTGTAATAGAAAATATAATGAGAAATCAACGTACAAATCCATCAACGAAAATCAATAATTTTAATGTTTTATATATCATACTCTCTCTAGAAATCAATAGTTTATTATTATTTTTGTTATCCGAAATCTCATATATAGTTATTTAGCTAGGATCTATTTTTTCAAATATAAAAACGATGAAGTAGATTAAAATTTCTTTTACCGCTTGATTTTATACTATATTAATTCGAAACTTATAAATTTTGCATATAAATACATTACTCGTGAAGTAGATCGGTTTGATCACCATTTCAGATTCGTTGTTTAAAGTCAATCCAATAAATTTGTAATTAAATAGCATGCGCCACTTTATTATTTTTGCCGTTCCCTTTGTTTTCTGAAATTTCTAGTAATACCACCGTAAAAAAACAAATTATGGAGAATTTGAAAAATACTAGAGCCTCTAAATCAATCTGCGGCTCTATTTTTGGAGAGCTGCAGATTGACTTGGAGACCCTCCAAAAACCCAAAAATGCATTATAATATACTGATATTTAGCTTTTTGGGGGGCCACCAAGTCAATCTGTGACCTCCAAGAAAGATGCCGCAGATTGAGTTGGAAGCCCTGAAATTTTTCGAATTTTTCAATTTCAGTGGTAATTTGGTTTATTTTTTATTTTTTTTGAAATGGTATTAATAAAAATTTCGGCTTTGTTTTAAGTGGAGTAGCCCTCGTGTCGCCCAAAAGCGATTTGGGGATGAATATCGGCGCACATAAGACAAGCTAAATTCTTACACGTGATTCTTAAATCCCCTCAATTCATTTTTTATTTTCGGTTCGCAACAGAAGTGAAACTATGTGCTGACGAGCACTAGCTCCAAATATATTTGGAAATGTGTAAAATGTTTTAAAGTATTAGAAAGATGGATTTTTTTTAATGTGATAAAAAGTTTCGTTGACTCGGTTCGTTAGCTTATTGGTAAGAGAATGGTTTAGGCTATAAATGTTACTCTTTTAACAATTTATATGATCCATGCCATATGAAATGCGCACGAGGTCTTTATTGGTTAGCTTATTAGTTATGGGTATAGATAAAAAAAAAAAATATTAGCTTATTAGATAAGAGTACGAATAAGAGCTATTTCGTACCCAGTATCTTATAAGGAAATTAATAAATATAAAATTACATGTACTAATTTTTCATTTATACATATAATATTGTAGTATTTAAATTAAATTGATTTATATTACATTTTATATATTTTTATTTAGTAATATATCTAATATTTTGTATAGTTTTTATTAGTGATTTATGACAAAATTGATTTATACAATATTTTATCATTTTATTTAATTAATAATTTATATCTTTCAAAATAATGGGATGAAAAATTATAAATGAAATAGAAAAGTGATATTTTTTTATATTTTGTGATATTAGATACATGATGTATATAATATATATGCATATTTATTTGTTATATTTTGTATTAAGAGTGATGCTACGGTGATTTGGGAAGTAAAGAGGGTGTTTTACTTCCCACTCATATCTCTATTTTCAAAGTTCAAATAGTCAATCCGAACTTCTCAACATGATCTTCATATTGAAATGTACTTGGAGACCAAATTTTACATTTTTTGGAAATTTTTTACTATTTTTTTAGAATTTTTGAAAAACATTGTTTTTCTGAATTTTTTTATTATTATTTTATTTAATGAAAAGCTGTGATTTTCAAAAATTCTAAATAAATAGTAAAAAAATAAAAAAAAATGAAAAATTTGGTCTCCAAGCACATTTTAATATGAAGATCATGTTGAAATGTTTGAATCAACTGTTTAAACTTTAAAAATAAAGATATGAGCGGGAAGTAAAACACCATCTTTACTTCCCAAAGCATGATAGCCTATGAGTAAACTAAATATTTAATTGATAAGTATAAAATATAAGTAAAAGAAATTTTAAGCGGTTTCGAAGAGCTGACTAACGTAGACACAAAATTTACTTTCTTCGCAATTTTAATGTTCGTAATTAAAATTAAAATTAAATTTTGTACTTAGTTATTGTTTACATTTTGAGACTTTTTATTATTTTATTCATACTTATTGTCTTGTTTATTGTACTTTTTAGACCAAACCGTTCTTAGAAGCTTTAGACCAAACAATTACAAACAAGAAAAGAATTATGAAAATACATGAGCCGTCCGATCAGAATAAATGAGGATGAAAACTCAAGATCTTTATGGGTATAAATTTGTAGTTAAATGTGACCTAAACATTCTTCTATATGATCACTATGAAACTATGTTGCATGGATACGGGTACGGGTATCGGATTGGATACGGCGATACGGTAATTTTCAAAAATCAAGGATACGATACGTCTATTATATATACTATTTTTTATTATAATAATTAATATTATTAATTCAATACTTGAATTAAATATAAAAAATTCAGGGCAGTCCAAGTATACATTAA
This sequence comes from Carex myosuroides, assembly GCA_028015225.1. NCBI lineage: Eukaryota > Viridiplantae > Streptophyta > Magnoliopsida > Poales > Cyperaceae > Carex > Carex myosuroides. The sequence continues at coordinate 1,624,635 of CM051478.1, forward strand.
ATATGTTAGCTACAAGCATCTAACACAAAAACAAATTAGCGCAGCATTTAAGGAGTATGCTGTTGTTGCCGTAGGATCCGGGTTCGATTCTCCCTAACCGCTAATTATTTTGGCAAGGTCCATGTGCGGTGCACGGTGCACAACTCTGGGCCGGTGCATGCACGGCTTCACAGCTAGAAAATTGTTCGGATTCTTCAGAATCAGCAAAATCCGCGTATCCCGACCGTAAGAGGATATGCCAGATGGCGTATCGGACACGTATCGAGACTGTATCGGTTGCGTATCCGTATCTGATACGCACCCAATACGGGTACGGGTCGACCCATAGAAAAGTATCCGATTAACTTAGCTATCAAACCATTTAGTGACCCATTTTAGAACCTTTGAATAGGACTAGCTTTATGTACAGTACACCAAACTTTAATAAATTGCTATCCTAACAGAGAATTCAAAAGGTTATGAACAAATCTAACAGTTATTATTATTTATCCGCAGTTGAATGTAACCTGAACAATCTTTTGTGGGACCATTATAAAACCTTTGAATTGACCAGCCTTAATTAGACCTAAATAGTAGCTAAGTAGCTTGCTTTAGACCAATCTTTAACACATCATATAAGCTTCTGATTCCATAAATCCACAAGAAGTGGCACCATACACGTGCGACATGATTTAATGTGTTGACTTGAATGCTTTCAGAATTTTATTTGTCTTTTTTTTATCAAGTAGGGGAGGGAGGTAAGTAGTGTTTTAAATAAGAGTAGGGTTAAATTGTTCTCATACTCTAACATCGTTATTTCTATTTTAAAGTTTAAACAGTCGATCGGAACCGTTCAATATGATCTTCATATTAAAATGTATTTGGATACAAAATTTTACATTTTTCGAATTTTTTTTGCTATTTATTAAGATATGTACAAAATCACTGTTTTAGAATATTCTTGACCATTCAAAAATAGTGAATTTGTACCTCTCTAAACAGTTAGTAAAAAAAATTCTAAAAATTCTAAAATTTGTTATCCAAACACATTTTAGTATGAAAATCATGTTAAACGGTTCGGATCGATTATTTAAACTTTGAAAATAGAGATAATGATGTTGGGACATCATGAGGCACAAAACCAATGGGGCATTATAACCCTACTCTTTAAATAATTGCCCAAATTTTAGGTGATAAATATGTTGTGTTTTAAGTAAGTGCTTTGCAGTTAGAAAACCTCTTTCTATTGCAAAAAAATAATATAATTAAATATAATTTGTCCAGGGAACACTAAATTGTGTATCATATTACGCTTAATTTTCTGCATTATTTGATGTCCTTGTTAATAAAATTATCAGAATAATATCAAACAAACCTCTCCGGGTACATCCGAATCCTTAGCAAGAAATTTAATGGAGATTCTAGTACATCTTCATCCAAATTGAACCAAAGGAACCCACTAGATCTCAACTTGTGTTGAGCAGATACTAGTACAAGCAACAAAATGCACCAGCAACAACATTTATGCCAGAGTAACTTTCATTTTACTATATTATAGATCCAAGAACTCTATTTCTCTTTTTTTGAGAGGCCAAGAACTCTATTTCTCAAAGACACAGCTGAAAGGCTTAGAATAACTCAAACTTGATTAGAAAAAAAAAAACGTACAAACCGCAATTACATTATTAACCTTAGAAAAAATGCTAAAGGAAGCTGCCTTTTACACTATTTGTTCTCTTAGTAAACGCTCGGGTTTTTTTTTTTCTTTGATCTTCAGTATTGACTTGAATAAGATTTACAGTATCTCCCAATCTGAATCAGCAGAATTTGCATCTGATTTGTGTGCAACTTCGCCCGGACAGGATTTCAAGGATCGCCACCTTGAGATAAATTTAGCTGCCATTTTTTTCTACCAAAAGCAAAGTTTACCCAAGTCAATGCATTATTTTGGCCTATAAAATGTTAGGAATTGATATACTAATATATGACAGTTTCACCAGTGCCATTACCTTGGAAGATTTCTTAATGGATTCATAATAGGAAACCACGTCAAGATCATAATCTACATCATCTTCCCAGTCATCCTTTAGATCTACATCCTCAAAACCTCCTGCATCATGAAAGACACAATAATAACATACCAAAGAGGGGAAAAACCTACTACTTAAATATATACATACATTTGAGAGTCAGATGCCAAATCTCAAAATTTTAGGTGATAGGTAGTCCCAAGTTTGGTTGGCTTGATCAGGGAATGCAGATACCTAATAAATGATCTCAAATTGAAGGGTAATTTATACATGGTTTTGTGTATAACATAAATGGGAGTATGTAGTTATACCTCAAAATAGTCATGTTCATTGGATTTAGCTTTCTATTTTAGTGAGGTATGAGCCAGTTTTTTTTATATAAAGGTGGAGGTCTAGCCTACCAACTTCCATTTAATTGTCCATAAAAGACCTCCAATCGGGGTTTCGAACCCATGACCTCCCACATCATAGGACATGTGCCTTTACCACTAGACAAAAGGCTAGTTCTTAGGTATGAGCCAATTTAGCTTTCTATCTGGTATTAAGGGGAACTCACTATTTGGTGACTTGACAAAATCCTATTGGACTCCACGTAACCTCAAGCAGACATAAAATAACATGAAATATTAACTGTTCTACATGGAATTTTAACTGAGGCAAAAAAAAAAAAAAACTAAGGTCCATTCCCACCAAACAAGAAAAGAATTGAGTGGAATTGTTGAAATGGAAAAACTGGAATTAGGTTTTGAACTTTTGCAGTCAGACCCCTGCTTTTTACAACTAGGTTCCTCTATTATTCTATGAGTCAATTCTCTATTCCATGGGGATGGGGGAACAAAGGAATTGACGTTTTCCAAGAGATGGAATTTGCTCATTTACCGATACTCTTCTACTCTTTCACTTTTCCATTATTCCACCTTCAACCGAACCCGATTAGAATAGTGAGGAATTGAAACTTATTCCAAATTCCATTTTTCCTCACTTTTCCACTATTCCATGCATATGCTGAATAGGCCCTATAATAATTAAGGGGAACAAAACACGTACCAAATTCAAGTGGCTTGGAAAAGTTAACTAAATTGTCGGCCTCTGCTGTGGTTTCATCTGTCTTGTCACCGGGACCCACAGGAGAGGTCACATCATGAGATTTGCTAACTTCCGCCAATGCATTAGGATCCACTGATTAAATTTTTGTAGAAGTTAAAGAAAAGAATAGCAATACGGTAATGACAGACAAACAACAGACAAATTTCTGCATCTTTGTTTTTCATATATTATAAAGGATGTCGGGACAAGCTCATGCTAATGAAGTTACATACAAAACCATTAAAAGTAGAGGAATAGGCAGGTACCGTGTGCTTTGGTTGGTACAGCATCAACTTTTGAAGATGACATATTAGATGTTCTGTCATGTAGTAGGGCTTCTTCCATAACCTCCAAACCTGCAATTTGTTTGAACAAAATGATATTTCATATATAATATTTATTATTTAATTATCAATAATGTATTCTTTGTTTTTTAAATATATTTCAAAAGAGATTGAGCAAAAGTGAAAACAAAAAAAAGTTAGTGGAATATTGTGCACACCAAATGCTTCATTTGGTGCGAAATGGCCATGTGGAGATAGCATATTAGAAGTCATGTTATCTTGCCGGGTTTCTAATGGAAGAAACTCCTTAGTTAGAACTTTGTTTCAATCAGCTAATGCGAATCAGGATAGTACCCTGTCAATAGTATCAAATTGAAGGGTAATTTATCCATGGTTCACTATACAACAGATAAATGAGAATGTCAGGTTATACCTTGTAAAAATCTTTTTTGTTGGATTTAGTCATTCTATTTTAGTGAGTTATGAGCCAGTTTAGCTTCCTACTGGTGTTAAGGGGAACTCACTTTTCAGTCCCTTGACTAAACCCTATTGGACTCAACATAGCCTCAAGATAAATACCATAAAATAATAACTATTCTACAGAAGTTAACTGCAGCAAAAAACCTATATTAATTACTGGGAACAAAACACATACAATCGTTCATTTCCTTGGAAAGGGATAATGACTCGAAAGCCTCAGGTCTGATTTCATCTTTCTTGTCACGGGGAACCACACTGGAGTTGCCATCATGAGATTTTCTAACTTCCGGCAATGCATCTAGATTCCCTGATAAAATTTTGGTAAATATTTAAACATATAGCAATAGTGCAATACAGTAAGAAGTTAAGCATCTGGCCAACTTTTGCATTATTTGCATGTCCTTCCAAGATATAGACCCAAGCTTATGTTAACGATTAGAAGTTACTTAATATTGTAATAACCATTAGAAGTAGTGGAACGCGTAGGTACCATGTGTTTTAATCGGTACGACATCATCCATGGTTCAGTCTGGTTATACCTTGTAAGAATCCTTTTTATTTTTTGTTGGATTTAGCAATTCTATTTTAGTGAGGTATGAGCCAGTTTAGCTTTAACGGGAACTCACTTTTTAGTCCCTTAACTAAACCCTATTGGAATCAACAAAGCCTCAAGAAGGCAGAAAATACCATGAAATAATTATTGTCCTACAGAAATTAACTACAGCAAAAGAACTATATTGGTTAAAGGGAACAAAACACATACAATGTTCTATCTCAGAAAGGAACGAAGCAAAAGCCTCATCTGTGAAATCATCCAGCTTGTCACTAGGCCCTGATAAAATTTTGGTAAATATTTAAAAATATAGCAGTAGTGTAATACAGTAAGAAGTCAAGCATCGGGCTAAGATATAGAGCCAAACCGATGCTAATGATTAAAAGTTACATAATAATGTAAAAACCATTAGAAGTAATGGAACGCGTAGGTACCATGTGTTTTAATCGGCACGACATCATCCATGGTTCAGTTTGTAACAGATAAATCAGAGTGTCTAGTTGTACCTCGTGAAAATCCTTTTTGTTGGGTTTAACCATCCTATTTTAGTGAGGTATGAGACAGTTTAGCTTCCTACCAGTGTTAAGAAGAACTCCCTTTTAAGTCCCTTCACTAAACCCTATTGGACAGCATAGCCTCAAGAAAACATAAACTACCAGAAAATAATTACTATTCTACAGAAGTTAACTGCAGCAAAAGACCTATAGTAATTAAGGGGAAAAAAACACATACAATGTGCAAATATATCTGGAATGGTGAATAAACCGACATTCTGAGCTGTGATTTCATCTGTCTTGTCATTGGAAACCACACTGGGGCTGTCATCATTAGATTTGCTAACTTCCGACAATGCATCTAGATCCCCTGATAAAATTTTGGCAAATATTTAATAATATAGCAATACTGCAATAGAGTAAGAAGTCAAGCATCTGGTGAACTGCATAATTGTTCAATCCCAAATTAACAATTCCCAAATTTTGGCCAAATCAAAGCACCATTTTTACCTGAACTGCATAATTGTTCAATCCTTTCCAGTAAGATAACTTATGTATTTAAGGTATGATTCATTATCATTTTTCATTTTTGTAATGCATAGAAATAAAAAAAGAATAACTGCAGAACAGTTGTTCCATTATATTCTGGGTATATGTAGGTTTGATCCCAGAACTACACCAAAAGAACCAAATCATAGCAGAATGAAACTCAGGGACAAAACCACAGGTTTCTAATTTTCCAAATTATGAAATTTGGAATGTCAAATTATATACGATGCAAAAAATGCTGAAGAAAAAAAGTAATACGACATTGCTGTACCATGGATCACATCCTCACTGACTTGCGAGCACAGCATATCATCTGTGGCTTTATCTTGCAATGCAGCCTCTAGGTCAATAACCGAATTATCTACAGAAAAAAAAAAGGAAAAAGTAAAAAAAAAACATCAAACTTGATACTAAGTATGTCAATTCCTGAATTCGCACAAAGTCATTACCCTAGAACTACAACATATTAGGCACCAGGTCACCAATTCAAAAATCATCTCTAATTATGCTCCAATTACCTCAAGTTTACAGTTTGGCTGAAAACAAATTTATTTAAGCAATCAATCTCATCAATTGAATTCAATTTTACCTCAAAACTTAGGTTTCTGTTTCTCTTTTGGATAACATGTAAAAAAGTAAAGTTAATATAAAAATGTCTTCGGCTAGTTGCTCTTTCATTTCCAAATCTATTTTTCTATTTATTATTTTTTTGCCTTAATTAAACCCCGGTAACATCAGTTGAGAGTTAGTTACCTGAAGAAAACGGACATAGCAATAACAAGCACAGAAAATCTCAGCTGTGATTTGCGAATCAATAATAACAAGCACATACCTAATGGGGTTTTTATTTCAGATTCTTGGTCGGAGGCATTATTTGAATTGGTAGATTCTGAATTATAATTTGAAACCGCAGATATTGCTGAATCATCAAGCCCTTCTTCATTTTCATTGAGCTTGATTTGAGGCTCAATATTCTCACAAGTGCTCCCCACTGACTCTTCATCAATTGGACCGATATCCATGCCCAACCAATCAGTTGACACCTCCTCAGCAAACTTTTTGGCCAAATCAATACACTTGCCAGATATCTATCCACAAGAAGAGAAATAATAATTAAGAGTATTTTATACTCCTGCCTGTCTTTTTCAATCAGTAACATAAGAAACTGGAAAAGAAAAATGAAAAGAAACAGCACAATTACCTTGGCAAGTTTAGAGACTTCGCATGCTCTGCCGAGATCATTATACAGCTTTCCCAATCCATCGAATGAAAAATTCAAATCCATTAGAGAAAGCCTATCCGTCAGATCTTCATCAAATTTTGTTGCTATTTCGCAAGATTTCTGAGATAATTGTGCCAGTTTATGGCACTTCTCTTCAATGTCCTTCTGCATCTAAAAGGCTGTATAATAAATAAAAATTTACTATGAATTCTATCTTCAGAATTAAATAATGCTCATATTATATACTCAGAGAAGAGATGCTTCACCAGAATTATGAACTAATTATGCAGAGTGTAATAATAGGACAAGTAACCAGACTTTTATAGGAAATTAGTACTATCAATGGAAAACTATTAGCAGAATGAAAAATACCAAAAATTGCATTTCTTGCTTCACATGCCTATTTTTATTTCGAAAATAGAGCACCCGTAATTTTATTAAAATGGATTGCCCAAAATACTCTAGAAAACCCAGAATAGAACAAAATATTGAATCAAAAAATCTAAAAGTAAGAAAATTTAGACACAGAGAAATAACTAAAATTAGGAATTCCATTTTGCTCTCTCTTTTTTACCTAGTTTTAATATTATTTACAATTATTTTTGGAGTCGCTTTTACAAGAAAAGTAAAACCACATACGCAATATTTAACCGAAAGAAAGAAAAACTAAATTTAAAGCAGAAAACAATATATCTCTTCGGTACAAGCAAAACCTAAAAACCAACCTAAGAGGGAAGCGATCAGCCTAAAGAAGCAACCGAGAGCGGGGAAAAACAAAAAGAGAAGAAGAAGAAGAAGAAGAAGAAGAAGAACAAGTACCTGATAAGTAGTACATCAGAGAGCATGATTAGAAGCTTTCTACCGATTTTAACCGCGATTACTATTAACAAAATATTGCTTAAATTAAAAATACGGGTTATTTCTGAGATTTTAAGAGTTCGCAGAGTGATGAGCTGAGAGCGTGCGAAGAAGAAAGAAAGGTGCTTTTTCGCGAAAGCGCACACACTTGCGAAAGGGTAGGAAGACAACCAACCGAAAGAAAAAAAAAACAGAGAGAGACGAAGACCGGGTATAGATTTTAATAGATCATTTTCGGCTTCATGCAGTGCACAGACTATAGAATCAAAACAGTGCTGATATGGTTCGTCCGCTGCATGAAGTAAATACTGCTCTGTTAAAGTATTTACCCGACCGCGCCGGGAACCGTTATCCGATTGTGTTTTCTTTTTGTCAAATTAAAGGTCGAATTGTGTGTTTGGTTGTCTATTTGAGGTTTCTAACTTCCATGCCACAAAATAAAAATAAAATAGTTATATTATTTTTCTCTTAAAATTTAAAATCAAATTGTAGTTCTTGATATTTTATTTTAGTGCATAAGATTTTAATGATCGCATCACTGGTGATCAGGGGGCGGACCCACCTTGATTCAGGGGCAACCGTTTTTCTTGGATTTTGAAATTAAGTGGAAATATGGATTCGGTATTACTTTGCTTCTTTTTAGAAATTGTTTTGTTCTTTTCTGGAACTGAAAAATCTTGCTAGGCCAGTTTAAAAGCACTGTTAATGAAAATTTTTGTTGTTTTTATAGAAAAATTTATAGAAATTTACGGGTCCGAACCAACTTTGTTGTTTTTTAATATATAAAATGATATTATTTTGTTATTTTTATTATGTAAGAGTGTATTATTTTTATTGTTTTCTATTATGTTGATTGTTTTTTATCTAGTATCCGATAGTTAATAAATTTGAACCTGATAAACTATTTGAACCCGATTTATGTCCTTCCCTGACAGAAATCTTGTCCGCCCCTACTCTACTGGTGATGATAGCTCTATGATGACATCACAAGTAATAAAATTACGTTTATAACAACCGTAAGGACAGATATCCTCCCAGGTACCTGACTCAAGCAAATTGCAACGGCCAGTCCAGATTAATTCTATCTGGGCCGAATTCAATCTGATGCCTATTGAGACTGTATGAGGGTCTGTTTTGAGATTCATGCCATGTTAAATGGGCCGTCGGATTGTAATTTGCTTGAGTCAAGTAACATGAGGTGATGTGAATTCCAACAGTAATGTTTAGACCGTTTGGACTATATCCGTAATGTTTAGACCGTATGATTATCCCATTTTTGTTATGATTAAATCAATGTGTTTAATTGCTCTTTAATGGAATAATAAATATTTCCAATTTAAAAGTGAAAATCGAACGCACAACTCATTATTTAACATCTTCATTATCCAAATAAATGGAAGCCTCTAATTTCTTCTCAAATCCTCCGTTTCTCACAAACAAACAAGAAGCAATATTATGGGTAATGATATGAACACCACATTTTATTTTATTAACACAACATTTTTAAATATTTGAGTGGAATGGACAATTTTGTCCTCTCATAAATGTCACTGTAGCTATTGACATATCTTTATTTATGTAATTATATGCTATGATCATTTATTACTAATTGGTTTCCATAACAATTCGTTCTTCTCTTCTTATTTTGTAAGCCTTTCAAAAGAGGAAAAAAAATCTAAAATTTCAACTATTAAGTGATAGGAGAATGAACCAATTTATTATCTTGTTCATTATTTTTTGCGATAAATTCAATAAATAATTTGGTATATGTATTTTTATTGATCCAGAACAACACACCTATATTGCTTGAGATTCGTTTAATTATTCTTCTAGTTATATACTTTTAAATCTATACGCGTATCTAAATAAAATTTAAAGAAACAAATTATAATTCATTTTTGTTATTATATAATCAAATAGATGAAGAAAAAATGAAGAAAAAAATATATGCTTGGACAGAATTGAAATTCAGTAATTCAATAATGGCGTTGATTGAAGAATCAGTTACTTTTATGGAGAAGAAGATATTAGAAGCTCAAGTATTACATAAAGATATGAAACTATGTTTTATGAATTTATTGTTTAATTGTTTTACTTTTGGTATAAGACTCTATCATATATATGGTAATTAATATACCTACTATTTTGATTTTCACAAAAGAAAAGTAAACAGAGAAGGAAATATAGGAGACATTAATATACGTAAAAGATTTATTTTGAAATGGAAATATTTAATGAAGGGCAAATTTGTCTAAATAATTAAAATATTTGAATGTGTTGTGTTAATAAAATAATTAGTGTTGTTAATATCATCTCCCCAATATTATTCTTAAAAAAAATATGAAAACAACTTGCTCGAACTTAATATTCAAGTAAATAAAATTTGAGTAGACTTAAAATGTGTCATCGATTTTGTCTCATCATGCTCTAACATTATTATTTGTATTTTTAAAGTCAAAATAATCGATCCGAACCGTTCAACATGATCTCATACTAAAATGTGTTTGGATAACAAATTTTAGAATTTTTAGATTTTTTTTTACTAATTCTTTAGAGAGGTACAAAATTAGTATTTTTGAATGGTCTAGAATCTTCTAAAAACAGTGATTTTGTATCTATTTTAAAAAATAGCAAAAAAAAATTCAAAAAATATAAAATTTTGTATCCAAGCATATTTTTATATGAAGATCATATTGAGCGTTTCTAATCGACTGTTTAAACTTTGAAAATAGAGATAACAATGTTGGGACATAATGAGGCACAAAACCAATGGGGCATTTTAACCCTACTCATAAAATTTTTAGTTTCATTAATTATTGTTTCTTTTGCTAAAACTTAGAATATCTCTAATCAACTAATTACATATATTAATATTTGTGAATTATGAAGATCATGAGCAAAATATATATATATATACATTAATTGTTTCTTTTTGTCTTTTAATTTGTTAAGAAATAGAATTGGCTTGAAGAAATATGAGATGCAAAATTTTATAAACCCTCAAGATAATTTATTGTGAAGATAGAAAATTTTCAAACTTAATACTGCAAAAAAATTAAAAACAGAGGACTTAAGTAAACAAAGTGTTATTAGGCTGAAGAATGTATAAGCAAAGAGGTGTCAAGTACTTCCTATAAATTAAAGTTTTTCATTTTTCTTTTAAAAATTATAATTTTTATATAAAAATTTATATTATTAGTCTTCCTCGTAAAATTAAATTACATGACATTTACTTATTCAACCTTCCAATCTCAATTTTTCAATTATACTCCTAAATTTTTACCAAATATAACTCTGTCAATTATGATGGTTCAACAAAATTTGTAAGTCACACAAATTCCATCTGATTCCTGAACCTAAATGAAGAAAATAAAATAAGTAAATTGAAAAAACACCCATACTATTGCTTTCAAAAGATTTTAAAACAAAGTAGGAAAATGATAATGGAGACATGTAGCACTACCTTCACCCCTTTTGGCTTCAGGTACTGTTAGACATTAAAAAAAATGGTCCTATCATTACTATTATCATCATCAAATATTATTATTATTATTATTATTATTTTTCATATAGAAAGTTAGATGTATAGCCTCCCAACTTCCATTTAATTGTCCATAAAGAACTCTCATCCGGATTTCGAACCCATGACCTCCCACCTCATATGACATTATATAAACTAAATTTTACATATTTTAGAATTTGTTTATAATGTTATGAGATGGTACAAAATCACTGTTTTTGGATGGTTCAGAATTTTCAGATCAAGTGATTTTCTACTTAATCTAAAATGTAAAATTTAGTTTACAAATAATTTTCAACAGTTATGACTTTCAAACCAAAAATTTAAATTCATAGTATGGGCCAATATATGCTATGCATAGGACATAGCCTCGCTCTATTAGGCTATGTTTGGATGCACTAAGAATAACACTATTCTTAGAATAGCATTGCTATTCGGAATAAGGACAATCCAAACGAGAAATAGAACTATTCGGAATAGAGAGAATAGGGCTATTCTCTATTCTTACAAAAACATGGAATAATATTTGTTGCTTTCAATATTAATACTAATATAATATTTAAACTAATATTATATTACATTTAATATTTAAATTAATATTATATTGTATTATATTTAATCTAATATTATATTATATTTAATCTAATATTTTATTTAATACTAATCTAATATTTAAAATAATATTATATTACATTTAATATTTAAATTAATATTATATTATATTATATTTAATCTAATATTATATTATATTTAATCTAATACTATATTATATTTAATCTAATATTATATTATATTAAATCTAATATTTTATTTAATACTAATCTAATATTTAAAATAATATTATATTACATTTAATAATTAAATTATATTATATTGTATTATATTTAAACTAATATTATATTACATTTAATCTAATATTTTATTTAATACTAATCTAATATTTAAAATAATATTATATTACATTTAATAATTAAATTAATATTATATTGTATTATATTTAAACTAATATTATATTACATTTAATCTAATATTTTATTTAATACTAATCTAATATTTTAAATAATATTATATTACATTTAATATTTAAATTAATATTATATTACATTTAATCTAATATTTTATTTAATACTAATCTAATATTTAAAATAATATTATATTACATTTAATATTTAAACAAATATTATATTACATTTAATATTTAAACTAATATTATATTACATTTAATCTAATATTTTATTTAATACTAATCTAATATTTAAATTAATATTATATTACCTTTGTCACATCCCGCAGCCACGGTTCGCAACAGTTCCCTGCCGTAAACATACAAACCGTGTATGTTTACAAGGCGATTACCCATCTAATCCAAATACGCAAATTTAACTACTATCAAGCATATCCCTAAGTATAAGATAGATATATATAAATCCATAAGGATAGGTACACGGTCTAGTCAAAGTATAATACAATAAAAGTATCTCATACAGATACTAACCATCAGGCCTAACCCTAAACTATACAACAAAAAGGTAGATTAGGCCATACAGAAGCAACTACCAAGGGTCTACAACTCGCGTGCCTCTCCAGAACCCGACGCCTCAAAACCTGTAAAATAACCCAAAGGTGGGGGGTGAGAACGAATTCTCAGTGCGAAATTTGCCACAGTTTAGATTATTGGACTTGCAATCAAAATCTATATTCAGAAATGAAACCATACAAAAGCAGTGCAGACATATGCATATTCATAAATAAAGCAAGTACATATGATAGACAACAATTTTCCAAATGAAACACAAGTTACGGAATTTCCAAGATGAATCTCAAACACACATATCTTTGGCTTAACTCAGTTTATTACAGCTGGTAGCACCTACGAATGTCCCACCGAGCTGGACCCTTTATCCAACCCACATCTGCAGTGTCACTGACACCTACAGATGGCCCACCAGCTGGACCCTTTATCTGACACCCATCCGCAGTGCTTTGGCTTAACCATTAACTAAGGTCTGGTTCATAATTAGATAAAAAGAATTCGTATGCAATAAGTTCAGAATCGTCCACTCACAACACGTCAAACCAAACTGTCATTCCTGTCCCAGACTGGATATGACACCATTTCATCGTTTCCTCACAGTCACCCAAAGTCTCCGTCACGATCAGTCATTGCCCAGCATTGACTGATCTTAATCAATCACTGCCCAGCAGTGGTTAATTCTCCTCATGTGCACATGGTTTCGAGTCATCGCCCAGCGTTGACTTCGAAACGTTACCGACCATCCTAGATAGTCATAAATTATTGGGGACTTTCGATCGTAGTTTCCAACACAAAAGAACACACACAAACGATATACCATTCAACATGCAAATACAACTAAAATATTCATTTCGGATTGAAAAGGGATTATTGCGACTCGCAACTTAATTACTCGGAAGTTCCCAACCCTAATTCCCATTTTCCAGACTCTTATTGCGGCCCGCAATATCTGTGGTTGCGGCCCGCAGCAAAACGTTCCAGAGAGTATTTTGTTCTGCTACATTTACTGCGGCCCGTAATGGAGCTGTTGCGGCCCGTAATAGAGTTGTTGCGGCCCGCAACCAATTATTCCAGAGAGTTGGTCAATCGGTATTTTGAGGTACACTGTTGATTGCGGCCCGTAATGAAGTTGTTGCGGCCCGCAACCAAGTGCTCCAGAGAGTTGGTCAGTCTATTTTAGGGCTACACTGTTTATTGCGGCCCGTAATGGGAGTTGTTGCGGCCCGCAATAAGGCGATTTCAGTACAGATCAGTTCTAAGTTAATACATTTATGCATATGATTCAAACAATACGATTATGCAATCAATCAAGCAGTTCAACATGACAATTAGAAGCAGTTTAATTCATGAATATAAATTATCAAACAAGTCCAAGAATCCCGCACCTGTTGACAATAGGCGTACCACGTGACTACGGATCAGGCGTCTCGGAATGTCCCGCAAACCTTTGCTCAACCGAGCCTACACCTACATTCCACGTATATCATCCCAATTAGGTCATATTCCTGTACTGGTTCGCTATTCTGGTTTACGCATCAATGAGGTTGGTCGGTTGGTGTAACCCTAATTTGGTCGAAACCTCGATTTAACCATTTCATGTTCTAACCTTTCCCGATCAAGAGATAACCCTACCGATAACAAGTCTAGTTGGTCGGACTAATCTAACCAATCAATGCCGCGTTTCAATTCGGGATTCGGCATCGAAACCCTAGAATGGGGAAATCCAAAATAGGAGATGAAATCGCGTAGAAAATAGGTAAACGAGAGATAAGAAGCTCAAAGGAGTTAGGGTTCAATCAATTCTAACACTCATCTCGGGTTTAAAACGAACAACCCGCGGATTCGAGAAATCTCGGATTTTCAAACGAAGAAGGGAAGAGAGAAATTACCGAAGGAAGGGCTAGGAGAGATTCACAGCTGCCCTCTCGATTTCAACTTCGATTTCCCGGACGGTGGCGCAATCCGACGGGATTTCGGAGCTCTCCCTCTCTTTTCTTCTCTCTCTCTCTTTCTCTCGTTCTTTCTCTTCCTTTCTCTTTGGCCGACCACACTCACGGGAGAAGAGAGAAGGGGTAGGGTTTATCAAAGAGGGTGCTTCGCGATCCGTGTTAGGATGGGTCAATGGTCCGAAAGATTCTAAAATTCAATATAAACCTATTTAACATGTTTTAAATTCTCATTCCTCGCTCGTTGATCAGATTTCGATTCCGTTTGAAACATTCTAAATAAATAAATGATTGAAATTTTATTATAAAATTTTCTTAACGTGACAACCTTTAACATTTAACCTAATATTATATTATATTTAATATTTAAACTAATATTATATTATATTATATTTAATATAATATTTTATTTAATACTAATCTAATATTTAAAATAATATTATATCACATTTAATATTTAAATTAATATTATATTGTATTACATTTAATCTAACACATAAATTATTACTTTATTCATTCTCTCCAAACTCTATTTCAAATATGCAATCCAAACAACTTTTTCACTATTCTGAATAGCTTGAGTTTGCACTGTTCTTAAACAGTAGCTCTATTCTAAACAGTAGCTATTCTAGAGTTCATCCAAACATACCCAGTAAATATATTTCCATTCTTAGACACTGAAGTCAACTAATGATACATCTAGAACCGACTCGCTTGATGGGTCCACTTTATCTTATTTCTAATTATCCTCTCTTTTTTATCACGGGCCTATTCGGATGTCATAGGATTGTGCAAGATGAGATTTAATGGGTTCAGAAATTCACTATTTAAATTGCTAGAACTCATACTTATGAATATGTACGGAAATGATTATGAGAATGTGTTGAATAAGGGTTTGATTGTACTGTGAGATTAGTTATGGAAAGTCTTAATTTGTTTTAAAAGTATGTATTTCTATTTAATTTACTCCTCTATTTAAAAACTTGCCGACTCTTCTGTTCATTTTATACTAAAATAAAATAATGTGTGAGTAATGTCATGATACCCTTCTAATTTTATTTTTTTAATAGTGACAAATAATCTTTTATTATGTAATAATAATGTTACTAATATTTTCAATCAGTTACTTTTTTACTCTTAATTTTGTTTAACATTATTAATATTAAATCTAATTACAATTAAAATACATCACATTTAGGGCCACACCAAATAATCTGATATAACATTTTATTTATTTATTTAGGGCCACATCAAATAATCTTGTTTTCTTTTTCTTTTTCTTTTTCTTGTTATTTTGCATCAACGATTTTTATTAAATTTAAATGATATCATAATAGCTTGATAATTTGATTGAAAATTAATCTAGACCGTAAAGTTGTGGACCACACAATACCTAAAAGATGAAACTTATTCCTGAAATTCATCTATTCCCTCGAATGATCTATAACACGAACCAAATGCCCCCTTAATGCCAAGAGCTCATTATACATATTTCTAAGATTGAAAAAGAGATTCATTTATTTCTAAAGTTGGATGGACATAAAAAAAATTCAAAAATAAAATGTCTCATTTTAAAATCATTTTTTTCTTCAATAATTATTTCTCTTTCAGAGCAAAGCTCCAAACACAATGACCTACTTCATTGTTAGAGCATGTTTGTTTGTTACGGGTTTACACGAGATGAGATTCGATGGGAATGGGAACCACGGGTACGGGTACGCTCAGAATTAATTATAGGAATGTACTGAAATTAGTGTTCGGTTGTACTTTAAAATTAGTTGTGGGAAATCTTAATTTATTTTAAAAATATATATTTTTATTTAAAATTTTCACTTATTTAAAATAAGAAAAAGATTATAACAAAAAATATATAGTCTTTATCTTTTATCACCTATTTTCATCTAATTTAAAAAATAATTCAGAATTATCTTGGAAGATGGAACACAATAAAAATCTGAGATAAAGAAAACTGGGGCCCAGTTTTGTGTGTCTCACATAGTCACATGCTGTCGGACTTATGAATCCAAAAAAAAAAAAATAGTCACATGCAAATGCAATGTTCATCCCACAACCAAAATCAATTTAAATCCGGATTTTATATACAGATGCTAAAAATTACCATAACCAAAAATCAATTTAAATCCGGATTTTTATATACAGATGCTAAAAATTGTGTGTGAAGAGAAAGAGAGAGAGACAGACTCAGAAATCCACTTGAAGTGATAGAAGATATGGGAAAAAAAATTATTGAGTTGAGATGGCACCCATATCGGAGCCATATTGTGACATGCTGAACGGAGCCTAGCCGACATTTTTATTAATATTCAAAGTTTAATAGAAATTAATT
This sequence comes from Carex myosuroides, assembly GCA_028015225.1. Classification (NCBI taxonomy): domain Eukaryota; kingdom Viridiplantae; phylum Streptophyta; class Magnoliopsida; order Poales; family Cyperaceae; genus Carex; species Carex myosuroides. The sequence continues at coordinate 1,641,517 of CM051478.1, forward strand.
AATATACTTAGATCTGCTGGAAAGTTATAAAAATATTTATACCTATCATTACCGGTCAAAAAATGACCGGCCGATACCCAATTTAATCCATTACCGACCGAAAAATGGCCAGTACCTAATTTTTTTTTTATACAGTATCGGCTATTTTCTGGCAGGTACTTAATTTTTTTTTTTTTTTTTAGGATGGGCATATAGTTGGCTAGAAGAAAAAGTCGTAGGAAACTCGGATTGAAGTTTGCACTCGGTTTGGCTAAGATCAAACAAATGCATTTGGTTAGATGCGTGTGTTACATCGGTTGTATGTATCGGTGCATCATCGATATTTTTCCAATGAAACATCGATGTTTTATTAGCCGGGTAGTGCTAAAAAAATATCGGTGGTCGCTGATGTTTTTGTAATGAAACATCGATGTTTTATTAGACTTAGTATTGACAATTAAGCAGGGTAGTGCTAAAAAAACATCAGTGCGTCGCTGATGTTTTTGCAATGAAACATCGATGCACTCCTGCCATCGTTAGGCCGTGCATAAAGCATTGGTACTCAATTTTAGGATGCTGGTTATTGTCAAATTAAATTCACTAGCTGCATGCGAACACTAAACTTTAGTGTCATACGACACTGTCAAAAACATCGATGATGCATCGATACATGCAACCGATGTAACACACTGAGTGCACCGATAAATGCAACCGATGATGCACCGATACATGCACCGATAAATGCATTTGTTTGATCTTAGCCAAACCGAGTGCAAACTTTAATCCGAGTTTCCTACGATTTTTTCTTTTAGCCAACTATGCTATGCCCATCCTAAAAAAAGAAAAAATTTGGTCCAGCCATTTTTCGGCCAGTAATGGCCAATACAGATATTTTTATAACTTTTCTGGAAATATGAGTAAATTAATTTCTATTAAACTTTGGATATTAATAAAAATGTCGGGGAGGGGGGGGGGGGGGGGGGGGGCGGCGGCCCAGTGACAGCACCCCATCTAACTTTCATAAAAACGAAGAAGTTGACATCATTCGTTAGTCATCAAGAAGGTCAAAATGCTAATATTTGAATTATTGGTTTTTTATTCTTGATGTATAGATTAATAAAGATAAATTGATGTAAATTCTTGTGTTTGTTTATTATATAATATATAATAAATAAAAGTTGGCTACTCTACTGAGATAATCATACCGATATATGCTTATAAATTATTTGAAAAACAGTGATTTTAAAAAATTATAAGAAAGTAGTAAAATATTTCTAAAAAACACATTGACTATTTGGACTTTGAAAAGGACAAATTACTCATGATACATGTAAATAACTTAGTTTTATTTGAAATCTAAAAATAATTATTCGGAATTTATGTGAAGTCTAATATTCCATGATTTTTTTTTTGTGATAACTTAAAACTACTAGCTCCATTGGGCCAAAATGATGTAACATCCAAAGGGGGGACTTGATGCTCATTCTAGAAAAAGATTAGACCACCCAGACAGCTAGATCCTTCCATAAGGCTACACGTGGCAATCAACAATACTTCCATGTCCAGTATTAATTTTTAACTAAAAAAAATAGAAAATTTTATTCGTCCGATCTTAATCAGGCAGTTGAAATTCTTCAAAATCTTCTAAAGTTCGTTTAAAACGGAGAGGATGGAATATCATTCTATCCTCTTCGGACCACTCCCGTGCACGCAGCAGGGGTGCCGCGCGACACTAAACGAGTCCGTATCCTCTGAAGTAACTCAAATTATAAGTTTATATTATTACCGTCTGATCAGAATCCGAGCCAATCCGGCCCGAGGTGGAATGCACGGGGCTCCTTTGATATTCGTGCTACAGCAGATCGGGCGATCCGAATCTAAACTAAAAATTTAAGTTAACTCAGGTGAAAGAATTCATCTAAAAGACCACTGCTTGCTTAGTTGCTTAGTACAACTAGACGGAGTGACGGACCAAAGCGGCAAAGCCCTCAACAGGAAAAAGAATCAATAAAGGCAAAAACCAAAATGGCCACGCGTCACGTGCCCCTTCCTCTTTGCCATTCCCATCCCCACCCCTCCTCTCTAGTCAAAACCCTCTCTCGTCTCCAGTTCCTCTCCAGAACCTTCAACCCGACCCAAACCCAAACTCTTGAAACCCGAACCCGACTAGTCACCTCCGTCACTGCATCAATGGCGTCTCCTCCCAAGAATGTGCTGGTCCCGATCGCCGACGGGACGGAGCCGATCGAGGCGGTGGTTACAATCGACGTGCTACGGCGTGCTGGTGCTGACGTTACTGTCGCCTCGGTCGGAAAGGAGAAACAAGTGGACGCGTCGTGGGGTGTGAAGCTCGTTGCTGATGTGCTCATCGCAGATTGTGCTGGATCAGCCTTCGATCTTATCTCTCTTCCTGTATGTTTTCGTGAACAGCTCCGTTTGTTAGCTTTATATATATCATGTTCGAATTTGAAGTGTTATGATACCTTTTGTCTACTTAATTGTAATTTAATGTAAGTTACGACTGTTGGTGTTGATGCAAGAATGGGTTGTATGTTGATTGGTGTATTAAGTTTACTTTTTGTTTTTTCAGGGAGGGATGCCTGGTGCTACTAATTTGAGAGATTGTGTAGAGCTACAAAACTTGGTGAAAAACCAGGCCTCAAATGGTGGTCTTTATGCTGCAATATGTGCGTCTCCTGCTGTGGCTCTGGCTTCCTGGGGCCTACTCAATGGCTTAAAGGCTAGTTCAACTTCTTGACTAGTTATTATGTTTATGTATTAGAAAATAGAACCAAATTTTTTTTTTTTCAGATTTTAATTAAGACCAAACCGTTTAAGGATATCAGCTTCTTGAACTGTTATTTTGGGAGGATGTATTCCATCAAATGTTGCATAAGAATAAATCGAACCAAGATCAAGCACTAGAAATGCTTAAGTCAATATTGATATTAGATTTCAGATTTTGAATGAACTTATTATCAACATGTTACTTTATTGCTTGATTTAGTATGAACACAAAAAAAGATGTTTAGTCATGTTTTGCATGACTTGGCATCAGTACTGGAAGAAGGCTGCTATTTGCAAACGAGTTTAATTGTAAACATATGAATATGAGGTATTATTTGCAAATAAGTAAAATGTTGTTACATACTCTTGCATGTGTGAATGTGCCCCTGCCCCCTGTGCCTTCTATCTATTTATTATTTCGAAAAACTATGTTAATAGTGTTCGGCTGTTTTAAAACTGAATACAAAGTAATATACTACATCTGTACCAGGCAACGAGTTATCCTAGCTTTATGGATAAGTTTCCAGCTGCGGTGAATAAAGTGGAAGATAGGGTTGTGGTTGATGGCAAAGTTATTACTAGCCGAGGCCCCGGTACTACCATGGAGTATGCTGTAGCCTTGGTCGAACAATTGTATGGCAAGCAAAAAGCTGAAGAGGTTGCGGGGCCTATGGTATGTTTACTTGCTTTTGTGTACAGATTTTTGGGGCTCTTTTGAGTTATAGCCTTGCAAAAGAAGACAAAATCCTCCATAACTCTAGAGGCATGGTTAATATCCCAATAACTAGGGTTATAACCGGATATTTCCTACTTTTTGTTTGGGAATTAGGATATCATTTGCCGTGTTTTGTATGTACACATCTCTTCTCTGTATTTCAGGTCGGGCAGTTGTCTTAGATAGTTAAATAAAATCTAGCTTAGTGGTTCATTATGAAGCATGTATCTTTAATAAAATCTAGCTTAGTGGTGCATTATGAAGCATGTATCTTTATGTCCTGTTGATCTGCAAAATATAGCTTTTATTTAAGCTTAATTGTTAGAAGCAATAGTATTTTAGTTTTTATTTGGGGCCCATTTGGCTTTGATGAGATAGTTCAGGAAGAGGGAAAAATAAATTTGGAACAAGAAGAATCGACATATTATTATACTCATGAGCATTCTTAGGAACAAGATGAATTATGCAGTATGTAGTTTGATTCATTGACTATCAAATAACTTTTAAATATCATTGTGGCATGTCAGCATGTAAAGCCAATTATTCACCTGATTTTAAATTCTTAACTAGTGTTCCTATTTGTCCCGCACCCAGTCTCTCATTCTACTGAAGATTTTCATACTTAATGTGCATCATCTATGAAAAGGATTCTTCCATAACTAAATACTTCTTAACTATTTACTAATGTATGGTTTAGGTGATGCGCCCCCAACATGGTGTTGAATTTTCAATGAAGGAGCTCAACTCAGTTGAATGGAAATCTAATGGAATACCTCAGGTCAGATAAGAAGTCCATGCTTGCTTCTTTTCTGTTTTTCCAACACTAAATCTCAGGATTCGGGGTATGAGGCGGATTTAAAGTCAATGAATGGGGGTCAATTGACCCCTTGTATTTATGTATGATTTTCTATATAATTGAGAGTAAATGTCTGGATACTGTAAATTGACCTCATTTTCAGCATGAAAATTTTATATAATTGACCCCCAATGTATGCTCGACCCCCATAGTTGGAAAGTATGGCTCCACCCCTAGGGGTATCAGTAGTGCAAATACTGAGTTAATGCTGTATTCCTTTTTCAATTTTGTTTGTCCTCTTTTTGTTGGATTAGTTGGATTGGTACCATCTTATAGGAAGATACAAAGCAGCCAGTCACTATTTGACAGGTTATTGTGACCATGTACTGAGATGAAGTGTGCATTGATCAGTACAATAAATATTCATGCTAAGCATCAGTTAAAAAGAAATGTATAGCTGTTAAACAAGCCATTAGTAACTGATTGGTATGTATGCCATGTACTGAGATGCACTGGTACTGCCATTACGTAATTGTTTGGTATGTACACTAAGTAATGATCACAGATCATTATAAAAAAGTAGCATATATTTCTTAGAAGTGGTATCCATTCAAGACATGGCTTTTTTTTTTTCTTTTCGTATAGTTTAAGCTAAAATTCTTTATATTAATTTTGTTTAATCTTTTGTTATTTTTCATCTTTTAATATACAGATTCTTGTTCCAATTGCTAATGGCACAGAGGAAATGGAAGCTATATTCATCATCGATATATTACGCCGAGCCAAAGCAAATGTCGTTGTGGCCTCAGTTGAAAGCACCTTAGAAATAGTGGCCTCAAGAAAAGTTAAAATTGTAGCTGATATGCTCTTAGATGAAGCTCTCAAGCTTGATTTTGACTTCATAGTACTTCCAGTAAGTTTATCACCTCAGAATTAGAGATTCAATTTTAACAGGAATATTTTTAAAGACATTCTTATGTTATTGAAGAGTTAACAAAGAATATTTCTTGTCTTTATATGCCAATAATTTTTGCTTCTTTTTAGTTGTAAAAGGCGTTGGTGCAATGCATTGACAGAAATGACCTTCATTGAAGTTGATATTTACTTTACTTGAAAATTTCAAATAACTACTTAATATTTGAATAAAATTGTTTGAGTTTATGTTTTTTGCAAGGTATGTGTCAACTCTTATATCATATTGTGAGAGTGAAAACTGCAGTCATAAGAAGAACCTGTGCTTCAAAGGGACTTATATTCACATTCAATGGCAAATAGATAGACAAGTAATGAGAACGGGATTTTCTTTATCACCAATCTCCATCACAAGAACCCGAGCTTTCTTCCAAAGATTAGAGAGATCTAAATTTGCCATATACCTGTATGAAATTCTCATTCAAAACGTTTACTTTCTATTAAGGGTGGGCTTGGAGGTGCAGAAGCTTATGCAAATTCAGAGAAGCTTATAAGTTTACTTAAAAAACAAGCCAAGTCAAACAAGTTATATGCTGCCATATGTGCTTCTCCAGCTATAGCGCTCGAGCCTCATGGCCTTCTCAAGGTATTTAATTGTAATTATTATTACTGTAGTCGTTTGAATTTTCAGCCCTGCATTGAATCAAAGTGATTCAAATTTTCAGCCCTGCATTGAATCAAAGTGATTCAAATTTTATGTAATAATGCCCAAAGGAATAATCCTAATTGTGGATCTTATATTATGTTATGTTCAACTTGTGTGATATGCTGGTGCATGTTATGACAGAAGTTTGCAGCACTTGATTTTGGTTGCTTACTGTTATGGGCAGTACAGATTGTAGAGACTCTACAAGGCATCTTACTGCCCATTGCCAATATGTGTTTAGTAGTACATAACGGGGGAGGATTACAAGCTTGTTCATACACTCTTTGCATTTTATTTTTTTGTTTTTTTTTCTTGCCACCATTTGGTGTTTGGGCTCTGGTATAAGCAACTACTCAATTTAGCACCCAGAATAGACAAAATTAAGTAGACAGTAAATTTCAGGTATCTGTCCCTAAGTTCAAGCAACAAAATACTGAACTCTTCATAATTATCTTATTGTACCTCTTTTTCCACACTAACTATAAAACAGATAGGTCCTGAACTTCCAAAAAAAAAAAAAAAAAAAAACCTAGTTTGCAATTCCTTCAGCTTATTGCACTTGCCCACGTCGTAATCGACCCCCTGGAGGAATATGTGCTTCTGATGGTTTTTCTAGCGTGGTCGTCTGTGTAGTTATGACTTGTTAGACATGCAGAGCAACCCAATATATAAAATATGTATCAAGAGGTGCTCTCGCCTCTTCTCTTCTCAAGAGTTGATTTGATATTTTTATTGGTTTGGAATAAATGCGAGTTTTTTCTTTAAATGTAGGGGAAGAAAGCAACGTGCTATCCTGCCATGTTCGAGAAATTATCTGACAAGTCCGAGAGTAGCAATCGAGTGGTGGTAGATGGAAACCTTATCACTAGCCAAGGCCCTGGTACCTCCATGGAGTTTGCTCTGTCCATAGTCGAGAAATTCTTCGGTCGTAACAAAGCACTGGAATTGGCCAAAACTATGGTTTTTGTTTGAAACTTTTTGCCTTTTTGGAAGACACGTAGTGAGAGATCTAAATATAATACTGTTTTGTACGAGTCCTTTTCAGGTTTAGCTTTGCTGGAGGTTTATGTTTTTTGCCTTTTATTATGTTTCTTGTAGTTGTATAAAGTAAATTATAAAAAAGAGCTCCCAGACTTAACTGTATAATTACATCGAAATGAGGCTAAAACAACCAGAAGACAATAACAGCTTCATTTGAGTTACAAGCAGGCCAGCTAATGAGCCAGATCAAACCCAAAACTTGGCCTAGCTCTATCAACCTTCATTAAAGGCTCAACTCGGGCTCGAATTCATATGAATCAAATATGAAGGAAATAGTCTGGCTCGACTAAGTCCATTTGATCCTCTCGGCTCAACCCAAAACTCGGCTCGTGAGTTGTGAATCGCTATTCGCTAATAAAGAATTGCTGAATTATATTTGTTTAACAGCTTGTTTGTAGGGGTGTAAACGGAGCGGATTCGGAGCGGATAATGCTAATACCAAATCCCCGCCTTTCAATGAGCGGATACGGATACGGATAGTAAACGGATATTAAAATTTAAAACCATATCCGCCTTAAAAGGATACGGATACGGAGCGGATAATTTACGGATACGGATTCGAATATGAATATAGAACAAAATAAATAAAATAAAAAAGTAGTAACAAAAGATAGTGTGGTGTAGTGATTTGTATCTTGGTTGCTTAGACTTTCACCTCACATGACATGAGTTCAAATTTTCTTGAAGGCAAAATAATTTAAAACCTCACGTGATACGGATACGGATACGGATAGTAAACGGATATCAAAATTTAAAACCGTATCCGTATCTGCATCTTCTGTGAGTAATTAATAATTATCCGTATCCGTATCCGCGATATCCGTATCCGTTTCAATCCGGATACGGATTATATGCGGATTCGGAGCAGATATCCGCCCGGATATCCATATCCGTTTACACCCGTACTTGTTTGCCACCAGTAACCTGTTTGATAAGTCGATGAATTCACAGCATGTTTGCCACCTGTTTCTTATCAACATTAAATAATATCTATTTTATATTATTTTATTTATTTGTTTGCTTGCTTGTTTAGAAAATGATTGAGCACTAGCTCAGGATTTATTAACTAAGTGCTGTACTAGCTCAGGATTTTTTCAACAATAATATCTATGTAACAAGTGCTGCACTAGTTCAGGATTTATTAACTAAAATTATAATTCAGAAGATGATTGAGCACTGTAAATGAAGTCATTTACCTTGCTGGTGCAACAATAGCCTGAAACAATTGATAAATAAATAAAAATTTCAAAAGTAGAAACTTTCTAATATTAGAGACTAAACAATATAAAGCATCCATATTTTATGCATACTGCTATTGTGTGAAACCCTTCAAAAATTATAAGTTAAACATTTAGAGCATTGAAGAAATATTGAAGAAAATTTGTTGTGCAACTAAAATTTTTGGTGCACCCAACTTAATTCAAAACAGTTAATAAACATCAACTAAATTAAAACATGAAAAGAAGAATCCTAGCTTGAATAGTGGCTGGTACCACCTGCTATATACCAATACCAAATTAGTTCATAAGGTAAGTTTTTCTTTAACTTGTAAAGTGAGAGAGCAGCTTGGGTCCGATGCCCATCGGATCCAAAGTGGGTTCGATGGGCTCCATGACCGTCCGATCTGCTTTAAGCTTCACGTCAGAACTTTCGAGTCTGCTTTAATATTCGTGCGCACGAATCTTAAAGCAGATCGGACGGTCATGGAGTCCATCGGACCCAAGCTGCTCTCTTAAAGTGAAGGTTAGAAGAGATAAATGCAATTTACACATGAATGATATTTTCTCCTAATTTCTAAGTTATAAATGAACTGTATCCTTTGCATTATCGCATCAGAGAGAGAGAGTAATGGATTACCTGTGTCTACAAATGGATTATTATATAAAAAAGAAAGATTATTATATTTTTTTGGACTAATGGATTACCTGTGTCTACAAGAGGTAGTGCTTGGTTCATAGCAAATCTCCAAACAAATATAGCAAGACAAACACAGATTATGTCACGAGAAAGACATAAAAACAGAAATTAAAAAGGATTTGATCTTATGGAATAAAATCATATTTTCCTTCCAATAAATAAAATTCCTCCAAAAACAAAATAAATAAAACCTTTAGCACTGTAAAAATAAAATTACCAGTAGTTATACCAGTACTTAACCAGTAAACATATAGTTTTTGCGGGACTTTCTAGTATTTTATTTTATGGGTTATAAATGATTTACAAGTTAAGTTTACTGTTTACTGTTTAAGTTTGTTGGCAGTAGATTTATCTGTTTAAAACATCCCATCCAAGGTGTGGTCGTTTGTTTTTCGTCGTTGGTCCAATTATGGGGAATCAAATCTGCTGCTATTCTCTTTTCATGAACAGTAACTCTGCTATTTCTTTTTTTTTTGAATCTAACTGATTAATTTTCTTTGAAAATGAATCTCGAAGCAATTTCTTTTCAGAACTGTTCTGTGCATGCATGTCGAAACTGTTTAATAATTGAATTCGAAAAAAAAAGAATAGCAAAGTTACTGTTTATGCACAATGATAGCAGCCGATTTAGATGTTGCTTTCCTAGTTTACTATGTTAGCCTATGCGCTAAGAAAGAAAGTAGGATACTCTTTTAAGTTTATAAAGTGCCTGGCAATGAGACGTCATGCATGGCATGCTTTGCATTCGTATGAGAGGACGTAGGATAAGACTATCTTCTAAAATAAATCACTTTTTTTTTTTCTCTCCAATAATTTTCTTTTTTTCCGAAACAATCAATAATATCTTCTAAAATAGTTAAGGTGACCTCTCCAAAATTCTTAATGAAGGCAATATTGTAGTAGGTACGGTTTCTTTCCTGTTTTTTTTTTTTAGTTTTTTTTTTTCTGTTTTACTATTGGAAAAATTAGCAAATGATAAAATATACCATCCTATATTCAAACCCTATAATTTTTTTTTGTATTTTTATAGGGGTGGCTAATACATATAAAATAAAAGTTTTAGTTTAATTTTTATATACTTGATAAAAAAAAAATGAAAATGTTGGGGATGGCTTAGCCACCCCTTGATAAGCTTACCTTTCGCCCTTGTTTATAACATCGAACTACTTGTTAAGAGATAATTATTGATTAATGATTAATTTATTCGTTAATTTTTCTTAGAGATTAGCTTTAATTTGTTATTTTTTTTAGAGACTAGTTTTTTGATATAAAAAGATAGATATCTAGCTTACTTTTATTTAATGTTTATAAAGAATTCTATTTGAATTTCGAACTCACGATTTCTCACACGAAAAATATTACCATTTGCTACTAGATTAAATGTTAGTTCTTTATAGAGATTAGTTTGTATAGTTGTATAATATGACAAGCTTAATGATAGAATTAGCGTATTCAATAAGGCGAATATGAATAAAAATTTGTTTTGTTAACTTGATTAACATATATGAATATAAAGTAGGAAAATATTTCCTTAGCTTGTCAAATAAGGATATGGATAAAAACAATTTCGTATTGTGATCACTGATCTTATAGAACAATTGATCAATATAAAATTATAGAGAAAATGTTTGTCTCCTATGTTTCCATTTCCCAATCTGTCTCAAACCAAAAAAGAAAATTCTTTTTATCCATTATTTTTTCTTTTCTCTTCGATCAATTTATTTTTCTGACAATCTATAAGAAATTTTGCGAATTTAAAACTACGGACGTCTTAACTCGATTTTCTCTTCTAAATGAGATCCATGATAAAGTACTTTTGAGTTATATTTGTGTCGTTGTTCTTCTTCTTCTTGATATGCTATGTTTAAAGACTTTATATGCGAGATAAAAGACTTGATATGCTATGTATAAAGACTGCACTTTGAACATTTTAAAAACTTGCACTTTGAACCTTTAAAAGATTTAATATATTATGTTTAATGACTTGATATCTTGGGTATAAAGACATGATATGTTAGGTATAAAGTCTTATAGCTATTAATAAAAGTTTAAGAGTGAGGCTACGGTACTATGCATAGCACGGTTTGGTCCGTGCTACGGCTCAATATTTGAGTTTTCAAAATCCTAACGGTCGATCCGAACGTTCAACATGATTATAAAATGAATATGTACTTGCAAATCAAATGTTACATTTTTTCGAATTTTTTTACTTTTTTTTTAGATAGGTAGAAAATCACTTGATCTGAAAATTCTGGACCATCCAAAAACAGTGATTTTCTACCTATCTAAAAAAATAGTAAAAAAAATAGAAAAAATGTAAAATTTGGTTTGCAAGTACATATTCATTTTATAATCATGTTGAACGGTTTGGATCGACCGTTAGAATTTTGAAAACTCAAATATTGAGCCGTAGCACGGACCAATCCGTGCTATGCATAGTACCGTAGCCTCACTCAAAGTTTAAAATCAATGAATTTTTTAATATTTTACACTACTTTTGATACATAACATTTTTTAAAATTTCAATTCAAATTAAAACACAACTAGCGCTAGTTGTCAAGTCTTCATAAATAATTGATATGTCCAATATTTACAAAGACTTTGTATATTTTGTATAAAGCTTGATAACTTATGTATAAAACTTACACGCATAGGTTTAAAGCCTTGCACATGCTAACTAGCGCCAGTTGTAAATGCATTTGGAACCTTCCAGAATGTGGTCTGAATATGGAGGGGCAGTTATCACATCCCAAAGTTATATATGATAAATTTTAAATTTTTATTTGTATGTATAATTATATGTGTTTTATTATTCTTATTAGATTGATTTATACAATTTTATTATATAATTTTTTTATTTAGCAAATTTATGACTGATTGATTGATACAATTATATTTTATATTTATTAATTTATGATAAAATTAATTGATTCAATTTTTAGATACTTTTTTAATTAGTTATTGATGACAAATAATTTATATAATATTTTATTTCGTTTTATTTAATTAATACTTTTTTAAGTAATACAATAAAAAAATATAATTTTTATATTTTGTGATATTACGTACAAATATATTTAATATTTTTATTTATTTGCTATATTTTTGACTAAACTCTACTAGTTATCATATTTATATTTGATAATATTATGTACAAATATAAATAAGATATTTATTTATTTGTTATATTTTTAGAATAAATTCTATTACTCATTAAATGTATTCAACAATCATTCATTATTTATTTGCTATCCGTTATAGGAAGGAGCAAAGGTAAAATATAAATAAGACTAAGCAGAGTGACATGTGCTTATTGTTCTACTGTACATGTAGGAGGACTAAGCAGATTCGTGCATAAAAAACTTTTTCCTCCTGTGAATGACATATGCCCATGCGGCAGCGATGAGGTCAATTTGGGTCCGATGCACATCGGACTCAAATGAGTTCGATGGGTTCAATAACCGTCCGATGTACTTTAAGATTTCCCGCCCGCACTTTCTCGTCTTCTTTAAAATTCGTGTGCACGAACTTAAAGTGAATCGGACGGTCTAAAACGCATCGGACCCAAGCTGTTCTCGGCAGGGAGGCGATGGTAGTGATATCTGCCACCTCTATAGATCTCTTTCTAAAACCTTTCTGCCAACCAAAACCCAAAACTACTCACTTGCGCCACCGCATGAATGGATTCTCCTGCGAAGAAGGTGCTGGTCCCGATCGCCGAGGGTACGGAGACGGTAGAGGCGGTGGGTTTAATCGACGTGCTACGCCGCGCTGGGGCTGACGTCACTGCCGCCTCGGTCGGGAAGGAGAAACAAGTGGTGATGACGCAGGGTGTGAAGCTCATTGCTGATGCTCTTATAGCAGATTGCGTTGGGTCGACCTTCGATCTCATCGCTCTTCCTGTAGGTTTTCGTCAAGCATTTTCGTAATATCTTCTTTTTTGAATTTATTTTTCGGGGAGTACCCTTTCAAATTTTCGGAATTACGTATTTTCCCCAAAAAATATTCATAATATCATATTTATCCTTCTAATTTCAGAAACTAACAAATTATCCAATTTATTGACTTTTCAATTAAAACTCATTTTAATATGAAAAATACGCATTTTATCCTTTATTAAAAAAAATTTTAAAAAATATGTAGTCTATGTATGTAAGAAAAAAAATGATATTTCTTCTAAGTTCTAACTAATCAGTTTGCATGTAAAACTGGTATATACGACTACATACATGCGTTACAAGTAAGAAAATAAATTATTTGCTATCAAAACCAACAAATTAGAAGACTAAATATACTTTAAACTGGCTACATGTTTTTTATTGAAGATTAAAATTGGTACATTCTAAATTTAAAATGAGTTTTAATAGAAAAGTCAATAAAACCGGTAAATTTGTGAGTTTTTGAAATTTAGAATGGTAAATGATGTTATGACTTTTATAGGGGAATACGTAATTTTGAAGTTTTTGAGGGGTATACATGAAATTCCCCCTTTTTATTTTGTACAGTTATAGAACTTCAGTTGAGCAATTATAACATCAATCACATAATGGTGTTGATGCTCTTGTGCATTAGTTCTAGATTAGTAATTTTATTTAGTTTAATGTTTCTTCCAGGGAGGAGTACAGGGTGCGCCAAAGCTGAGAGATTGTGTAGAGCTAGAGAGCATGGTGAAGAAGCACGCCGCAAATGGTGGTCTCTATGGCGCAATATGTGCGGCACCTGCTGTGGTTCTCTCTTCCTGGGGCTTACTCAACGGCTTGAAGGCTAGTTTGGCATCTTTAACAATTTCATTTATGTGTTTCTGTATTAAAAAAATGAAATACAAAATTAATTAGATTCATAGTGACAACAAACATGTGAAAAATATTCATATTTAGCACACAGCTGTTAGTTTAGTATGATAGATTCAATTGAGCTCTAATTGAGCACAAATAACTAAAATCAAACAGGACAGGTGTTAAAATTAATGTTGATGTTAGATTCTAATTATGGAACAAGGATAATCATTTATATGCATGAATTGGTAGGATGTAAGAAATAAGGTAAAACATTTGGTGTATTTTTCAAAAACCCATACAGGCTTTACCTGAGCTCTTCTTTTTAGTAATGCCTAGCATTGCAGCTTTTTTGAAACTCTAGCCAACTGATCTACTATATGCCTATATTATACCAGGCAACGGGTCATCCTTTTTATATGGACAAATTTCCACCTGAGGTGAATAAAGTGGACGAAAGGGTAGTGGTGGATGGCAGGGTAGTCACTAGCCGGGGCCCCGATACTACCATGGAATTCGCTGTGACCTTTGTTGAACTCCTGTATGGAAATCAAAAGGCTGAAGAGGTTGCAGGACCTATGGTATGGTTACCTCCTTTCATCGCTCAGAATTTTTCTGGTCATGTTTTCAAGAAGCCTGGTCATGTTTTCAAAAAACCATTGTAGCTAGCTTGTATTTATCATTCATGTAAAATGAGACATAAATTTGGGTTTAAATTTTAGATTTGGGCCCCGTGTGGCTAGAGGAAAAATGCCAAGGGTGACAGCAAATTTAGTTGGCGATAAAAACAAGGTGAAATTTCATTAGTTGAGTGAATTTTTAAACTATACTCTTGCGGATGAGACAATGTTTGGAGGTTGGTTCATAGACTACTGGATAAAGATTTTTATCATTGAAACATCTTAGAACATCTTAAAGACTAAAAAGAATTTTACGAATCATTAGTTTTCATTTTGGGTTCTTTGTTCTAAACCTTAATCTCTCATTGTACTGAGAATTTTCCTCATTACCTTGTGTCTCCTACTGAAAGTATTCTTTTTGCAACTAAAATCTTTGAACTGTGTATATTTTAGGTGATGCGACCCCAGCATGGTGTTGAATTTACAATGAAGGAACTCAACCCAATTGGGTGGAACTCCAATGGAATACCTCAGGTTACATAATAAGAAATACTCCTCTCTTTTTTCTAACACTAAATGTCAGGTCTCGACACCTCACCAATAGTATCAATACCAAATCAGGGTTCTCTTGCCATTTTGTATTTTTTGTCCTTTAGATTTTAGATTGGTTTTTATTTGTATGAACCAATATTATATCAAAGAAGCAATAGTGGAAAAAATACCAAGCAACCAAATTAGTCATCCACCTGACAGGTTGGTACATAATGCACGTCCTGAAATGAAATGACCACTCTTCAGTTTAATAAATTACACGAACCAACAGTAGAAAACATAGAGCAGCTAGACCAGCCATTACTTGACTGTAGGGCTGTAAATCTATCTCGTCGCAAGTGGTTCGCTTGAGTTCAATTTGAAATTAGCTCGAGCTTGAAATGTTCAATTATACTTTTGGCTAGGTTGAGTTGAATGGCTCTGTATGTAATCACGTTATTCAATTTGGACCATCCATCAAACAATTTAACATAAGATACTGTTCTGTTCTAGATATAAATGTATTTTTTTTCAAATTTTATTATAATATCCACAAAATATTCTTAATAAAAAATTATTTAGAAAAGAATGATTATTTGGTATTTTACACTAGGATTTTGAGATAATACAAAAATGGATGCAAAAAAGGTTCATAATTGAGCTCGTCTACAGTCAAGCTCAAGGTAGTATGAGCTTGGTGATTTCCAACTCAAGTTCCACTTCATTCAACTTCTAGTCAAATTAAACTCGAGTTACGGTTAGCCTGCTTGAGCTCACTCGTTTGCAACCCTACCTAACTGGTTGGAATGTACAGCATGTTCTGAGACAAATGTATTAATTACTAGTGAGAAATATTCATGTAAGGTCAAAATGAAAAGATCATTTAAACAAGCTATTACCTTACCAGGTGTTTTATATGTTGTGTACCAATATGAACTGATCACTCTTTAGTAATAAAGTATCATGTTCAGTGAAATAAACTATCATGTCTTTTAAAAGTGTGAATGTTGAACGGTGTTGTGACTTGGTTGTGTTTTGTTTGTACAGTTATACTTCAGCTGAAATTCCTTCGATTCATATTGTTTTCTTTGTTTTTTTTAACCCCTTTTGCCACTTTTAACATACAGATTCTTGTTCCAATTGCAAATGGTACAGAAGAAATTGAGGCTACTTTCATTATCTATATACTTCGCAAAGCTGGTGCTAATGTCATTGTGGCTTCGATCGAAAGTATCTTAGAAATAGTGGCCTCAAGAGAAGTTAAAATCATTGCTGACGTATTATTGGAGGAAGTCCTCGAGCTTAATTTTGACTTCATAGTTCTTCCAGTAAGTCTGTTACCCTTTTAGCAAGAATATTTGCAAAGAAGCCCCCGGATTATCTGAGTTATGGAAGAACCCCTTTTCATTATGCACCAACAGATCTCTTGTTTTATTGTCAAGTGCTTTCATGAAATGAAGGAGATGACCTAATTGAACTATATTTGAAAATTTGAAACTTAAAATGTTTTCAAATAATTCTTTGCTGCGGTCACCTAGCTTGTGGCTCTTTTTAGTTAGGTAACTTGGGGGCTGCTTCACTACTGCTAAAGAAACCCCATTCCATTTATTATAAAAATATCATATTATCAGAGTGAAAATTAAGGTCATAAATAAGAAAAATTACTTTAATTGGACTTGTTTACAAAGACTGATACCACCGAAATTTACAGATATTGAAAAAAGGAAGAGAATTTTCTTTATCATATGCTGTAGGAGCTTTCTTGCAAATATTAGGGATATAAGATATCTGAATTATGCACTTACTTTTATGAAGGGTGGGCTGGGAGGTGCACAAGCATTTGCAAATTCAGTGAGGCTCATAAGTTTACTAAAAAAACAAGCTGAGTCAAACAAGTTATATGGTGCCATTTGTGCTTCTCCAGCTATAGTACTTGAGCCTCATGGCCTTCTCAAGGTACTTATTTTTTATTGTAATTAGCATTTTAGTTTTTGCTTCAGTGCTTAATTGAATGCAGACACCATGAACTTGACTCAAGTTTATATTCTCTTTTGCAACTCATACATAGGCTGGTACAAGTTATGATTGAACTTTAGAGTACTTGTACTGAACTTCCGGAAAAAAAAAAGGGCCTTGTGTGCTATTCCATTCCTTTTTGCTGGACTAACACTGATGCTTCATCTGACCTGAATCCATGTGGAGTTGCCATGTAGATCATTGTTGCACTAGACTAACCTGATCTGATCCTGGGCCTCTTTAAATAATATAAATATGTGGCCAAAGTACACCCTTGGTTTCATCTGACCATAGATTTAATTAGTTTGGGATAATATGAATATCAGTTCTTTGCTTCAAATGCAGGGAAAGAAAGCAACATGCTATCCTTCCATGATTGAAAAATTATCTGACAAATCCGAGAGTAGTAACCGAGTGGTGGTAGATGGAAACCTGATAACCAGCCAGGGCCCCGGTACCGCCATGGAGTTTGCGTTGTCCATAGTTGAGAAATTATATGGCCGTAATAGGGCAATGGAACTTGCCAGGCTGATGGTTTTTGTTTGAAGTCTCTTTTAGATTTGCAGCGAGAGGTTCAATGGTGGAGAAACTCTCATATAATTACTTAAAATTAAGCTTAAATAAATAAAAGAAGCATAAGATTAATAAACATATTCTGTATTATTTGTCATAATTTTTCACATTCGCTATATATCAGCATGCTTTTTCTGATATCATGATATTTTTGTTGGTATGTGCGAATACTTTTTCCTTTTGGAAAAATGCCCCAGTTGTCCATTAGCATGTGAACATTATATTATCCCTGTTAGGTTCTCGTACTGTTGTGTACTTGTCTTCTTTCCAACAAAGGTCCAGGGCCAAGGCCTTTGAAGAGTTTTGTATATTGTGAGTTGTCAGATTCTACCTTTTACAAAGGTTTTAATTTGATAGTAGTGTTCTCTCACTATTTTGAATTTGTCCATGGTAAGGCTTTATGCTTGAACATTAAAATTGTGGTCTATTTCCAGATTAGAACTATGCAATAAAGATCTTAATTTTTAAACTTCAAACTTTTTTTATTCAAATTGACTAGCTTCAGGATCCAGGACTGTTAGCAAAATAATATGTACTTGGTAGTTCACTTGTTAAGATCTCCACATACATTATTGAAGTTTCAAAGTGAAGTTGGAATAATTCCTCAATGGTGGGCTTGGCTTGTTTTGTGTGATATGAAAAAGGAAATAATGGTAATTTACACATGATGGTAATTCAGATCTAAGAGCAAAATTAAATAATGGAAAAGAAGGAGGTATATTCTGTAACACCATCATAAGCCAAGGAGCATTCTTGCAGATATTAGGGACATCTAAATTCTAACTCAACATTTACTTTATGAAGGATTTGGTGCAAAATGAATAAAGAAACTTATGTGATACCATATGTGCTTCTCCAGCAATAGCACTTGACCTGATAGTCTTCTCAAGGTATTTCTCTTCTAATATTAATTGTCACTTTATGAGTTGAAACATGATAACACTGGCTCAAGTGTATGTACAGTGTCATGAATCTATTATATGGTGGGCCTTGTGCAATCACATGCAACGTATATTATATTCTGGTACATATTATGATTGAAATTTGCAGAATTGCAGTACTGGATTTTGGTACTAGCTTACTGTTAGTGTTGTAAAGTGTCATATGGACAGTACCCAGATACTGTGCTGCTCGCAATCAGCATGCGCTTGCATTTAGTGGTGCATACCAGTACTGCTAATCAGTAGAAGCCGGTTCGGAATTTATTGTTTTTAATCCTACTCATTTTTTTTATCTCAGGTTTTTCTTATTTTATTTTTAGTTTTTCTTCATAAAATGTAAAAGCCTGTGTTTGCCCACCCAAAAGATAAATTTCAGCCAGTTACTGATCTGTGAATTTTCTCATGAGAAAAACTAAACAAATAGTCCTGGGGGTCCAAAAAAAAAAGGTAATAATAAATAACACTGATACTTTCTTTCTCTGAAATGGACTCTCCAATAACCCCATCTGACCTGGGGCCTCTCTCTAAACAAAATAAACGGCTACTGAGACTGCCCTTGGTTTCATGTCAGACAATACATTGAATAGTTTGAAATTGTATCATGGAAACCGAGTGGTAGCTAAGGAAAATTATCTGACACGGTTCCTTTACGGAGTTCGTTTTGACCATAGTTGGGAAATTCTCTGTGGTAAGATATGGTTTTTGTTTGAGTTTAACTTTAATGGCTTTTAGAAATATATTGTCAGTTTGGTTATGTTGAGAGGCTGTATTATGTTTTCTTAACAGGCATTGCAGTTGTATGAATATAAAGAAGGATTTTTTTTAGATTTTGGAAATCCTTGAACTGTGTCTGCAATTTTTGTAAAATTACTAAGAAATGAGGACACCATAAACAAACAAACAAAATTAATAAACTATATATGCCTGAGGCTATATGTGGTACTTTGCAATGTGCTATAGATTCATATATCTGTTTTTATAGTTCAAATATTCGATCCGAAACATTTAACATAATCTCCATATGAAAATGTACTTGCATATCAAGTTTAACATTAAAACAAAAATTTACAATTTTTTTAAATAGAAAATTACTACTTTCGATTGGTTCAGAATCTTTAGATCACATGATAAATTATATGTCTAAAAATTGTAAAAAATTGTAAAATTTGATCTCTAATTACATCTTCATATAAAGATTATGTTGATAGGTTCGGATTGATTATTTGAACATTACCATAGCCTCACTCAACTATATATTATGTAATTTTGTATAAATAATAACAAATCGGAACTTGTTTATTGGCTAATTTTTTTTTTCAGTAAAGGTTAGAGATCAAGCTATCCAATTATTTGATATCTACAAGGGATTCCTCCATTCGGATTTCAAATATGTGATCTTTAGCATTGCCATTGGTTAAGCTTTAAGAATTATATTTAGGTTTCGTACTAGTTCATCATCAGAACTTGTTTATTTTCTTAAGAAAGAGCAAACTTCTAATCAAATATATAAAAATATAGAAAGGTATATACTTGTATATATTAGTATATCCAAGGCCCTCAAAATATTAGAAAATGCTTCAAACCATACTAAAACAAAGTAATGGCGTCCAGCCGCATTCTACCTTCCATCATCACAAATTTTATAATGCATGGACCAAAATTGTCATTGCAAGTATAAATAAAATAACATACAGGGGCTTTCAGTGCAGGAATCAACAAAAATACAAAAAAAAATAAAAAAAAATAATAAGGCTTCTTAAACTTTTGGAAATAGAGCAGTTCCATTTGGAAACATCATGGTAGTTTCCTCACATTATTTTAAATTTGTTAGTGACAACTTGCCACTATATAACATGACTTGTATATTTGTATGTACAAAATTTCAATTTGCGGCCTTCTTTGTTTTAAGTGTTTGGTTGTATTATGTTATTTGTCAAGCCAACATCATTGCAATATTAATTACAAAAGAAAAAAAAAACAAAGAAATTCTCTATATTCATATTTTGTATTGCTTTCTTTTTCCATTTTCAGGACATAATATTTCCACTTAAATGATAAAAAGTTAGAAAATGGCTAGATGAGACATCATGTCTGACATGTTTTAATTTCATCCATAAAAGGTGAATAAGTCTTAGATTGCGGCTTTACTTGTCTTGTATAGTTGTATGATTTCAGATTGGGCATGTTTATCTCAAACCAATAATTTCTGGTACCATCAGAAATTTACAAATCACAACGCACAACTTTATCTTTTTACTGTCTCAGGATTTTCTGTTGCAGATAATTCAGAGTGTAACAATTTGTGAAATAGTTACTAGAAAAACCAGTGACAGGTGTAATGTCAAGTTAGTAATTTCAGAATAATTCAATGAGGTCTAGAATTTGTGATTCAAATCACTTGAGAGTAGGTCCGACGGGCATCGGACCTACTCTGGTTCGATGGGTTTAATCACTATTGATTTGCTTTAAGATTCGTGCGGAATGCTTTAAAATTCGTACGTGTCTGTTTCAATTTTCGTGCGCAAATCTTAAATTAGATCGGACGGTCATCATGCTCGTTGAACCTAAAAGTAGGTCCGATGGGCATCGGACCTACTCCGTTCTCAATTCAAATATATACAGATATATTTTTGTTATTTTATTATAATCTAAGAGCAGGGTTGCCTCATGTCTTTGATGTCTCACTTGTATCTTACATTCTTGTTTTTGTTTTGAAGTCCAAACAGTCGATCCAAAACGCTCAACATGATCTTCATATTAAAATGTGCTTGGAAACCAAATTTTATATTTGTTTGGAAATGTTTTGCTAATTTTTTAGGTAAGTACAAAATCATTGTTTTTCTGGCACATTTTATATGGAGATCATGTTGAGTGATTTGGATAGACTGTTTGGACTTCGAAAACAAATATAAGAATGTGAGGCATGAGTGAAGCATGAAAAACATGAGGTATTTGAACACATTTATAATCCAAACAATATATCAAAATATTGATTTTTTGTAAAATAAATAATTTATTTTACTTTCATCAAGTATATTGAATAAATAATGTAGTCTGTACAATTTGATAGGTTTAGGAATAATTCAGAAAGATAATAAAACATAATAACACGGATATTATTCGGAGACCTTGTTATTATACTTATATATGTTTGTCAAACATTAAAAAATATTATTTATACTAATTCAAGGTTATTCTAAGTTCCTTTGCCATTTTTCTCATATTTTCTCTGCTTGTGTTTAAATAAAGTTTTCTTGAATAGACCGAATAAACACAAATTATTCCAAATTCTAAATATGTGATACAATACAGATATACCAAACATGGTTTTTGTGCAATTCAATTATATAGGAGCTCATGAAATTAAACCTTTTCTTGTATCTAAAATTGCCAGAAGCATGTTGGTTAGGAAAAAAGTCCTAAGACTAAGACTGTTGGTTATTCAGAGGTCGAGAGTTCGATTCTTCCTCACAACTTCGCAGCTTCTGCAAAGATTTTCAAAAAAAAAAAAATTTGCCAGAAGCCCCAAGATTGTTCTTTTAAATCCAAATTTTCTATGAAAGATGGAATTTCTTAGTCTTCTGGCCAGTTGTAAGGATTAATTAATTAATTAATTAATTGTAAGACTATAAGTTTCATGTTTTGAACTGTTAGGAAGAGTTAGTAGGTCGCTATTATTAATGTATTATATTTGCATGTTGTCTTATTACACTGGTTTCGTTAAAAAGATAAAAATAAATAATAACAATATGTAAAAAAATAACATTCATTTTTTATCAGCATCTCTTACCAGAATTAGGTAAAAATTTCAAATCATACAAGTAACAACTCTTCAACGGTCCCCTACTTAAAATGGCTTTAAAAAACAATAAGTTGTATGATTGTTTATATCAAATTGGCAATGGATGTCTATTATTTTATTTATTTATCCTCTAAATTTTTAAGTCTAAATTTTTGTTGGCATATATGAAAATATACAGCAATGCAGTTCACACTAGGTTTTCTTTGTATAATTTTTGTATGAAATGACTTAATCTGTTATAATAAACTTTGCATAATTAAGAAGGTTCTTTAAATCATTGTTTTGGCGGATGGCCTACGTAAGCTTAAAAGTTAGAGACATAATTTTTTTTTTTTTGTTGCATAATCATCAACCTAAACTAACCAGAAGAGAGAAAACATGTAATTTAGGTAGTAGCTTTAGAACGGTTCTCTCTCCATTCTTCTTTTGAACCTTACTCTCCAGTCTTTAGCTAAAGTGCCAGCACATTCATTGGTTGATCACCAAGTCACCAACATCTCAACAAATATATATAAGGGATCGACTAACAGTCCCCCCATTCAGTCCCCTAAACGTCCTCCCGCTAACTAACGGTAAGTACAACTGTCAGACATCTATTCAACTGTCAGACAAAGGAAATAAAATTGAAAGTATTCATACCTACCCAATGAAGTATTCATACCTACTCAATGAAGTATTCATCACTAAAATTTGTCAAACATCTATTCAACTGGGGACCATTACTGCATTGGGGCCAGTAACTGTCAGACTGCATTGGGGACCACAACCAAAAAGTCGCGTGGATCACACCACCAGTGCTACATCCATTGATTAAATTAATTCACGTACAAAAGGGAAAGTATTCATACCTAAGATATCAAATATTCATATATAATTCATCAAGTATTCATACCTAAAATATCAAGTATTTTAAAAAAAAACTGGACACATCACTTATCTTTTACACGTTTTTTAAGGTGATTTTTTTTTCTCCGTTCAATATAACCAATATTTCTAACGATCAATGAGAAATTTTGCAAATCTAAAACCACGAACGTGTTCTACACAATTTTCTCTTTCAAATGAGATCCATGATGACATACTTTTACACGTTTTTCAAGGTATCAAATATTCATATATAGAAAGTATTCATACCTAAGATATCAAATATTCATTATAATTCATCAAGTATTCATACCTAAGATATCAAGTATTTAAAGAAAAAACTAGACTCATCTTTTACACGTTTTTCAAGGTGGTTTAATGATTGACATAGTTAGTTAGAATGGGGGGACGTTTAGGGGACTGGATTGCGGGGGACAACATATTTTCCCTATATATAATAAGAATTAGATAATTTATTGGTTTTATTTTAGTTTTGATATTACCTTTTTACAATCCGCACAGGGATATGTGCATCATGTGAATACAAATTTGTTCAAACCAGACTGAGACCGAGAACTGAATCAATCGGACCGGAACAATCACCACTCAAAGAAGTTCCAACAGAGGCACTGAATCAAACTGGAACATGAACTGAATCAACCAGACTGGGACAGTCTTCACTCAGAGGTCCCAATGAAGAGCCGCCAGTGTGAGAGGTAGTTTGTTGTTGTGGTATTTTTTATATATTTGACTAAAAAATATAAGATAGATGTTGAAAGCACTAAAATTGCAACTAAAAAGTTTTGAGTTAATTGTAACTAAAAAATGGTAATTATAAATAATATGATTTATTTTAGAAATAAGAAGTTCTCACATATTGTCTACAATTTTCCATTTAATTTGTGTTTACGATTTGTTGTATTGTCGCCAATACTACATTCATTTTATAATAAGATGGGGGTGAAGCTCCTAAATCAATATACATTTTAAATTGTAGATTTACATATAGTTTGAAAAGTTTCAAGTTTCAGATTTCAGATCTCATTTTTCATTAATGCTTTTGAATATATGGACAATTAATTAAATTAATGAACTTAATAATTTATCATAAATAAATTATTAATTTAGATTTCAACATGTTATGCTTGACTGTTATCGTACATTTATCGTGCGTAAAAGAAAATACAGAAATGATACATGTTTTTTATTTATTTATTTTGAAAGTCTTGGCTGCCACGTGGCAGCCAAGGTTGAAATGATACATGTTTTAATGTTAATAAAACAGTCTTAAATTTTTAGCGATCTCATATTAACGGGCTCTAATACATTATAAGTGTTCTTAAGTTTATCAAGTTTTTTTGAGAGCTCAACTTCAAACAACAAATTATACACTTAAAATCGATCTACTTCACGAGTGATATATTTACATACAAAATTTATAATTTTTTTAATTAATTTAGTCTAAAATTAATCGGTTAAAAATGAATGCATTATATTTATATTATAAACTTTTTATTTACTGCTTGATTATACTAAGAGAAGGGATCCACTTACAATATTTTACAACAATTCGATTTTACAATTTTCAAAGTTCAAACACTCAATCCAAACCATTTAACATGATATCTATATTAAAATGTGCTTGGAGATAAAATTTTACATTTTTTTGAATTTTTTTTACTATTTATTAAGTATTTTACAAAACTGTTGTGTTTCAGTGGTCCAGAATTGTCTAAAAATAGCAGTTTTGTAAAATACATAATAAATAGTAGAAAAATTCCAAAAAAAAATATAAAATTTGATCTTCAAGCACATATTAATATAAAGATTATGTTTAACGGTTTGGATCAACTATTTGGACTTTGAAAATCACAAAACCAAATTGTTGTAAGATGTTGTAACTTTCAAATGTTGTAAGTGGATCACTCCTCTTATACTAAATTAATTCAAAAACTTGTAAAATTCTCATCTAAACACATCTCCATTCTTATATAAAGCACGTAGATGTTATGATCCGCCAACGGTTGTGATTAAATATGAAATTTCAGATTGAATATCAGCCCTCCAATCAAATAAATTGCCTTTTTCTGATTCTATGCATCTTTTTTACGTGTAGAAGTTCAAATTTAGCTAGGCACGTACTCGCCACATGCAAATTGTATTATCTTTCTTAATTGTCTTGATTTATTTTCATTTTTTAAATGTCATTTAAGAAAAATTTTAATTGATTGATAATTGATTGGTCATATCTTCACTTCTTTCTATTTTTGTATATCATTTAAAAAATGTTATTTGTCATTTAATATGTCATATTGTATGATTTCTTTTTTATGAAAATATGTCTAAAATAAAAAAAAACAAATATGTCATTTCATATGTCATTTAAGGAACATTATTTACATGTATTCTTGTTACAATGTACGGGCACGATACTAGTCACTAATGAAGTAGTTCAGTTTCAACAATTTGAATTTGTTGTTTAATACAAATCCGATAAATTTTGTTATGTTCACTAAAAAGATATTGAACTATTCATATTTTATAAGTCTAATAATATATGCATGAACTTTAATATTTTAGTAGAAGATATTATATTGTTAACATTCTAGAAAAAATTTATTATCAATTTTCTTGGGCTATTTTGTCAACAATGTTGGTTGAACTAGAAAGAATTCACCAGGGCATGTCAAAAGCTCTTATCTCTAAAGATCACATAGAATCATAATTATATTCAATTTGGTGAGATTACATCACTTTTTCCAGATCGAATTGCATTTATTATGAAGAATATTATAAAAGCAACTGACTTTAAAAATTTGATGGAAAACTGCTGCTGCCGACGAGGCGATGATCATATCTAAAACAATATAAAATAGTCTTAATGGTGGCGTGACAAATTGGATATCTTAATTACAAAATGAAAATATATATAAACCACCTTTATTTATTTTGATAAAAAAGTCCATAAGCACAGGCACTTTCAAAGTTCCGAGATTAAATATGAATGGGAATCAATAATGTAAACAAAATTTGCTATGAGTGGGAGTCAATTTACACTACATATAACATTTTTACTTTAAATTATATATAAAATAGGGTATAAGTATAAAAATTTTGAAAAAAAAAGAGGGTCAATTGATCCCCATTAATTTAGAGTGGCTCTGCCACTGCGTAAGCATATTATTAAACGTGAAAGTAATTTTACAAAAAAGCTATAGTATCAGTAACAATATGCATGAACAAAAAATAAATCCAATATGTATTTAAATTGCATATTAGAACGTAGCAGTGAACCTAAACCCACCCACTCTTAACGGTATATAAACTAGACACTCTATTATATAAATAAGTAAGAAAAAACAAAGAACTAATACATGCCAGTACAGTACGAATTAGCAGTTGTATAAATAATTTTCTTTATACTAGCATGCTATACTTTTTTGAAAGTATTAATTTAAATTTTATACAAGTGAATCTATGGTACTATGCATATTCCGAGTTAGTTCATAAATTATGAATTAATATTTTCATTTTCAGAACCTTGCCATTCGGTTACCTACCTTGAGAGCTATGCAAACACTGTTACAATATTTGCCTAAATATACTCCATATCTTATATTTGGTACGGATTCATGTGCAATTCGCATCCGATACGCATCAAGATACACACCATTAAATATGCTTCCTAGTTCCTACCCATATCTGATCCAGATTCATATGAAATTCGCATACAGTAGGTACCAGATACGCCACGAATCGGGACCTCCACACGCTGTGGCAGCAAACATCCAATATCGGTGGCCTTCCATAAGAATTCGCATCCTCTGAGATATCTCAAACTTTTGAGTGTTTTTTTGGGAAAATCTCTACCGTCCAAATACGATGTGCACGAATCTCAAAGCACAGATAATATTGCCCCTGCACTATTCCCAAATAGGCGCCGTACACGTCGGTCACACAAAAATTGAGATATCTCAGAGGATACGCACTCGGTTGGGACTGAGACTGCGGTACTATGCATTGTGCATATTGATTTATATTATGGATCAATATATATATAGAGAGATGGGTTACGGTACATTGCAATGTATAAGTGTATTTTTGTGTATTTTTGTACATTGCAATGTATAGGCATTGTGCATATTGACTTATATTAGCCACGTAGGTTTTTGGAGTCAAAGAACTTTTTGATAATAAATGCTTTTCTCATTCATTATTTTCAATATTATTTGGGGGTCCACACTCCACACAACAATTGGAAATTTGGAGCCAGTAGACTTCTCAAAGAGGAAAAGACAATCTCACCAAATGAGTTATGCTAATAATAATAATAAGAGGAGGGTTCAAATGCCTCCATTTTTCAAGCCTCCATCATGTCTCTATTTTTAAAAACTTTAATAACTCAAAATTTAAAACTAAAAAATCAAAATAAAACCGTTGGATATGATCTACATCATTTTATTTATGTGCTCATAAAAAATTATCACATTTTGATTTTTTTTTTATGTGAATCAATAAGTTGAAAAATCAACGTCTAGAAATTATCCACATTAGTACATTTTTTGCAAGCTCTTGATGACAACCAAAACAAAATTGAAATGTCATAATTTGTTACACGTGCATAGATAAAATGATGTAGATCATATCCAACGGTTTTATTTTGATTTTTTAGTTTTCAATTTTGAGTTATTAAAGTTTTTAAAAATGGAGGCATGGTGGAGGCATGAAAAATGGAGGCATTTGAACCCTCCTCTAATAATAATAAGAATAGGGGTGTCCATGGTAAGGTACAGATTTGGTGGAGGTATTTTCATACTCATGTTTATTTAAATTGATTTTACTCATATTCTACTCATATTCATTAAAAAATAATCTTACTCTACCCTATTCTTATCTGTTAATATTATCGGATAACGAAACGGTAGCGGATAAATAACAGATATTACTAATATAATATTTAGTTTTATTATATTTTACAAATTAAATATAAAAAACTCATTTATCTCACACATATATAATTACATTTCTAATAAAAAAAAATGAATGCGCAATTAATTCTAACTAAATTGTTTTTTATAAAGGAAGAAAATTTAAAAACACAAATACATATTTAGGTGGGTTGGAAATTGAATTGAATATATATTTAGATTTTATAATTACCCTATAGGGTAACGGATAAGAAATAATCATTACCTATACCCTTACCCATTTGATTAACGAAAAAAAAAATTTATCCATACCCATACCCAATAAGCTAACGAAAAAAAAATCTTACCCATACCCACCTTATCGAATACGATGCGGGTCGGGTAAACAGCTAAAAAGTACCATTGACACCCCTAAATAAGAAGAAGCAGGGGCGGATCTACATTCACCCGTACGGGTGCTAAGCCACCCTATGATTTTAAAATTTTAATTATATATATTGAAATGTAATTTAATTTTATTATTTTAGAATTTTGTATATAGTCTAGCCCCCTTATAAAATATCACATGTCTACTTATAGTCCAGTAGTTAGAGCTTATTTTGTAGTTGTGGAGAGCATGGGTTCAATTCCCACTAGCAACATATTGTGCATTTTAAATTTTAGCACCCCCTATCATGATTTTCTAGTTCCGCCCCTGAGAAGAAGAAGAATGAGTTACGGACCTACGGTACTACACATAGTGTATATCAAAATTAACAATTTCATTTGTTAGGTCCAAACAATTGATTTAAACTGTTTAATATAATCTTGAAACATTGAAAATATATTAGTAAATCAAATTTTAAATTTTTAGATTCTTTTCTCTATTTTTATAAATAGTTAGAAAATCACTTGGCCTGAAGTTTTAAACCACTTAAAATTTAAATGTAGTAATTTTCTATCTGTCTAAAAGTTAGTATTAAAATTCTAAAAAATATAAAATTTAGTATGGAAATACTATGTATAGTGCAGATTGGTCGTACAATATATCAATATTTCTATTTTTAAAATTTAAACAAACAATCTAAACTGTGCAACATAATCTCCATATTAAATTCGATTGTTTTTATTTCATACTGAAATTACTGATTATGTAATCATCTTTGTTTAAAAACTTGAGAAAATTTCCGGTGTACCCATAGAAATTTATGAAATAGCTAATATTCTATCAAAACTTTATAATATCCAATATCCCATTAAAATTTAACATTCTTATTTCTATCTCCGTTTAATTATTTAACTTTTTATTTAACAATTTTAAAAATCCAACTAACCAATATGCCCTTGAATTTAAAATCCTGTATCTCTCTCTTCCCTCGTGCCTTACTCAAATCCCACCCTTCCCCTCTATTGGAGGTTAATGCGCTGCAGAGGGTAAGGGTGGAGGGGGAGAGATGGAATTTAAAATTCAAGAGCATATTGGTCAGTTGAATTTTTAAAATAATTAAAGGGGATAGAAATAAGAATGTTAAATTTTTATGAAGATATTAATGGGGATATTGGTTATTTAAAAAGTTTGTACGAGCACACTGGAAATTTCCCCTAAAAAGTTTTTTGTAGGATTTCATAAAGAAAGAAAGAATAAAAAAATATTTAAAAATGTCTTTATCGCCCACTAAAACAAATAATTGAATATTGAGGCTCTCCAATATATAAACAAATTCTTCCTTTCTCTTTCCTTCCACGGTTCTTCCTCCTCTGTTAAACCCCTTTCTCTCTCATTCTCATCCCCTACTTGATAATTCCAATTTCCAAAGCCCAGAATCTCGAAAGAAAATCAACCCGATACCCTACAAATCCTTTTAGAACAGAAAGAAAGGAACAGAAGAGAGAAACCAACAAAATATCTGAGAAGAAAACAGAGATGATTCTTTTCCAAAAACAGAGAAAATCCAAGATGAAACCTTTGTCCCAATAAATCTCTTTTTTAAAACCCCCAACTTGACTCTCACATGGTAATGGAAGCGAACCGCTTTGGACACAAAAAGGCACAAACCAATTCCAGTTCCAACTCCCAAATAGAAAACCAAAAGAGAAAGCTCAAACGGGTTAGCCTTCCCTCCTGGTCTTGCCCTCCAAACAGACCTCCTGGGTCTTAAACAGAGAAAAGAAAATCAATCCAAGTTTGAATATTTTTTCTGATGGGTTCGGGTTCAGGTTCGGGTTCGGGTTCGGGTTCGGGTTCGGGTTCGGGTTCGGGTTCAAGCCTGGTGCTGGATGGTGAGAGAGGGGAGCTGGTGCGGGCACCTGCGGTGAGAATAGGGAAGAAAAGCGGCGGGAAAGGTGGTTTATTGGATGAAAAAGCGGTGATTGCGTTGAGAAATCACAGCGAGGCCGAGAGGAGGAGAAGAGAAAGGATTAATTCGCATTTATCTGTTCTACGTGGCATGATTAGTGGTACTGACAAGGTTTCTTCTCTCTCTTCTCTCGTTATATTTATGGTTTGTCAAGTTCATATCCTTCCAGGCAGATCATGTGCGTTAAGATTCGTGCTTGCACGAATATCAATGCAGATCAATGGCTGCTAATCCTACTACAGTAAATTTCTAAGATACTTTTTAAATCCTATGACATGCAAATCCTACTTATATTGGCAAACCATTATCTTTCAAGTTGTCTTGCATTTGGGCCATAATGGGCTTCTCAGCTGATCTTAATTAGGAAATCTGAGGGATGTTTTTAGAGTTTAGACTGCTAAGAGCATTGTAATTGTTTTTAAATTGCTAATCTGATGTGTCAATTGCTAATATAATTGTTGGGTTGTAGGCTAATTGCTAAAAAAACAAATTTGTTTATAAAACAAGCGATTTCTTTTGGACATGCTAATACTCTCTCTCTTTCCTATTGGCTCTGACTCCTTTGTTCTCTTTCCTATTGGCTCTGACCCAATTTATGGGATGGAGTGGTTAACAAATTAAAAGAAACTTAATTTTTAAACAGTTCTTTACAGCTGTTTTTAAATTTTTACGGATTGCTGGGTTGGAGATGCTCTAATGGTCAAGTTCTGTAACTTGAAATTTAAATGCACTTTATAGGCAAAAGTATGATATTTCTCCAAAATTCTTAGTCATATATACCTCATTGACAAGATTCTATATATACAGCCTGTAATGTATATGGAATTAACATGTACCTATATATTGACAGCTAGACAAAGCTGCGCTATTAGCAGAAGTTATAAACCATGTGAAGCTTCTGAAAACCACAGCAACAGAACACGCAAAAGGCTACACCATACCGTCGGACACCGACGAAGTCACGATCCTGTGCGAACCCCAAACAGCAAACACCACAAATACCAGCTTCCTAATCCGTGCCTCGATCTGCTGTGATGACTCTCCTGAGCTCTACCCCGAGTTGAAACAATCACTCCAAAATTTACATGCAAGGGTCGTCAGAGCCGAAATTTCCTCTCTCAGTGGAAGAGTGAAGATTGTTTTTTTCATAATACCAGAGAGAGGTGAAGGTAATGGTGAGATGGTGGACTCGGTGCAGCATGCACTGAGGTCGGCTCTTGAGAGAGTAAATTCTTCCATGGAGTTCATGCCGAGAGACTCTTTGTTGAATAAGAGGCAAAGGGTTTCGCATTTTGAATCCTCAAGCTCTTCCTCTTGAAAATGAAATTGTTTGTGTTGAATCCTCTTGCATGTGTGTGTGTAATTTGCTGTGTCATTATTTGATCAGTGTGTGATATTTTGTTTACAGAATTGATTTTCTTTGATTATGTACATGTATGAAACAATCAAGTATTTGTTGATACCATATGTTCAAATCTAATGAGAATATGATATATATTGCATAGTTTTAAACTTCTTTTTTCTTTCAAATCTAATGTGAAAAAAATTTGGGGCCTATATAGAGAAAAGTATAAAGAACATTTAATGGGTTTTAATAGGCTTCTTTTAATTAAGGCTTCCAATAATTTTGGGCCATGCAGCCACTGCCAAGGGTTTCAAAAAAAAAAAAAAATTTGGGCCAGTATAAAAAAATGTATAATCATATTCCAAGAAGGATAACAATCCATGTACACTATACATAGTACAGTATTCTATTCGGCCCTTTATTTATTATAAGCCAGACAAAGTTTCTGGTATATGTCAGTATGTCACATTTCTCTAATCATGTTCAAGACTAGAACAGTAGTATCAATCATTATATTATCTATGATAATGTTGACATGTCATATGATGATATGAAGGTGTTTGGCTAGCTCTGAAGGTAGGTAACCGAATGGCAAGGCACTAAGGTCCCATTAATGGCTAGGTTTATCACATTTAATACGCTTTGATTATTTGATGTGACTTGAGATAAACCATGCATCTAACTTTTTAGTCAACTGAGAATTTTGGCCAAATTAATTTAACTATGGTCTTGTGGGTTTCTGTCGGCGGTTGGGGCCTTTAATCTTGTATAATTTGCCCCCAATAATTACAAAATTTTCAATTAATAGTTGGGTTTTGCTAGGACTATGAGTAATTTATTTATTTGTATAGTGTTTAATATAAGGTTCTGTATCTCTACATCCAATGAAAATCAAGGGGCGTATTGCCAGTGGTAAAATTGAATTAGTGCACATGAGCTGAATGGAATGGAATGGAGGGGAGGGTTAGTGACAAAATGGCTTCAAATTTATTAGATCTTGTCTATGTTAACGAATAACGAATATTCATATCTCCTTCTTTGTTATGTGCATTTTTAATTCTTAATGGATATTATAGAAAATAATATACTTGTTTTTTGACAAATATGATTGTTAAAAGCAAAGGTTTAAATAGCGTTTATCGCGTCATGGCGGAACGGCGGAACGGCTGAAAAAACGACTCTATGGCCATATAGCGCCGCTATAACGCGAAATAGCGCGCTATAGCGGCGCTATATGGCCATAGCGTCATAGTTTTTTTGGTCCGAAAACGCTATAGCGTGCTATTTATAACATTGGCTTAAAAGATAAACTGTTGTCAAATCATCATAAACTTTGGTAGATGAATCTACTAAGGTTCATATAACAAAGTATATATATAAAAAAAGAAAATTGACAATTGACAATAATATATTTTAAAAGGTTTGAAGTTGCTTCATGAAATTATTTGATTTTCGTACAACACTTTATTAATAATTTTAGAACCAATTTCAAAACTTTATAAATAGCTGTATAGTTTACATAATACATGCATCATGCATGTGAGGATACACGCTCTCCTATAACTGAAAAAAAAAAAATTGAATTTAGATCTTCTAACGTAACTCAAATATTGATTTTAAGTTTGAACTACTTATTGAGAATCAGTATTTGATCTAGTAACAAAAAACAACATCCTCTGTGTGAGAGGTCGTACTTATGATATTCTGATGAAGGGTTCTTTTATAGATAATTAAATAAAAGTTAGTAGACTAGACTCTATCTTTCTGTCTCAAAAAAAAAAATTCGGACCGCCTGCTACAAATTCACACGACTGCATATTTCTACTAAAATTATCCCGTAAAATTTAATCACATAAGTTTATCAGTTCAGACAAACTCAGAAATTAAATTACCTTATAGATCGAGACCCACAAAATATGGGTGTCACATAGCGGGGTTATTCGGCAACAAGGGATTAAGAGTGAAGAATTAAGAGCTTAAGGAGCACTAAGGAACCGGTGTTCGGTTGTCTTAATCCGTGGGTGAAGCTAAGGAACCTAAAGATAGGGGTATAGGTGCCTTAAGGTTCGTGCAGATGATTAAAATCAGAGCAAAATTAGACTAAAGGTGGTGATCTTAATCCGTGCTAAAGAACTGGTGTTCAGTAAAATTAAGCGGCTAAGGAAGATAAAAAAAACAGATTAAGTCTTAAAAAAGCTTAATTTCTTATTGCCGAACAACCCAGCAGCATTACCGCAAAGAAATTATAAACAGATAAGTAAATTTGACCATGGGTTGTGCGTTAGTGGGGAGAGAGTTGGAAGTTGAAAAATGAATGAAAACAGAAACAAAAAGAAAAAAATAATAATTGGATTCTAACTTTTGAGGGATGCTGACTCGATGGTCACAATCTTCTGTTGATTTCTCAATTGCTAGAACATTAAAATTTATAAATAGCCCCCCTAGGGACCAAGTTGCAACAATTTTTTGTGCTAAATTTATTGGATTACTACCAACTTTTGTTGTTATCCTTGTCCATTTGAGGTCAATTTGGATCCGATGTCCATCAGACTCAAATTTGGATCCAATGAGTTTCGGGACCGTCTGATCCACTTTAAGATTTGTGCACATGAATTTTAAAGCAGATGCGAAAGTTGCGGGCGTAGATCTTAAAGCAGATCGGACGGTCATCGAACCCATCAAACTCACTTTGAGTCTGATGGGCATCGGACCCAAATTGACCTCTGTCCATTTAACCCACATTATAATAATACAAATAGTTTTAAAGAACAAAATTAATCAGGATTATCCAAATGGTAATATATTAATTTTGGTGATGCTTGTATGGAGTTTTTGTTTTTTTTTCTTCTCTTAAATGTAAATTATATGTCCTTTCTCTTTTATTTTTTTTGTTAAATTTAGTAGGCAAAAAACCTACTACCTCAATAAAAAAATTAATAAATGATAATAATTTTAAGATTTCTAATGGCAATATATGTTTTGTCAACCCATAAAAGTTGAAGAAAGAATTTCTTATTAATTTATTTCTTTCTGTACTTATTATGTATGAGAATTTTCATTACTCTTCACACTATCAACATCAATTGAAAATGAAAAATAAAGTACATAGGATAATATATGTCAAATATGAAATCTTGGTTTTAGATCAAAAATGTCCAGAGAGAAAAGGCAGGGTTCTACTTCCACAAGGCAAAATAACAACAAAAATAATGTCATTTTAAAATACATAAGGCTAAGGCTATAGCTAGATTTTCGAACTACGAGGATCAATCGTATAAAAAATTTCTACAGAGAATGAGGATCAATTTTACAATATCATGTCATTTTACTCTAAATTATATAGAAAATCATACATAAATATAAAAGGTTACAAAAAAAAAATGGGTGACCCCCATTCCCTCTTGTTCCCTCAGTCCCTGCTTAAGGCACGTTGTAGCAGTCAGAGGCGGATGTAGTAAGGCAGTATGGGGTCAATTGACCTCTATTTTAAAAAAAAAATTGTATTAATGTATAATTTTGTATATAATTTATAGTAAAATATCATGAAATGGTAAAAATGACCCCATTCTCCGTATGAAAATTTTATATGATTGACCCCCATATATATTTGACCTTCATAGTTCGAAAGTTTGGCTCCGCCCCTGGTAGCTGTGGATGACAATCATGATATTTTATAACTTTTAATAGTTAAAATTGATTGAAAATAGTTAAATTGCATCTAATGCTTGAGATGTCAATTACTATGTTCATTAAAGAAAGAAATTTTTGGTGATGTATATACACCAGAGGAGTTCTATTGCATCAAACCTCTATCCTCAATGTTATATTCATTTAATATCTTTAATAATATTGTCCTTTAAAATTATAGACATGTTATTAATTATTTTAACATGAATGACTGACTATATTGAAGTTAAGGCAATTCCAAAATTATTTTGTTTTCTCAAACGATTTAAAATTTTCAACTTTATCTTTTAATTTAAATTTTTTCTTAACATCTAAAAAAATTAATGAAATAATTATAAAATAAGTATACACTACAATTATTCATGTATAAAAACATAAGAAATTCAATTTCTAATTGGATGCTCTAACCTTGCTGCCAAATTGGGATAAAAGAGAGAAATGTGATTGTTTTGGAAAGGGAAAGGGAAAGGGAAAGGGAAGATTGATGCAGTGCCAAGTTGCCTACTACAAGGCTACAACACTCCATGTGTCCCACGTGCAGTGGCAGCTCCCTCACGTGCCAACCATATGCCACCTCATCCTCGTAGTTTCCACCACCTTTTCTTAGCCATGTTTCCTAAACACATGCATCCTTGTTTCACATCTCACATCTCACATCTCACTTCTTATTAATTATTTAATAATTAATTAACTGCATTACTACTCCATTACCTATCCACTGTTTCATTTTTACATATATATATTTTGCTATTTTCTATGTTGTTTCTGTGGGTAAACCTATATAACAGAAGTGTGTAATGCAACCCAGAGTGATGAAACTTAATTTCATATTTACAAAGATAATTTGCTTTTAATAATATTGCATGGTTTTATTA
Organism: Carex myosuroides; assembly: GCA_028015225.1. Lineage (NCBI taxonomy): Eukaryota > Viridiplantae > Streptophyta > Magnoliopsida > Poales > Cyperaceae > Carex > Carex myosuroides. Next base: position 1,677,663 of record CM051478.1, read on the forward strand.
TCCAAATTGAAGGATTGAAATTGAAGCTAGCTGAAATCCAAATCCAGTATGTAGTCTCAGATTGAAGTAAAGGCAGCCAAGAAAAGCATGAATATATTCTACGGTGGGCCCCACCGATCGAATACTTGGAGCAAGGTGTCGGATTCTATATAGCCTGACAAATGCATATGTAACATTCCATGTGATATTATATATCATGACTTGCAGTGGCGTAGCCAGAATTTGAGCCAGGGGTAGGCAGAAAATTGGATTTGGATTGGAATAAACTAACGGGTTCGGGTTCGGGTTCGGGTTCGAATAAAAGAAAAGAATGCAGAAAAAATGTTGAGACCATATACACAATACAGTACAGGAACTGAAATTGTTGAACTAAATATAGAATCAGATGTACTCACCATATGCCGGCAAGGTAGTGCATCAGTATTTCTCAGCTCTGACAAGCAAATAACGCAATCCTTCCCCGATTCATCATCCTCTACATTTGTTACCTCCAGTTCAGGCAAGCTAACGAGCCTAAAATTATCTTTCCCAATTAGGTCCTTCATTTGCAAAGTAATATATTGTGATACTACTCCAAGAAAGAAAGAGTTAACATAGTATTAGACTAGTATGTGATTACAAAACAAGTAGGCATTAATCCAAAATTGTAATTTGGGGCCTAGAGCTGATCATATACATGCTATCTTGTAATTTGGGGCCTAGAAACCAATCAATTACAACGAAAATTTCAGCAAGTAGTCGTACAGAAATAGAAATGGTTGGTTGTAAATTGGACTGCATAGATTGCCTATTTTTACTTAAAACAATTAGAAGGGACAGTATTTGGGATAAAATGAGATAAATTTATCTCAATTTAATTAGTCAAACAGAACAAAACCTGAACCGAATTTTAACTAGTTGCATCCACACACAGGCGAAATCCAAATGACGGTAGCATCAAAGACGAACGAGACCAGTGACGGAGGGCGGAGGTAGTGACGGAGGACTGGAGGAGGGGAATCAAGGGCGGAGCAGTGGCGGAGGGGTGGCATTTCTTCTCCTCTGCCAATTTACCTTTTCTCCTCTGCATTTTCGGCCGATCGTGGATCGCCTCAGAATCGCTAGATTCGCTAGGGTTTCTTCACGCATTTGTCCAAAAGAGAAACGGGTTGAGTTATGATTAGCGGGTTTGGGTTTAGGGTGAATCTGTTTTAAGTTAGAGTCAATTGGATCTGGTTTGAGTGAGGGTTAGAAATTGTACCCAGGGGTAGGCACAACTAATTTCAGAGGTAGGCAGAGTAACAATTTATCCTGTTCTTATTAAAATTTTCAAATCCAGGGGTAGGCAAGTGCCTACCCCTGGTGTACATTGGCTCCGCCTCTGATGACTTGACACTAATATATTTTTTTAATTAATTAATGAATACCACCAATAATAGTATGTGTTTAAATGGAGAGCAGCTTGGGTCCGATGCCCATCGGACCCAAAGTGAGTTCGATGGGCTCCATGACCGTCAAATCTGCTTTAAGATTACACCAGTTGCCAAAGTGCTGAATGTATCTGTTGTTGCCACAGGTAAGATCAAGGCCAACTCAATGAGGCAATATACCAATGGATAGCACAAAATGTCTTTCGGTTCGAACCATTAGGATAGCAAAAGTTGCAAGATCATGACAAGCTGAAAATTCTGTACTATTTCTCACATCACAAATGAATGTGCCGAGTTCACTTCTTAAAAATGTACAGTCAAAGGGTGAGAAGTCCACGGAATAAATACTAGGAAGTTCAAGAAATTTGTCATGATCAAATTTAGAGAAAGAGTCCTTCGGATCAAGACAAGCAATGCATTTCAACAAATTAGTAGATGCTTCACTAAATCGTTCATTCATCTCAAAAAGAATAGAGTCAAACACAACCAAGAAAATATCAACATGGTAGCGATGCGAATACTTTACCATTTGACCATCACGCCTTGAACGACCTCTTGGTGGTATTTTATCATTCATATTGGGCACGGAAATTTCCATCTTCATACAAAAACCCATAACTTCTTCCAATAGTTCATCATATCCATTGTCCCTCATATGTTGCAAATTTTGCTTTGTAACCACAATCAAATTAACTGCATGAACGATATTCTGATCTTTCCTTTGCAATGCATGTAATAACTCATTAGTACAACCCAAAACTTTTAACATTAGATGCATTATAAATGCAAATTCAAAGCTTTTCATTTTCTCTATCAAACCTGCAGTTGTGGTTTTTTGTGTCGGAATAGTTGCATCATCACTCACATTCTCCAATACCTTCAATACAGAGTCCCACATTGTAAAGAGGCGAACCAAAGTTGTGTGATGTGAACCCCACTGGGTATCACCTGGTCTTGCAAGACTAGTTTCTTGATGTTTTTCTCTTCCTGTAAAAATATCACCACTCTCTAATTTCATCACAATTCTGTCATGATGATCTTAAAGTAATTGATCCCTTCTTTTGCAAGAGGCACTTACAGTATTGACAATTAAAGTGGTATAGTTAAAGAAATATGCTACAAATGAACTACACTTTACAACAGCAACTACCACAAACTGCAACTGATGAGCAAAACAATGGATATAAAAGGCATAAGGATTTTCATTCAAAATTCGTCTTTGCAGTCCATTGAATTATCCTCTCATGTTTGAGGCGCCATCATACCCTTGTCATCGTAGTCTAGAGATGGATAAATCATGGCGAGCAAACAAACCCTCTAATGCTACTTTTAATGAAGCCGTAGTAGTATCAGAAACATGCTCAATACCAAGAAATCTCTCAATCACATGCCCAGTCTGGTTCACAAACCTACATAGCAACAACAATAAAGTTAAGAATGTTACTAACAATAATAATAATTAAACTTGAAGTATTAGTTACTAACCTCACAACCACAGCCATTTGCTCCTTTATCGGTGTATCACGAGACTCATCAATAAGTACAGAAAACAACTTATCTCCAAGCTCATCAAGAATGACAAGTGAGGTCTCTTGTGCACAAGCCTTCACCATCTCTTTCTGTATGAGCGGGGAAGTCATCTGATTATTTTCAGGAGCATTTTCATAAAGCACTTTAGCAACTTCGGGATTTTTTTCTTTATACCAGCTTAGTAACTCCAAAAAGTTTTCTCTGTTGCTAGAACTAAAAGTCTCATTGTGTCCACGAAAAGCAAAAGCTTGCAATAAGAGAAATCTTGCATGCTACTACAGAATTGCAAACCAGCACCGGTCAAACAACACCGGATTTGATGAAACCGGTGTTGTATGTATTTTAGCACCGGTTAAAAGTACCACCGGTGCTAAATGTTTGACATACAACACCGGTTTATTTGCTAAAACCGGTGCTAAACATTCAGCACCGGTTTATTACTAATAACCGGTGTTGTATGTCATAGATTCAGCACCGGTTTATTACTACAACCGGTGTAAACATTCCGCACCGGTTTATTACTAATAACCGGTGTTGTAGTTGTCACACATTTAGCACCGGTTGTTTAAAATAACCGGTGCGGAATGTTTAGCACCGGTTGTAGTAATAAACCGGTGCTGAATGTATCTGGTGTAATGTTTTAAACCCTAGAACCCTAGAAGAAGATTATCAGAATCAGCCTTTAGACTAGTAATAAAGACAATGTTATCTTTGTTAAGAATCGCAAGTTCAAATTCCGAAAGAGAGAATCCCTTAAATTAGTGTTATTTTTGTCTTTTGAATTTGTACTAATACTAAATCTTCATATTTCTTTTAACATGCGGAGGAGAGCTTTTGGACTCCCCCATCTCTTGAAAGATGTTTCATAAAAAAAATTAATTGGTGTTCCACTGTTATACCATACATGCATTTAAAAAAATTATAAGGTATAAAATACATTCTAACTATTTTTTAACATACATCATGAAGAGATGCAGATAGTGTACTTTAAAATTAATTTCTGGTTTTACAAGATTTAATATTATAAAGCTCCATCATAAAATAACACTAGAGGACACTAAAAATATGTGATGATTTGACTGTAAATAAAAATATGCGATGATTTGACTGTAAATAAAATTAGGATTGAGAAACAGTGCAGTACAAGTGGGGTTAAAATTAAATTAAATTAAAAATCACTGACAAAGGTGCTGTGAAATTCTGCACAATATGACATCATATGACGCAACCTCGCTTGCCCCAAGATCGGACAATGGTTCTTTCTAGAAAAAAGGAATATTTTTGGGAATATGTTTTGTGGTTAGGTTTAATTGTCTATTAAAATATATTCAAAGTACAGTAAGCTGTTTTTAAAGCTGGATCCCAGTTGGTTTAGACTAAATAAACAATGCAAGTACCACATTATGATTTGCATCTCCAATTTGCATCTACTATACTTGTCATTAACTTTTCTCAATAAAGCCTTAATCTTTCAAATTATTTAAGTTTATAATATAAGGTGGATTACTTGATCCAATTCAAATTATTTAGTTTTTTTTCTTTCATACAACTCTAAATAATTATATCAGAACAAAAACATGATCATCATTGCAGTTGGACTAAACTGATTTTTGTGATTGATCCTCGTTCACATTTGATACCTATAGTTTAAAAGTCTAGCTCTGCTCCTGAAAATTGAATATAATGTTTTGATATTTATGGTTGGACAAACTTTTGATGAGTATGGCAATTTTTATCAAGCAAACTACTCATGCATATATACTTTAACGCAAAAATCAATTGGGAGCAATGGTGGGAGATCATTACCGCTAGGCAGCCTTAAAAAAGTTTTATTTTGATCATGTACAATGTGTATACTGAATTTGGAAAGAGAAAAAGGACCCAAAAAGAAAGCCTCCGGTTAATTTTAGTTTTTTTATAGTGGCCATTTGGCGGTTGATTCTACTAAATAATCTCAATTTCATCATTTTGCCCACGCTAGACAAAACTTCTTTTGGTGTGCTTTATAGCCTTTATGTGATATTTTTTCCATTATGTCCCTGAGATTTATTTGAATTACGGAACTACCCCATATTCTTCATTTAATGAAAGCATTATGGAAGCATTATGGAGCACATCCAAAATATCTATTTGACAAATAAAAATTAGCGTTAGAATAGTACTATTTGAAAAGGTAAAAGTAGAGAGTAGTGATAGAATAGTTTTCAGAATAATTATATTATATTGTTATTTTGAAATTTTCGGAGGAGTAAAAATGATATGTCACACAAATATTAGTTGAAAGAATGAAATGGTGAATTGTATAAAAATTAACAATGTTGATATTAACTATATATTTGAGGTCTCCATGATTTGATATTGTGGATAGTAATAATGTTGCTTTAACTCGATGTAGTGCACAGATCAAATGCTTAATTTCTCATTTTAATTTTATTGTATGTAGAAGAGAATAGACCGGAAAATGGCGATTCTGAAGAGATTCTCGAGGAGACTAAAGCTTCAGCAAAGGAGCAAACAAACGTGTCAAATCTAGCAAATGCAAACACCAACCAAGGAGCTCAGGGAGTACGAAGAGAGAATGCAGCTGGAATAAATGAAGAGAAGACCACAACGGCCAGGACAACAAAGCCTAAGCAAACAATCAATGAAGAGGAAGGATGGCAGATTGTCCAACCAAAAAGAAGGAGAGCAAATGCAAATGTACCACGACCCAATGGACATAGGACAACATGACGAGAACCAACCCGAGTCTGACTCGGATTCGGGTTCGGACTCGCTCTGAGAAGCATGTTGCTATTAAAGAAGGACATATTTTGAGGATTGACTATTTACATTTTATAGAGAATATTAATAGTTGTTTACACTTTCTAGATAGTTTTTATGTTTGTTTCTTTCTATGTTTATATTTTTCAGGTAGTCATTTATGCTTGCTTATTTCTATATTACAAATTATTTACTTCTTATGACCTATAAAAGGAGAGTTTTTGTAAGAGGAACTCAACTTTGAAAATCAATATATATAGAGTTACTTAGAGAGAGAAGGATAGCCACCGGAAATCAAGCAAGAGCAGAAGACGTCATCTAAGGAGGCAGAGGTTCTTCCATCTTCAATTGAGTTGTAATTTATGTTCTCTTTATTTATTTCTTTTAGTTTGCCATGTGCATGAGAAACTAAACGTTTCATCTCTAGGGTGAGGGTTGTACTTGAATTCTTAATTAAGTTTTAATATATGTTTATGTTTTGTTTATGATGATTTGAGTTTCCTTTTATATTTTAAATTTCTTTTTATTACGTCCTTGCATACATAGTTTTATATACTCTATGCCAATGACCCTCCACATACCAATAGGTGTTAAGTCATTGCATCCTTGTGTGAGAAGGATAATGCATGTAAGTACTCCAAACACTTCAGCTAACAAGGCTTGGCAGTGGTTCAAATATTAGGGTTAGAACCCAGTGGGCTCCCTTGGCAGGATAGCGTAAATTGTACATTTAAATTATATTAGGAAGCACATAGAATAGGTAGGGTCTTTGGGATATTTCAACTACGGGGCAGTATAGGGAAAAAATATAATTGCGTACCTAAAATACTTCAGTCTTGGTAGCCCAAAAACCGATCGCAAGTTCGAAAAACCTTTCAAATCACATAAACAAACACCCAGCCAATGTTTTAAAATGCGGTATGCAGAAGGCCACTGCATACCGCATATACGGTATGCGGCCGCATATGCGGATTTTTATGCGGACTTATATATGCGGGTTTTAAAATGAGAATTAATATATATATATATATATATATATATATATATATATATATAGAGAGAGAGAGAGAGCTGGGCTATGGTGAGTTGTGAAATAAGATGTCATTTTTACTTCACGCTCATATTTTCATTTTGAAAATCCAAACACCCGATCCGAACCGCTCAACATGTTCTAAATATTGAAATGTGCTTGGAGACTAAATTTTACATTTTTTGGAATTTTTTTTACTATTTATTAAGCCACTTTGAAAATCGCTGATCCGGTGGTCCAGAAAATTTTACTGTTTTTTACTGTTCACAGTGGATCAGCGATTTCAAAGTGGCTTAATAAATAGTAAAAAAAATTCAAAAAATGTAAAATTTAGTCTCCAAGCACATTTCAATATTTAGAAAAAGTTGACCGGTTCAGATCGGTTGTTTGGATTTTCAAAATGAAAATATGGCGTGAAGTAAAATGACGTTTTACTTCGCAACTCACCATAGCCTATCTCTCTCTCTCTCTCTCTCTATATATATATATAAACAAGTATTCGGTAATATGCGGTAATATGCGATAATATGCGATAATATGCAGTTGTAGGGCGCAGAAAGTTGCACAGCTGGTATGGAAGGTGTGTGCATGTATGTTAAATGTCTCACGGTTCGACACTCTCGATTGGTTAAAGAACATCAGACTTGAAACATTTATTTTCTTTCTACAATTCCTTCGGTTCACCCTCGACAGACCTATTGTTCATAATCAGTCTATCGAGAGAGTTTATTGATTGTGGGGACGTTTAACTCCCAGCGGGCGCAAGCCCCCGCTGTTAATTACATCAGATGACCCTTCCAAGCCATGCTGAATACCTCGTTCATTCCGGGATTTGTGCCTATTTGTCGTGAATTGAATAAAGGGGCTAAAAGGGAACTCATGTTTTGACTTTGGTTTGCTTAGGTTTTCTATGCATTTGGATATATGTTTGTGTATGACTTTTACATTAAAATAATGTTTATTGCATTTTTAAAATAGGAACTTGGATATTTGAGTAGTGTATGTACACTATTTATTTATATTTGATTTATGACATATTTGTTTATATTTTTATTAATTATTTACATTCCATTAAGAAATCATTCATATTTGAAGAAAGGGTATTTTGGTCATTTCAGGGTTTGGCTGATGCTTGGACATGATCAATTTTGATTTAGAAAAATGAAGAATTCAATTTGGGTTCATTTGGAAGTGGTTTGAGTCAATTTGGACTTAAGATGAAAAAGTTATGGTCAAAAAGGACTTATTTGTAAATATTTATGTTTTCTCAGGGGCTTATTTACAAAGCTGGGAAGGTGTGGATTTGTGATTTGGGTTTTAGACAAGGTTTTATATGAACATTAGGTTTTTAAGGGTTTGTTTGAGAGAGTTTTGGCTTGGCAGGTCATTTGAAAATTTATAAGGACTGTTCTGTAAACATTGAAAGTCAGAGGGGCCTTTGTGAAAGGGGCTTTGATTTAGGAATTTTATTTCATAACTGGGCTTTAAGATTTGTGCATCTGGGCATTGAGATGTGTGTTCTGGATTTTTTGAGATTCGCATAAATATCAACATGCTTATTTGGGCTTTGAGATTTAGTAATGGGCCTCCAATATTGGTGTTTAACATCTGGAACATAGGCTTCGGACTTTGAGATTAGTACATGAAGAATTCCTTCATATGACAGGTGGGCCCAAAGGGCAGAGGTCTTTTGATCATTGGATTTTATTTTCGTTTTGAGATTAGTGCTTTTCATTTGAACTTTTACTTGGCGCTTTAATCAAATGGTCTGAGTTTGCTTTAAAAAGCGTGCAGCTGAGATCTGGTTCGGGTTTCAATCCCGAACTAGGGTTCCGACCGATGGTCACCTCCGGTGAAGTTTCCGATCACGGCAAGGTGAAAGGAGGTCATCATCGCCATCGCCTTTGCACCAGAAGCCAAAAGCACTTGTCGTCGGCTATCACCGACCATCGGAAAGGGTGGTTCACTGTAAAGCTCGGCCATGGCACCTCATTTCAATTTTAACTTCGTTTCTTTTGATTAAGAAGAGATTTCTTTCAATTGGATGTATGACCAACATCATATCATCATTTGAAAGATAATGGCAACATCAACTTAGCATCTTTCTTAGCATTGATCGGATTTGAGATTTTTGAGATGGTACCGGTTTGGTACCGAATTTTGATTTCTTGGTGCTGGATATGACCTGGGAGTTTAAGTAAACCCCTCTAAGCTTATAGAAGCTTATCAAGGACAGCAGGGAGTTTAATTTAGTTTAATAATAATTTTATTGGTTTAATTTCGAGTTTAGGCATTACAATTCATACACTGTTAATTTTGAATTCACATTTCCTTTATTAATTTGATTGAAGACATGTGTGATTTTTGTCATAAGATCATAAGAAAAGGTCAGAGGATATCTGTGTACATTTTTATGATTTTTTTTGAAGTTTATTTCTATTTTTAATATATTTATTAAGTCAGGGGCATTTAGAGGTAATTTTGTTATTTTAATTGCTGGATTTTTCCTTCTTGAAAGCTGAAACTTTGGGAGCTCTTAATAAATAGAAATAAGATCCAAATAATTTGAAGTTTGTGTCCATTTTGTGTATCTTTAAATTTTCTATCCATCTGTGGTATTTATTTTTTTATTTGGCCTTTAAAATATTTTTTTGTGCTCAATTTACCAGCAGGTCCTTTTTCCTTCCAGAATGCTGAACTTTTTGTTTTTCAAAGCTGAACTTCAAAAATTCATAACAAATCGAAATAAAATCAGAAAAATATGCAACTTGAGTCAATTTTGTGTGTCTTGATGTCCTCTATCTGATGGTGACGTTTATTTTTCATTTTGATCTCTGTATCAGTCCAGATTATACCATTTACCAGCAGAGGTCATTTTGGCACTTTTGAGTGCTTTTCTTGCACCAATGGTACATGCTTTGATTTTTGGTGCTGGTACTGTTCATTGGTTGGTACCAGAGGTTGTGAGAAACCTTTATCATGATTGGTTTTGAGGTTTAACAAATTTGAGTAGCTTTTAGGCTACAATTTGGTGCAAACAAAGAGAAAGGGGAAAAAGGGAAAGATCCAAAGTTCTAAGAATCCATTATACTACTATTTTTGAACATCAAAATCTGTTGAAATTTGGTTTTATGCAGGGAAGCCCCTGATTTTGTTTGAAATCACATTTTTTGTATAATCTCACTTGACAAAGAGACAAATCATTAAGAGATCATTGATTCAAATGTACAAATGATATTTTCAACATGGTTGACATCTATTTGCAATTTGAACCTCATTCTTTCACTATTTTGCACAAATGTCTATTTGATCTCTTTATTTTGTGCCTTTTATACACATGATGTGCATTTATGCATGAAGAGATCATCTAGAACTTGTTTGTGCACCATAGGCCCCCATATCAAGGAGATTATAATAGGAACTATACAGCTCAACCATTATAACTCATTTTTTTGTTTTACTTTCAATCTTTTCTAATAAAATAATCAAATAAATTAGATGCAATAGGAACTATACAGCTCAACACATGCATCCTCATTATTTGATTATTTTATACAAAGATTAGAAGCATGGAAAATCAAGAAGAAAGTTCAAGAAAAATCAGATTTGTATGTTTTCGGTTTTTTGCTTTACCTTTATACTAGAAGTGCAAAAGAAGAAATAAAATACATATATATTTATTTTGTTTATAAAAGGCAGCAAGGAAAGTAGAGAAAAAGGGAAGGAAGAAAATATATTTTTTTTTACTTGTTTATGCATACATTATATTCTTTTTTTTTTTTATGATCATTAAGCTTCATGTTTTGCTTGTAAATAAGCTTAAATATCATGAAACTTTCTCATTTTGTATCTTCAAAAGTTCAAGAAAGAAATAAAAATAAATGAACAAAAGAAGAAAATATAAAGTGAGAGAAGCTCCAACAGTGAACTAAAAGCAACAAAAATTCAAAATAAAAGATTTAATTTCATGAGAATCTTTATTCATGAGAACCCAGCCATCAAGGCTTTACATTTTTACAGGTATTTAATTACCTAATCCTCGGTTTTCTCTATTACAAAGGAGGGAGAACACTAGTCTTTCTTTTCTCTCTTTCTCTTGCTATCTCTATCTTTTGTATATTATCGTGGTCTTTCTATTCCTCCTTTCTTCCGTCTCCCTTTTCAACTGAGCTCTAGGTGCCTCTTTATAGGCAGCCAAGGGGTCTAGGGTTTAGGGTTTGGTGATGTGGCTTTCATCATGCACACCAAGTGTTTGTTGAATGGTCTTGATCTTTTCATCACCATCCACATGTTCTGTTGGCTAATGAACATCCAATAGCATTTGAACATGTCATTAATCCTTTGTTAAACCTTTCTTAGCCCTTGGATGACCTCGAGAGCAGTGCATGGTATTCTCCACCCTTGATTTACTGCCATATGAAGAATGGAAGGTTGTATTGCATGCTCCAGCCTTCTGGAGAAGATTCTCCTATTTTGGCATTACCCTATGGTTACTGGGCACGTGTCCTGGGGACCTTTTGGCGTATTAACAGCTTCCAGCGCCAATTTACACTGTACCGGCGGTATACCGGTCTTATCATGCCTCCTTCTTGGTATTAATGCATTGGATACTGAACACGAGCCAGATAGCGTCGCAATGTAGTATTTAAAGTGTTCCAATGCGCATTATATCCATCACTGAGCTAATTTGTCACGTTCTGCTCAAACCCGAACTGCACCATGTCATACTCGGGCACAGGATCAATTCAATGCACCTCCAATTAAATTGAAGCTTCTGGTGGCATCGCAAAGGCCTGAATATCATCCCCATAAATTCTCAGAGCCCAATTTGCATTATATCTCAAGTTTCCATTTTCTATTTCTCTTCCCTTGTCGGGTTCGGGTTGTACAACACATCAAACTCCTCTTTTTATAATAAGGTAGAGGTGAATGATGATACGGTTTGCTCTACTCCTCTAGGTGAGCTTCAATCCGGTAGCTTCTTCATTTTAGTCAAATTCGGAGCTCAAAGTCGGGTATTGGGCGCAACAGAGAAGAGAGAGGAGAAACTGGCAAGTAGGGCCCGCTTGTCAGCCTCTTTAGTCTGAGTACTGTGCTACTCCATTTTTTCACTTTTGTTTATGCGGCTTGCTCTCGGTGTTAGCTGGACCGTGTAGCAGCTTTAATACGGTGCACTAAACACCGGGCTTACGCAAGACGAAGGGGTCAAAGGCGCTGGATTTAAACTCCAGCGACCTCATGCGGGTATTACATGAGCGCGGCTCACAGTGAGCCATGCGGCTGATGCCTCGGTCTGTGGAGCTCACTGTGCATGCTCCGGACTTATCTAAACTGAGCCCCTAGCGAAATTATAGATGAACCAATGACATGTGGGCCCGGTACCATTGAGACTTGTTTGATAGCACCAGTTTGTACCCAGAAACAGTTTAAGTATGAATTTTGCTAAGTATGACCAGAATTTGCACACAGCACACCATCCAGTCATTGTTTCACTCATAGGAAATTAAACCTTTGGTGATTTTGATCAAACCACACATCAAAATTTATGATTTTATACGTAGAATGCTACCACGAATTTTAGTATGCCATGCCAATCTGCTTTGAAAAGCCTGAATGTACCCTTGGCATTTTAATTGCCTTAGACTTGCCATTTGTCGTGCTAGGTTTTGAATGGCAACTTTTTAGGGTCAAACAGCAGTATGCGGTAATATGCGGTAATATGCAGTAATATGCAGTTGAATATGCGGTAAAAATATGAGGCCGAATATGCGGCCACATATGCGGAACCGCATATTAAACCGCATATTGATTTTCCATGCGGTTGCCAACCGCATACGCACATGCGGCCGCATGAACCGCATTTTATTACACTGCACCCAGCACGCCCTGCGGGTAGTGACAGTATCGCATGCGGGTAGCTGTGAGACAATCTAGGCCGCGTCAGTGTTGCATGCGACATAGAGAGACGTCGAAATTTATATTTTGCATAATTAAGAAGGATAGAACCTGAACCCTAGAGGCTCTTTATCTACTGTTTAACTTTAATTTTGATTGCAATTAGCGCCACCGCATCAAACTTTTGTAAAACCCAATAACCTAAACTAGTCAAAATTATTTAAAATCTAATACACTATCCATGTGGATCGATATACCAATTATACTACACGGTAAGATCATGCGCTTGTGATCTGAACGTAAGTAGAAATTAGAATTTACAAATATTTAAAAGCAGTAGTTCACTTTGGACTCATCAAGTTGGATGCAAATACAGATACCGTTGTGGATGGAGATTGTACCACAAACAAATATAACAATGCGGCCATGGGAGATGCAAAAGATCGATGTGGGGACGCATGTCAGGTTCTGGACTGATGGTTGGCTCCATGGACCAATCTATAATAGATATGCAGAACTGTACGAACAAACATCTCTCAAGGAGATGACAGTGGCTAAGGCAAAGGAAGGAGGGACATAGAATTTACATCTACCACAACAATTAGATACAGATCACACAAGACAACAGGAGGCATCTCTATCTTATGGCTAAATTGATGATGAGACAGGATGATGATCAAGTAACACACGACCAACTCACATGGAAATGGACAAAGGAGAGTACCCTTACTGTCAAATCCTTCTACACGACAATGGATGACACACCCTACATAAAAACTGATTTGTACGAGCTATGGGAAATAATTAAATAAAGGCACCTATGAGATCAAGGATTTTCAATTGGTTAATGTTAAGAAATAGGATCCTTACACAGGATATATAATCTCATTAGGAGGGGATGGGCCATGGCCAATATATATGTGTTATATATATATATATATATATATATATCTATGCAGACAAAAGGAGGAATCGGTAAAACAGGCATATGAATTTTACATGGATACAAAAGGAATTAATATGCATCAGGAATTAATACTGAACTCAACGCATATGGAAACCAGACATTCTTACAACGGTGTGTTTTGTCATTTGGAGAGAGAGATGTAGAAGGATATTTAGAGAGGAATTAATGCAAAACACCAAGAATCCTTATGAATGAAATAGAACAAGAAATTAAATAAGAAGCTGGTTTCAAAGAGAGTAATTCCACATGTCTTTCAGAGATGGCAGGATTTCTTTTTAGAAAACTCTTTTTCGGTTTTTTTTTCTTCTTTCAGTTTATGCTTTTCTAAATTTTCAAAATTTACATTTTATCTTTTACAATAATTTACTGCATTTAAAACACACTGTACATACACTGCTACACTGTAAAATCACATGACGTGACTCCCAGGTTTCTTATCAAAAAAAAAAATTTATTGTATGTGCGCTGCATCAAGTCAAACAAGCATTGTTAATATCTTTTATCTCTTTATACAAGTATATACTCGATTTATGAGATTATACATAGAACGAGGAGATTGTTTAACATCAATGGGTTCAATTAAGAGAAACCAACCATATATGTGAACCCCAGTAGAAAAGTTGTGGAATGGTCGACAAATAGTAGCTAATTAATTAATTAGTTTGGTAGTGCTATAATTAGATAAGATTATCAAGACAACCATTGTTAGTCAAGCTATTATTTATCACGCCCCTCTGGATTTTGAGTTTTAGTGGAGATCAGGACGTTCCGATCAACCTTGCCTCCTTAAATTTTTTTTGCGATCCTCTGGATGTTTAATTTGTAATTCGGGTTAAATTTAGAGTTAAAATTAAAATAAATTTCTTGAATTATGATTGGTAATTAGAGCATCAGAAATTACAAGTCAGAGCATTAGAAAATATTAGTTAAAGAATTATTTTTTATCGAGTACCTAATTAGTTAATAGATTTAAACTCAATTCGATATTTTTTTGCCCTCTGACGAAAATCCTGAATCCGCCCCTATACTTACTATTAGTTACTGCCCATTGTTGATAATTATATATAAGCATTGATTCAGTTGGGAATCTCTATATATTATATTTATGTTAATTAACAGATCTAGTTTCCTAAAAGGATGACAATTAATGTGAGAGAAGTTCCAAACCTCTAAATTCCCATTAGATATTCTTTTGAAAAATAATCCAACAACCTGAACCAATTAATAGTGAGACAATTATACACTTCGTTACTGACAACAAACTTAATTATTTGACAACTGTGAAAATCGGTTAAACCGTTATTACAATAAAAAGTAAACTTTATAAATATTTTGTATAGCAATCCATGTTGTATATATCATATTTGATGCAATTTGAAAATCAATTTGTTCTTCTATCCTATTTTGTGGAATAAACTTATTTATAAGAACAAAACCAAAAATATAAATATGACTAAATTAAGTATTTATACTGAGATAAAGGTATTGACAAAACTAATTTGACTTCATGCAGCACACAAACAATAAAATCAAAACAAGATTCGTATAATTTATGCTCCGCGGGAAGTCAAAACTGCACTGTATCTTACTAGATTCCACGTAATGTCATGCGCTGTCAATATATCCTCATGTCTGTGTTGATTGCACAGACATAATTTTACATTCTGTTCTACTTAGGGTGAAAACGGAGCGAATATGGAGCGGATAGTGGTAAAATTATATTCATATTTCTTGTTAATTTTTCGGATACGAATACGGATCGGATATCAACCGGATACAGATACGGATCGGATCGGATATTTATTAAAATAATATTAAAAAAATACCAGAGTTCATAACATTTATCTAATTTTAATGGTGAATAATAATATTTTTTTCATAATATATATTAATATATATCATATATATCTACTATTCGAATATGGGTAATTGAAACATAAAACCATATCAGTATCCAAATCCGCACGAATATTCAGATATCAGATATCCACATCTAATTTTTCGAATACGAATCAAATACAGATCGAATATTATCCATACCATTTTCACCCCTAGTTCTACTTATCCATTTAATGTTTGATTGCACTTTCAAATATATACACAAGTACATTTCATTTTTAACTCCGATATACAAATTGAGCAACAAGTGCCCATGGAGCTGCCACAAGTCCAGATTTGGGCCAAACTCTCCCGAAATTTTATTAATATTAAAAAAAATATATTCAATTTCAAAATCTAGATCATGTTTGACAAGATTTCGAAAACTGTCCAAACCGCAAATTTATTTTTCAGTTAAGCCAAATTACCGCATATTTATTTCTCGGTTTTAGGCATCCCAAAACCGCACTATTTTACAGAACCGGGAAATAAATTTCTAGTTTTGGTTTTGGAATTTCAAAATAGGAAATTAAATTTTCAGTTTTAAGTTTTTTTTAATTAAACAAAAAATGTTATAATTTATTTATTTTTTGTATTGAAATATTAGAAATATTTTATATATTTTTTTGAAAATAGATGAATACTATATAATTTGATTTATTAGAGAGACTGCGACAATAACCCGGATCAACATTTTTCAGGCCGTTTTTTTGCAGCTGTAAGAAAAAATTAAAATATTTCTTTGTGTGTTACTGGAAAAAAATAAAAATATTTTGAATCTGAGTTATTGATTCCGGTTCAAAAGTTATTTCTAGATAAATACAGAAAATATTTGAATTCTTCTATTTTTTAAAAACAAAAAAGTTTGTAAAAAAAGGTTTTCAAACATGTCAGAGATGTCAGATAATGTTTTTTTTTTCGGTCAAAAAAGGTTTTCATTAATGAGTGGCACAGTTGCTCTGTTTAATTATAAAAAAAAAAATTAAAATCAGAAATTTATTTTCCGGTTCTGATATTAAATTTTAAAATCTACATCATGTTTAACAAGATTTTAAAAACTGTCGAAACCGTACATTTATTTTCTGGTTTTAGGCCGAAATACCGCAAATTTATTTTCCGGTTTTGGAATTCCAGAACCAGGAAATAAATTTCCGGTAATTCGGCCTAAAATCGGAAAATAAATCTGCGATTTGAATAGTTTTCAAATTCTTGTCAAACAGAGTATAGATTTTGAAATTTAATACTTTTTTGGATATTAATAAAAATTTGGAGAAAAACTCTCTCCACGAAAGAAATGGAGAAAGTTTCGTTATGGATTTCACAAGAAAGAAATGGTAAAAATAGCACTCACATATATATGGCAACGCTGAGTTTTTTTGTTTCACCTCTCTCACAACACACATAGAAGAAAAAGAGGTGGTAATGGAATATATATAGGAAGTAGGGAACGCCATGTCAAATTCCGTAACGCGATGTGATATGTTATTTTTTAGTTAAAATTGACATGACACGATACATTTTTTGAAACGGTCTTGACACGTAATGTGGTCACGCAGAGACACACAGTAACATCACGGTACGTGATCGAGCACAACACTCCGAAACGAGACATAACAAACTATAATGTTAAAATGACACCATTTTTTAAGAATCTTCCAAATTTATTTTATATATATATATATTGTCACAAAATAAAAAAAATTCGGCTCAACAAACAAATCTATAATTTTTTGTACGAATTAAAATATGACAAAATATTACTTCAATATAATAACCTAGGATTTGAGAACCAACCTTTGATCTCGTGGTAAAGACAATAATCTCTGAATAAGCAGTCGCAAGTTCAAAATCCGAATAGAAAAATTCTTTATAGATATTAAATATTTAGGTGACTTACCTCCGTAATATTTTTGTTAAAAAAAATAATAACATAGGACATGACGTCATCCATCTTCCTAATCAATAAATTCCCAAAATTAATTATTTAGCAATATTCGTTTATAATTATTATAAGAACAGAATAGAAAAGCAATAATGTTCTTTCCTAACAAATTTATTTTTTGAAAAAAGGGTGTTCAGTAGAAAGTTGACACGTAGCACAGCACAATGATGTCTCTCATCTCCATTTTTCCTGGCAGCTATTCACTTCATTGATCTGACCAAGAGGTCAGTTGAATAATTAACTCTACTTAGTACTTATACCTCTCTAATTAAATTAATGAGCACTTTACTTTTGTTAATAAAAGTTAGGTGATAACGACGATCCCATCCCTTTGTGTAATAATTATAATCTCCCTTTGTCTTGAAAATTTAAAAGAAGAATCATGCAGTGAAGTCTGATTCCTGCTTGGCCACCTCATGCTTTGGAGGTCAATTTGGATCCGATGCCTATCGGATCCAAAGTGAGTTCGATGGGTTCGATGACCGTCCGATCTGTTTTAAGATTTACGCCCGCAACTTTTGCGTCTGCTTTAACATTCGTGTGCATGAATTTTAAAGTTGATCGGACGGTCCCGAAACCCATCGGACCTAAATTTGAGTCCGATGGGCATCGGACCCAAGCTGCTCTCCATGCTTTGAAATCTCTAAGCCATACCCTTTGATTGGTCCAGTAGGGACAATAATTAATTGCTGATACTTCTTCCCTTTATTTTTCTTCTTTTCATTTTTTTCTTTTTGGGCACATGCAATTTTTTTTAATGATTTTTGAAATTTTTATTCCTTTTGTCCAACTAAGTGAAAGAAAAAACAAAATGACATTTTATGATTAAGCTGCATAAACCTAAATACAAATCCTTCTTGTTATCTGATTAATTTTAGTGGCAATATCATTAATATTTTCTTTACAATATTATATGTTTTCCTTTAAAACAAAACAAAAACTCTGACATTATTATCCTTTCAAAATTTTAAAATGACATATTTTAAATTTCTCATATTATTTTCTTCTGATTTGACACTACTATTATTATATATATATATGTACTCCAATCAGCATCTTTGTCATCATTCAAGCACATGATTCAGTTATTTTCTATAATACTTCTAAATCTTAGGACTGATTTTGTTAAATTTGTAAAAAAAAAAAATTAGGAATGAAATGAAAGGGAAGCAATTTTGAAGGACCACCAGTGTAATATAATCTAATTTGTACATACTTTTAGATCCATACAGTTATATAAATCCAAAAAGAATATATGTATATTAATAATGTTAGTCCTGTACTGTCATTAATATTTATAACATGCCCATGAAAGATTGAAACAGTTACATTGGCATTTCCTGTTTGTTCAGGTGATTTATCCACCCAGAGACCTTGAGGATATCACAAAAAAACATTGCATTTAATTCCAAATAATACCAAAATTATGCATTAAAAAAAAATAAAAAATGTTAATTTGTCATGACTATAAATACTTCTGATTTGATGACATGCTTAAAAATAGTTTTTAATGGTCCAGATAAATAAATAAATAAATGAATTTAGTTCCTATGCAATGCAACTACTAATATGTAGATAAATAGAAGCTCAACTGTTAAAAAGGGATATGTCCAGTTTAAAAGGTAATGGAGAGAAGAAGAGAGGCCATCGTGGTTAGAGAGAGGAGAGGAGCATAGCTGGAGAGTTGCCTGAGATGGAGAATGAATGGCCAGCTGGCACGTCACACTTCACGTGGCCAGCTGCTACCTCTTGTCCCTGCTCACTGCCCCTCTTCTCCTCTTACCTTCCCTCTCTCTAGCTATTTTTCTTTTTTCCTTTTTTCCCCTCTCAATTTTCATTTTTTTTTTCCAGAATAAAAGGATTTTTATTTTATTTTTGAGAAGTAATCCTATGAATTCCGAATTTTGTTTTAGTTACCATTTTAAAAAAATAAAATAAACATGAGTTGAAAAAAAAAATATATATATATTCTCATTTATTCAGCTCTGAATCATCCAACTTGATTACAATTTCATGATTTTATAGAACTTATAAAAACTGTTGTATTTTATATATTAGTCAATTTTGTGTTATTTGTTATATGTATTTTTACAATATAGCGGATATTATCATCAAGTTATTTTGGTCTCATTAATTTGTATTTACCATGAAGTGATATATTTGCTATAATTTTTTTAGTTTCATAGAATATTGTAATATGTTCATACATGGCTTTTTTTTTTTTTGTTTAAAACAGTGATCATGGCGGAGGTCATTTATTATCATTATGTATTAATTTTATGTTCATAATATTTTCCTAGTTTGTATGATATGCAAAAATAACATAGGAAGCCAACATCTTATTTGACATAAAACATTATAAAATTATATTAACTAAATTTTAATCATACAATTAACTTGTCTACATTATAATCTCCAAGCATCTAGTGTCGCATATGTATGTTTTATATCAGAAATGATAAAAAAAATAGTAACAAAATTGGCTTGCCAAACAAATAAAAGAGACAAACTAATCAAACAAATATATCAACAAACATGTTTATTAAGTACACAAACATGTTTATTAAGTACACATCAATGTACTTTGAATTTAAATCTGCTGAAATTCGAGATCCATGAACAGTACCTTTGAAATCCCGAATCCAGCCGTCCAATTTTTTCTGTACACGCATCTCGAAATAGCTGGTTTTTCTGTGCACGCATCTCGAAACAGTTTGATGGCTGGATTCCGGATTTCAAGAATTTCAGAGTTACTGTTTAGGGTTTAGGGTTTAGGGTTTAGGGTTTACTGTTATTCTAATGGAAAAGCCGAGTCCTGCTTTTCCGATCCCAACATCAAATTCATTGAGATTCGTGCATGAAAAAAGTTTCTTTATCGAGATACGCAAATAGAAAATTTTGAGTGGTTGAGATCGGAAAAGCAGAACTCTGATTTTCTATTGGAATAACAACAGAGTTTATTCCTTCCATCTGCATGTACATTATTTTTTCTAGAAAAATATCTCTCACAAGATCTCTCTTTGTTTCTCTAAGGTTGCGTTTGGATGGGGCAAGAATAGCTCTATTCTTGGGTTAGCTCCACTATTCTTAATTTTGGGTGATCCAAACAACAATTAGAAAATTGGATTAGCTCATGAATAGCTCTATTCTACTAACCCATAGAAATAGTGGGTTAGCAAGAATAGAGCTAGTGGGGTTAGTGATATTAATAAAAAAATAGTTTTCATTCCTCCCAATTAGAGTTAGTATAAATATTAAATTAGTATTAAACAAAATATTTGATTAGTATTAAATAAATATAATATTATATTAGATTAGTGTTAAATAAAATATTAAATTTAATATAATATAAATTAAAATATTAGATTAGTATTAAATAAATATAATATCAAATTAGATTAATATTAAATAAAATGTTAGATTAAATATAATAAATATTAATTTAAAATTTTAATATAATATAATATTGGTTTAAATGTTAAGTGTAAATGTAATATAATATTAGTTTAAATATTACATTAGCAAATATAATATCAGATTTGATTAAATTAATATTAAATAAAATATTATATTAAATATAATATAATATTAGTTTAAATATTAAATGTAATATAATATTACTTTAATATTAGATTAGTATTAAATAAACTATTTGATGAAATATAATATAATATAATATTAGTTTAAATATTAAATATAATATAATATTACTTTAATTAAATGTAATATAATATTAATTTAAATATTAAATGTAATATAATATTACTTTAAATATTATGTGTATTAAATAAAATATTAGTTAAATATAATATAATATTAGTTTAAATATTAAATGTAATATAATATTAGTTTAAATGTTAAATGTAATATAATATTTTAGTTTAAATATTATATTAATATTAAATAAAATATTTGATTAGTATTAAATAAATATAATATTAGATTAGAATCGATTAGTATTAAATAAAATATTAGATTAGTATTGAAAAATATTAGTTTAAATGTAATATAATATTAATTTAAATATTAAATGTAAAAATATTAGATTAGTTTAATCAATATTTTATTCATTCCCTCCATTGCTATTCCCAATATACAATCCAAACGACATTTTTACTAACCCGAATAGTCCAAAGTTAGCACTATTCTCAAACGACTCGGGTTAGCATTATTCTCAACCACTAACCCAAAAATCGCTATTCTTGCACTAATCCTTGCACGATCCAAACGTACCCTAAAGAGATCTTTCTCACAATTAAGACGAAGCAGAGCATTTGCATGTATTTTAGGACACCATATTTTATTCCTAGAATTTGAAGGGTGAAGAACAAGTAATCATAAATAAAAATAAATTCCGTATATTTGGTAAATAAGTAGGTTAGAATTTTCTTTTGCTTATACAACATGAAAGATAATCCGTATATTTGCCATTATTATTTTCACTAGTTTGTATCAAAAGCCTCTTAGACTTGATTTGATATTTTGAAATCACATTTTCTTGTATATTGGTTAATTTGTTAGAATGAATTGGTGTCAATGAATTTGTGCAATACAGATTTTGATGTGCTTTGACTAATTTACCCTTTGGACTTTGTTAACAAATGGAATTAGTTCATTGCATGTGTTTCTAGGAATCTACACACCTAAATTCAGAATCTTAACAGATTTTCTTGTGT
Source organism: Carex myosuroides (assembly GCA_028015225.1). Taxonomy (NCBI): domain Eukaryota; kingdom Viridiplantae; phylum Streptophyta; class Magnoliopsida; order Poales; family Cyperaceae; genus Carex; species Carex myosuroides. Next base: position 1,699,753 of record CM051478.1, read on the forward strand.
ATGCTACTGATTCAATTCTTTCTTAGTCTAATTAAATCATATAGTTTTATATTTTGATCGAATTCAATGTGATCTACAAATTAAAATCTTAGTAAAGTTCAAGTTTACCATTTGTTTGAAATTTTGACCTTAAATATTGTATTATTGTCATGGACCTTCAAAAATAGTTTGATGTTGTTTGTCATTACTATTTTGACATATACACTATATAAAGTTTAACAACACAAATATAAATTTCTATTTTGATTTTTCAAATAATATTAATAAAAATTATCACATAATTTTTTTTATATCCATCCCATTAGAAAAAGAAAGAAAGAGAGAAAGAAAAACAAACAAATAGTACGGGTTTGATCTGACTTATTATTGACCAAGAGAAGAAGCGTACAGATTTTCACGCGCGCATGCTTCCTGTCTAAAATCCCATGTGTTAGATTCTATTGCTCCTCTATGTGCCGAGTCACCAACTAGAGAACCCTCTTGAGGAAATAACTTGTCATTTGTTTGCTACATAGTTGTATCTACATAAATGTCACAAAAGGTCAACCTGGCGTGAGAGTGAGAGCTTTTAATTCCCTTCAGAAAACGAGAGAAAGAGAGAGGTTGGGGTCGGAGTTTTCTCGTGAGTGTTTGGATTAGTACCCCAACAAGTAAAACCAAAAGTCCAAAAAAAAAAGAAAAAGAAAAAAAAAAGTAAGATCTCCTTTTAAGTAGTAAACCTGTCTCTCTCTCTCTCTCTCTCTCTCTCTCTCTCTCTCTGCTACAAATCTACCCACACATCACTGCTTACTAATTCCTTCCTTCCCTCTTTAACGGGAGAGCGAGGAAGAGATCTCCATTTCTATTTCTACATCTCTCCATGCTTTCTTTCCCTTTAATCCTCTGACACCACCGCCGCATCCACAACCTGTTCGACGAAATGTCGCACTCCACTGAGATGCCTCCTGTTCGCGCTAACAAGGCCTCCGACCTCCCGTTCGACTTCGACACAGCTCTCAGCCTGGAAACCGACAAACCTGACTCTCCAGTTTCTACACTCTTCACACACCAAACCACCAGCACTACCACCTCCACTAGCTCCTCCGCCGGCTCCTCCCTCGCCGGTCGCCGCACCCATTCCGGCGAAATCCTCTCCCACCCGTTTCCTAAACCGGGTCACCGCCGTACCGGTTCAGGTTCCCTGTTCTTCTCCAACACCAACACCACCAGTGTCGGTACGCACACCAACAGCACTGCCAGTTCACCAGTGACCAACCTCTTGCCAGCTGGTAACATTTGCCCGTCAGGCAAGATAGCAAAGCCGAGCACGATCCACAAGACCGTGAAGCACCGGAGTGATGTACTTGGTTCTGGCACAGGGAATTATGGCCATGGCAGCATTGTTCGAGGTGGGGCTGCTACTGGTACCGGCACCAGCAGTGAGGATTTATCATCTGTGAAGCGGGCCATGGGAAGCATGGATCTTGAGGAGGTGAAGAGGATCGGCAATGAGCTATACAAAAGGGGCCAGCTCTTGGAGGCATTGCGGGTGTATGATCGAGCGGTTGGTATGCAACCTGATAACCCTGTTTGTAGGAGCAACAAAGCAGCGGCCTTGATTGGTTTGAGACGGTTCGGTGAGGCAGTGCGAGAGTGTGAGGAGGCGGTACGGTTGGATCCAGGTTTTAGCCGGGCCCACCAGAGATTGGCTTCTCTTTTCTTGAGGTAGTTGCATAAATTTTTTGATTGGTTGTTGATATTTTTTAGACGTGGCTGAGTTGGAAAGCCCATTTTGTTTCTATAATCTTATCGGATATGATTTGTTCTTAAGTAAATTTATGTAATGACCCTTCACAATTTGCTGTTCATATTTTCAGCTTGAAAGTCATGTAATTTTCTCTTTGCCAGGTCAGCTCTTTAAGTAGCAATTTCTGAACTAACATAAGCATTTTACATAGTCCATTTCTTGATGTTTATAAGGGTACTCTTGCTTGATATTGAGCTGCCCTGCTATAGATATGTTTTTTTAAATTTTTTTTATCTTATATTCCATCAGAAACAGAGTCCTTAGTTTGAATTGATTCAAATACAGGTTAGGTGTGGTTGAGAACTCAAAGAAGCACCTTCTCCTTGCTAGTGCACAACCTGATTTGATTGAGTTACATAAACTTCAAACACTGGAAAAGCACTTGACTCGTTGTGCAGATGCACGTAGATCAGGTGACTGGAAAAGCGTCTTGCGAGAAACAGATTCAGCCATCACAGCTGGGGCCGAGTCTTCTCCACTGGTTAGTCTCTACATATACTGGCTTGTGCGGATGACTTCTCGGAAACAAAAATGTGTTAAATTCATATAAATTATTTGCTTATTTTTAATGTAGATAACAGCAGTAGACAAGGATATTCCATATCTACTGTGTTATGCCCAATTATTATTTTTTTTGCAAACATACATTGGCTTGTGCGCATGACTTTTGGGAAAAAAAATGTGTGAAATTTATGTATATTATATGCTTAGTTTTAATGTACATAACAGCCGTAGATAAGGAATATCCTTATCTACTGTGTTATGCCCAATTATTATTTTTCTTTGCAAGCAACATATATTGAATACCTGAAAATAAATAATGTATATCTTCTAGTTGTAATTTCGTTCTGGCTATGAGAAAATTTTGGAAACTACATTTGATGCCAATTGATATAACATGTTGTTGTATTATTGATTTTATTATGTTTTGTTGTGCGTATTTCTTCTAAAACCATTGTTTCTAAATATACAAAATGAATTATTATTATTTTTATAATGCTGTACTATGCCTGACTTCTGAGTTCTGATTATACTACTTGCACATTATACCCCATATTGCAGTATTGTTTGCGTAGCTGTATTGAAATTTGACCTTTGGTAATTGATAATTGCAGATATTTGCTTCAAAGGCGGAGGCGTATCTTCGGTTGTACCAGATTGATGACGCTGATCTGGCTATATGTGATGCATGCAAACTCGACTCGTCATTTTCTTTTTCAGTAGATACTAAGTTTTTTGGGTTTCTTGGGAACTCTTACATACACTATGTTCACGCCCTTGTTGAAATGACCCGAGGAAGGTAAGTTCGTATGTTTTGATGAGCTATTCTAAGTTACAAGTTATTATAATGTTTCTTGCAATGATACTTATGTTTTGTTAAATTACCCATCTGGACAGATTTGAGAGTGCGGTTGGGGCAGCTGAGAAAGCCAGGAAAATTGATCCGGCAAACTCAGAATTGAACTCCTTCACAGTCACCATAAAATCAGTTGCGCGGGCCCGCTCACTGGGAAATGAACTGTTTAACTCAGGGAAGTTTCTAGAGGCATCCTTGGCCTATGGTGAAGGATTGAGGCACGATCCCTCGAATCCTGTGTTATATTGCAACAGAGCCGCATGCCGGTACAAGCTAGGCCAGTGGGAGAAGTCCATTGAAGATTGCAATGAGGCCCTCCGAATCCAGCCAAATTACACCAAGGCCCTTCTCAGGCGGGCTGCCTCATATGCTAAGGTTAGGATCCTTACAGCATTGTATTTATATATGCTTAATTCTGTTTCTTTTCTTCAGAAAATTTTCAAAAGTGGTAACAAAATCCTAATCTTGCTGGATTTTTTTTAAAATGCTGTTGTTTTCCTAATTGGATATTGTGACATAGTATGGTTGTCCGACATGACTGATCTTACAGAAAAAAATAGTCTCTATGCTGTTGTTTGGGGTAGTAGGTGCTCAATTTATAATCTTATACTGAATCTGCATATTCAATAATATTGCCGTGAAGTCACTCAAAATTTTATTGATGCTGAAAAAATGGTAGTATTAGAAAATTTAACAGTGGAAGGGTAGAACAGTAGGTAATGGCAGAAGGAACAAGCCTCCAAGGAAGATGACTTTATTTAAAAAAAATATGGCTTGATATGTTTTACATCACTATAAGAGCACTATTTATGCACCTTGCGTTTGGTTAGTGAAGTAAAAGTAAAGTGGATTAAATACTATATCACTTTAAGGCATTGGTACTTGGTAATAGTGAAGTAGATGAAATATATTGAATAACAAGGCCTAATTCCCCTGATGTAAATAACTAAGCATGACAGGTGTAGTTGAAAATGTAGATGCTTTAACTTTACTCCACCTGTAGAGGTGCATTAACTTTACTATACCTCAAAACACCTTCATGCACTTCCTTCTGGTGCATGAAAACAACTGAAAACACTTAAAAACCACTATTCCACATGCCAAACAGACACTCACTCTGTCCCAACACTATTTTAGTGTAAATATTAGTGGGGGTCTAACTCTAACCATACTAAATGTGAAATTGGCAACTGGGAATTGTTGCATACTCCATGTACTAACCTGACACATGCCGTATCTTAAAAACTGATCAGATAGAGAGGTGGGCCGAGTCGGTTAAGGACTATGAGGCATTGAGGAAGGAATTGCCAGGAGACACTGAGGTGGCAGAGGCGCTGTTTCATGCGCAGGTAGCCCTCAAGTCGTCCCGCGGCGAGGAGGTCTCTAACATGAAGTTTGGCGGTGAGGTTGAACCAATCTCTGGTCTCAACCAGTTCCACACTGCCATTTCTTTACCTGGTCAGTTTTGTATTTTCAAAAGTTAAAAACCTATCCATTTATTCATTCAACCTAATTTTTTATGATTCCATTACTGTATGTTGTTCAATGGTTACTGGTCCCAACCAGTGCCACTCTTGAAAAGTAACATGGGAAAATACAAAGTGCCTTATCCTGGAGTGAAGTCAGTAATTAAAACGATTCTACCAAAGGTGAAGTCAATAAAATAAAATCACTCAGTCAGGTCGTACTCACAAGTTTGTGTTATTGCAATGCTACTTGACTATTGAATTTATTCTTTCTGTTCTGTAGGCGTGTCTGTTGTACATTTTATGGCTCCATTAAACCCACATTGCTCCCAAATGGCTCCTTTTCTTGATGCTCTGTGCGCGCGGTACCCTTCTGTAAATTTTCTCAAGGTTAGATTTTTCTTTCGTGTGCTTGTAATATATATATTTTTTTAATTTAATACCCTTCAGACATTAATGGGATACATGGGTGAACTTTAGGTGGATGTAAATGATAACCCAGCAGTTGCCAAGGCAGAGAATGTAAGAATGGTACCGACATTCAAGATTTACAAGAATGGAAATAGGGTCAAGGAGATGGTTTGCCCTAGCCAACAGCTATTGGAGTATTCAGTCAGACACTACGGATTTTAAAACATTCATGTTTTTTATCATCAAAATCCCGAAACCATTTCACGTTACACCGAGCAGTACTTCATTCAACCTAATCATTCATTTTTCTATTGTTTCATTCACCGTCATTGTCACCGACTCAACATAATTCTTTCATGGTCTCTTGAGGACCTGTTCTTATTTGATAGCAATGGTATCCACATTTAATTACGGCACACGGCGATATGTTCTTGTTGGGGATACAAAAAGTTTAGAGGGTATTTTTTTTTTCGTTTTTCTTTTCTTTTTTCTTCCTTTGAAAAGAAAAAGGTTGCGGGGGTGGGGGTTGTTGCCAAGGGAATTTATTAAAATGCATTACGAAGAGATGGTGCGATTGCATATAAGGCTGTACTTTTGCTATTATAAGTAGGTGTAAGACTTCAAGTTATCATTGTTAACCTGAGGCCAGTTCATTCTGATTCATTTATGTTGTATAACAAAATTCAATTATAAAATAGAACATTAAATTACATCTTGCATCTTTTTATTTGTGTAATTGCCGTTGCCCTTGTCTTTTTAAGCTATTACTTCCATCCCAGCTGGAGATGATGTACATTTCCATTCGTTATATTCTGTCTTTTGTTGTTTTCTCCTCTTATTTAAAATTAAGAATACGCTGGGTGAGAAATGCATTAATGTAGTTGCTGAGACTTTGTTTTCCAGTTATGAATCCTTTGTCCTGCTCTGCTCTTCCATGTCTATAATTGGTAATTGATTGGACACTATTTGCAGATTTAAACAGTTGCTGGACCATGTTGGATCCACTTCAGTCTTTAGTAGGTCCATACCCCAATTGCTTTCTGACCTGAGACAGACAGAATTAGACTGTCAATCCATGTAAATATATATATATATATATATCTAATAATGGTAGACAAAAGATAGCGTTGGATGGTCAAATCTTACTAAATTGCTGAGAAACTTTTTGACTCTGTTCCTCTCCCACGTAACGACTTAAAATAAATTATGATACTGGTTTATCTCAGGCTATTTTATGCACTAGTATTTGATAATTGGAACTTATTTAATTAGGCATAATGATGCAAACAAAATGAGCAACATTTGTGCTAGATTGCAGTGCACTCGTTTAAAATTACCTTTAATTTTCTGTAAATTACACTTCTGAGAAGAAGACAATAGATATGTCATATGTGGAATCAAAATACAGCATCTACTCTATTTTTCTTTTTCTTTTTTGGTAGTAAAGCCCGTGGGCTTTTCTGATCCTCCAACGACTATGCTTAAAAGATGAAATTTCAGATTGAATATCAGTACTCCAATCAAATAATCTGTTTTTTTTTTTGATTCTATGCATCTTTTTTATTTTTTTTACGTGTAGAAGTATATATACATGGAAATTGTATTATCTTTCTGACTGGTATGGATTTCTTTCTATTTTTAAATGTTAGTTAAGGAATTTTTAATTGATTGATAATTGATTGGTCATATTTTCATTTCTATTTGGTTTTTTTATATTATTTAAAAAATGTTATTTGTCATTTAATATGTCATTTTGTATGAGATTTTTTTTATGAAAATATGTCAAAAATATAAAAAAACACGTCATATAATATGTCATTTAAGAAATGTTATTTGTTATTTAGTTTTAATTATTTTATGAAAATATGTTATTTTGTATGTTTTTTTTTAATTATTTTGTCATAGGTTTCCGTTGCAATGCATGAGCACGATACTAATAAGAGTTTTACAAAAGTTACATTACATGCAAATTAAAAAGAAAGAGACGGATATTTACATTATGAAGTAATAAGACATATTAGCTAAAAACTGCTATGATGAATTTAAAAGAAACATTATGGTGGCTTCAAAGTTGGAAATGTAAAGCCTTGAATTCCTCTTTTAATTGCCTCCCTTTGATCGCCAATTAATGGGCTGTTGGAAGTGCAGTTGCAATCTTGAAAGGCTCCAAAGAGGAAATTTGTGCGCAGGCCTTCCAATGGTACTTGTTATTTGTGAAAACATTGTGCAGTAACCACGGCCCAAGCTTGCATAGTAATTTCTGTAAACGAAAAATGTTTGGAGAGAAGAAATAACTTATTTCGGAGTAACTCAAATATTACTCTATGTTACTTCTGTTTTACTTTTTGTTTGACGGATTAAATATGAAGTAAGAGGTGGAGTAACCTCTCACAATCAAATATGGTCATAGAGTTTAGAGGTGCTACTTTTACTCGATTACCCGGATTCAATTCGGAACCGAACCAGAACCGACCCGGGTCTGATTAATTTGGATAGGATATGGTTTAAAAAATATAACCGGTTAAATTATGGGTACGGTTACAAAATTATTAATTTAATATCCGATTCGGATCCGACCCAAAACCAATACTGTAATGGATAGGATATGTGTTTGATTTAATTATCCAACCCATAACTGAGCCCTACACGATACCCGTATAAATACCCGATAAAATGATAATACCATTTCTTTATAGCTATTTATATAAAAACATATATTAATAACTATAAAAAGACAATCATTTGTAGTATACTTTAATTTCTTGAATGAAATTTATTGCTTTTTTCGCACAGATCATTGAAATCAAATGTCATGTTCACATTTTACCTATAAATTTTTGAAACTAATTAATTCCTTTCTTGATTCGTTGTCTACCATATACTTGTCTTTCTGCACGGATCATTGAAATTTATTGCTCTCTTCACTGATTGAAACAAATTGATATTAATATTCTATTCATGAATTTTTAGAACCATAGAATGCCGAAATTTTTATTTCTAACATTTAAAAAAAATAAATTAACCAAATAACCACGGTTTTCTAACAATTCTAATTCTAGCACGGCCGCAGAACACCGGAGCGGCCCCATATGAGGGAGGCCGTAGAATGCCGGAGCGGACCCAGGGCCGCTATATGCCGGAGCGGCCCCTTTTTTTTTATCTGATTCTGAAGTTGATTATGATTTTGTTTTGAAATTTTTTATCAAAAATGTAAAGTTTGTACTGGAAGTTGTGTGCAATTACTTATGTTTGAAATGTCGTTTAATCTGAAATTGTTGTTCGTCGTTTGTTTGATCAAAAGAAACATTACAATAGAACAAGGAGCCATATAAAGAAGCATACAATAGAACAATGCTAATGTTATCGGAAATTACAAATACGTCTAATTAACCGAAAATAAACAACATTTTTACGAGTACAATTAAAAAAGCAACATTAACTCTCAATCTCGTGCAGCTCGAGCAGCTCTATTTTGTCTTTCTTATGTATCTCGGCCGGCTTGGTGTCCTCATCTCCTATTATGTAGAACGTCCATCCACATCGGAATTCTGTTGTGCTGTCTTCTGCCCACAGAAATATTTTTATCCTCTGGAACAAGGACCGGGCCATCGTGTTGAGGCCATTCCGACTGATTTCCAAACACATGCCATTGAGCGCTCCATGTGTTGATCAGTGTATGGATGTGATAGTAGTGACTTACAAAGACTCCAGGGTCGATGCCTCGGAGACGACAAGTTTGATCCGGATCATATGCCTCGGAGACGCCAGGGTCGATGCCTCAGAGACGACAAGTTTGATCCGGATCCACTTCTTCATCGGTTTCATCCGGATCACAAGTTTGACCCCAATGAGCGGTCCGACTAGATGAAGGCTGGTCAGTCTGGGATGGGGCCCGACGGGAGGGTCGGTCCCTCTGAACTGGGGCCCGACTACTGGACGGTTGGTCAATTTGGACAGGGGACGGACTAGAGCTGGATGAGTTACCCCGACTACGACCCTGGATTAACCTCATAGCTGGGTTCGAACGCCGGGCTCTGGTAACCTCCACATATAGGTCAATTATCTTGTATGCACCCCCAGAAAAACTCATGGTTTGGTTGTACAATACCTGCCGGACTCCCTCATTTTGAATTGGAAATAGTTGGAACCAGGTTTGTGCCGAACTAGTCGGCATACTAATTTTGGCATCAATTTTAAGGTCATACTGACCCTGATCCAACCCCAAATTCTGACATATATTTGATTTAAGTCCCAAATAATCAGTACCCGGCAATACCGGGATCACAGTAACAGGTCCAATACTATAGTAAACTCCATTAGGACCTATTAAAACATCCCCACCAGTGTAGATGGATACCATAAGAGCCATTTTTTCAATCCAATACAGATGAAACCTATAATTAAAAATTAACTAAATTAATTATTCTAATTAAATTATTAATCTACTGAAATAAAAATAAAAAATTTAAAAGAAGAGAGAAAAAACTTACAGATCAGAGAGCTAACTCAGGAGAGAGAAGGTGTGAGAGTGTGGAATGAAATTTCGCTGTCATTTTTGGGATATAAAGAACAGGGGCCGCTCCGGCATATAGCGGCCCTGGGTCCGCTTCGGCATAGTGCGGCCCCATATGGGGGTCCGCTCCGGCATTCTGCGGCCTCCCTCATATGGGTCCGCTCCGGTCTTCTGCAGCCGTGCTAGAATTAGAATTATCAGAAAACCGTGGTTATTTGGTTAATTTATTTTTTTAAAATGTTATAAATAAAAATTTCGGCATAGAATGAAATCACCAAATATGCATACTTGGCATAAGGGTGTAAAGCGTATAAAGAAAAAAAGAAAAAAAGAAAAGAAAAACATAAGTAGGGGTGTTCATTGTGTCGGTTAAGTTAAAACCGAATTAAAATTGTCAAATTGAAATTTTATTCGGTTTTATAAAATATAACTAAACTAATCGAATTAAACTCGTCAACCGAATTAAAACAATCAAATTAAATCTTAATTTGTTTGGTTGAATCAAAATAAGAATGATTAAATTTTTAAAGATCAAAACTCAATACATATACAAATACATTTAATAATTATAAAAATAAATATCAATTATATATATATATATATATATATATATATATATATATATATATATATAGAATCTGGCTAATATGCTACGCGTAACATAGAGGGCCTCCGTGCTACGGCTTAATTTTTTAGTTTTCAAAATCCTAACGGTCGATCCGAACCGCTCAACATGATCTCCATATGAATATGTACTTGCAAACCAAATTTTACATTTTTTAGAATTTTTTTACTATTTATTAAGCCACTTTGAAAATTACTGATCCAATGGTCCAGAAGATTTTACTGTTACGTACAAATTACTGTTTTTTCAAAGTGGCTTAATAAATAGTAAAAAAATTCTAAAAAATGTAAAATTTGGTTTGCAAGTACATATTCATATGGAGATCATGTTGAACAGTTCGGATCAACTGTTATAATTTTGAAAACTCAAAAATTGAGCCGTAGCACGGAGGCCTCTATGCTATGCATAGCACCGTAGACACTTCCATATATATATATATATATATATAAATAAGTTGTTGATGCACATATTATTCAATTTTATACAAAATTTCAAATTTAACTTATCCTTTATGAAAATATGTTAATTACTGGGTCATATCCCACCCGAACTGGGTGGATAGATGTTATAAAATATCCAAAACAAAATATAAATTTTTGATATTACAATCATTATATATAAAGTATAGATTTGAACCAAAGTATAAAAAATTCGACCGGTTCAGTCTTTTCTGTTTTAAAAAATCTAAACTGAATTGAACATAAAAAACCAAACTAATTCTAAAATTCAACCGAGCTGATCCATTTAAACCGAAAAATCGAACCATTTAATCCGAAAAATCGAAACATTTAATCCAAACTTTTTCGATTCAGTTAAAAACAAAATAAACTGGACCAATAGACATCTCTAAACATAAGGAGCAAAACGAAAATTTCGACTCCGCTAATGACGGGTCTCAAAAACAGTTTAGTGGAATTAGAAACAAAGAGTGCTAAGTGGTAAAAGCGAAAATAAATCCCTTTCAGAAAATATATTGATATCTAAAGATTGTTTTCTCTTACAAAAGTTTAACGGTCTACTTCTCACTTGGTCAGAGAAGGCATGCTTATCTTTGTAACTGTATCACAAATAATTTTGATAATTACAATTTTGCCATCAAGCCCATTATCTGGCTAAAAGTACGTACTAGATAACCTCTAGTCAAAGATAATGAAAAAAATGTACATTTGTACTACAGAAACCAAAATAGTCAAAATTGCCGAAGTAATTACTAGCATCATCAAATTAACTAAATAAACTTTTTTAATTGTACCTTAATTGTTGAGTTTTCTTCTATGTTTGGATGACACAAGAATAGAGGCTATTCTAGAATAGGAGCTATTCGGAATAGCAATGTGCATCCAAACAACATTTTTGCTATTTGGAATAGCTAGAATAGCTGCTATTCTCTATTCCTTATAAATGTTGGAATAGCTACTATTCGGAAGTGTGAAGAGAAAAAAAATACTTTATTTTTTGTTTTCCGCCAACACAGTCCCGAAATGACAAATTTGATACTACTTCCGCTATCTCCATGTTGTGACAATTCGTTTGAGATCCCACTTGCCTATCTTTCCTCTTAATTAGCACTTTGTTAACACTATTTTTTATTGGTTAGAGCTATTCACTATTCCACATGTACAATTCAAACAACATTTTTACTAATCTGAATAGCATCATTTTCACACTAATCTAAAAATCACTATTTTTTCTCTATTCTCATTTCAAATTTTCACTATTCTAACTATTCTAGCTTCTATCCAAAAAGAAGAAGATAATAATCAGCAAACTAAGCTTTCTGCATGTCTAGATAGTTTCACAATTAGTGCTATTATCATCAAGTTAGCAAACCTCAGGCTGATTATGGAAATAATTAATTAAATAGATAAATGAAGAAAGAATTTTCATTCTAAAACATCTTCTTCTTAATTTTTTTATTGGATGATGTGACTGATGATGTCATGTTAATAAACTAACAGCTTGTTGTTCCGGATATATAACCTTTTTTTTCCATGTTGTATGAATGTATGAATTCACAATTAGTACCACCACAAATTCACCATATATTTTATTTTTAAATAATTTTGTAGATCTAAAAATCATCAGAACCTCTGAGATATATACTTCATGCAGTCTAACTGATAGCATACTGTGAGGTACTTGATCAACTGAATTGCTATATTTCATGATGCAAATTTTGTTCCAAAAAACCAAAATAAATTGCAACTGGCAGCTGCCTGGCCGATGATACCATCAAAGTTAACCAATTTAATTTCTTGACAGATTCAGGTCTTTGATCACCTCAAGGGCGTGCTTCAGAATCCATCAAAGGAGAGATATATATGAAACGAAAGGGATCGAGGTGAAAAAGGCAGCAATTTCACCTTTGCTATATTTCAATTTGAAATTACAAAATTATTATGTCTTTGTTCAATATTCAGCGCAACTCAAATTTGCTCTCCTTTTCTCACCTCCCCTCACCTCCAAATTTTATAGTTCTGGAGCAAGTAATCGGCTACAGTTAGATCTAGTTAGGCCTCGACTCACCTCCGCTCTCTTTCATTCCCTTTGTGTACCCCCTTTTGAGCTAGCTCTAAGACTCGTCAGAACGTTATTTAGTACGACAATCGGCATGTAATGTAGATTTTGTCCCACGAAATTTGCTGTACCAACAAGAATTTGTTAGTATCCGTGAGAGTAAAAGTGCTTAACAACATTGGTATTCTTGCAAATACTCCTGTCGGTAATAATGATACTTTTAAAAATAATAAATTTTATCGAGTTATTCTTGCGAATACTCACATATTCTTATTAAAAAAAATTAGTAGACAATATTTAAAATAACATATAATTATAATTAAATTCTATCAACGCAGACATTAAATTTGGAATTTGTAATAGAATAATAGTTTAATCGCTTAATTATATTTTAACTGCCACAAGGAGTAAAGTTATCAATATATTTGAAAACAAAACAATATTTTTCTTTTAGTAAAGGAGGTCAAGTTATCCAACTATTTAATATTTACAATTTTTTTTAAATTTCTTTGAATTTCAAACCTGCAAATTTTACCAGAACAATATTATCTTTGCTACTAAAACAAAAACTGATTCTGAGCAAACAATGTTAAGTTTGAATGCATTATCAAGTTTTTAGTCCCTATTATATATTATCTGAATGTGTTTGTAAATGCATTTTAAATTTTATTCGCTTAAAATGAGTTAGTTACGGGACAATCAGACAATCTTTTAACAATCACAAGAGAACTCGCATGTATCCATGCACTGTCCAACACAGATATACATAGAAATCAAATTACAAGGACAAAATGAAATCTTAACCGTTAGACTATAAGCACACATTTAACATTTTATAAAGAGGGCTGAAGTATATAAAAACTTTAACAAAATAGAAATTCAATTAAATTTCAACCTACGCGATTTAAAATTTCAAAATTATACAATGACTTAGCACCTTCTGGACTAAGCGTAGATCCGCTCCTGAATACAGATCTGGATTTTGTAAGGTGCTCAAATTTGAAGTTTGGATTAAGACCATCCAATCCAATCATCATATGTGGTAGCACGAATATTGAAGCTAGTTATACCGTACGATCAGCGTATACCGTACGATCTGCGTGCAGTACATTACTTTGAAGCGTGCGCAGCAGGTGATCCGAAGCATAAATGTTTCTGGTTTTTGTACGAGAAAAGCAACAGGGTCAAAGTGACTGGTGAGACTAAAAAGGGGGACTTTTCAGGTAAGGCAAACCTTCCTAAGTAAATTTTCAACAATTAATAAAATAAAAAAGATTTTTTCAATAATTGTGTATCTAATTGTTGAAACAGATCAGGTGTAGAGAATAAAATCCGAATTAAGTGACTAATTGAGGTACTGACGCACTGTATTACGCACTGCGGGGGTATTATCGACTTTTTGCCTCGTGCTCAAATGCTTAATTAATTAATTAATATGGTAATTTGGATTTTGTTACCGTGGCTATGTGCCTTTTAGCCTTTATACGACCAAGTTAATTAATTAATTAATGGACTAGATCATTCTATATGATATGATTAGGATTTAAGAATATCTCTGCTGGTGGGCCCCACGAAATAGTTAAATTTTTACTCTGTATATCATTAATGATAAAATATAATTTTAATTTTAATTTCAAAAGACTGATAATAATACTAGATTATGAATACTATGATAGTTATATGAATTCACTTAAACTATTAAATTTTAAATGGCACACATTTTATATGTTTACCTCTGCAGTAAATTAATGGGAAACTTTAGAGATATATAACAAATATTTTGAAATATAAAAACACAATTATTTGCTAAAAGCCAAGGGCAAATTTTATTTTAGATTAAGAAAATTCATAAAAATAGTTTTACAAATATTATACTTAGTGTTTTTAAATGCGGCTACATATGAGTATGCGCTCTGCTGCCACGCTCAAAATGTCATTATTTACATATATGCGGATTTGAATATGCGGCCGCATATTCAAATCATACAGACACTTAATACTACATGTGTCACCATCCATGCAGACACCTAGATTTGATTAGAGTTTCTGTTAGGGTACCACATTTCAAGAAATTAGAATTTTATGGAATTATTCTCACCCAATTTTCAAAAATTAGTATGATTAAATTTATCAAATGTAAAGAGAACTTTCATTGCATTAAAACAAGTAAACTGTTCTATATAACACGATTAATACAAAATATTGAAAATAATAACATGCTTCTCAAATATACGGAACAACAAAAATATAAATACAACTTTTAAGACATACATAATATTGGATTCTTATTGCTTGCGACGACAACATAAACTGTTTCAAAACAAAATTACAATAATTAAAATTTCAACGATAAATATAGATATACAATAATAAATAAAATAATCTTCCTTTCTAAAAAAATATTTTACATTTTTACAATATTAATTGAGGTAGGTAGTCACTTTTTATCCTCGCGGATACTGTCTCATTCTTGTAGTTTGTCAGTGTCACTATATGTCCAACCGGTGACTCGGTTATTACTATGTTAAGTAGAACAACTTCATTATCCATTTTTTTTTTTTAATATTTGTTCAACTTCCGTGATGATAAATGGCACTGTTGCACAAGAAATTACAGGAAATACCACCACAGAAGAACTAACATGGATGATTTTTTTTTTTGCCATCATAAATATTAACACAAAAATGAACAGATTACGTAGCACATTTAAACACCATTAACTAATCTCTCAAGAACTCAAGCAGCTCCTCCATTGTTGGCATCAATCCTACATAACCTCCATGTTGCAACACATTATTAACCTTGGTGGATATTGTCTTCTCATCTGATCGTATGGATAGTCGGTCGACATGTCGGAGCCTATAAGCCACGCGGAATCTTTCCCGGTGAGATTTTGTACGACCGATTTGAACTGATCAGCTTCTGTCTCGACAACCTTTGTCACTATTACCTTCACCTTCATATATTGCTGTCTTCTATCCATTTGAAAATGAAAAATTAATTGCTTTCTCAAAAGCAAATTAATGAAAAAATGGCAATTGGGAGTGAGAAAAATCAGGGAAATATACAGCCGGAAATTAAAAACAAAGCAATATATATTTTTTGTTGAATATGGAATATTGGTGAAGTGAGAGATATAGGAAAGGGTGTGTATGTGTGTGTGTATATATATATATATATATAGGTGCGGTTTTGTATGTAGATTAGCAACAGGCCTTGGTCAAGTACTCAAGTAAGACTAAATGGGGATTTTTGGGGTCAAACATGTGCCTAAAATATTGGACATCCAATAACGGATCTACTGGTTTTGTATAACCATTAGCCCGTTATTCACCCTGGAACAACTCACTAACTCAAGTAGTATATATCTTTGAGGTGTACATGTACATTAGTTATAAGAATCAACATTTGATCTAGTGATAAGGGCACATGGCTCCCATGTGCGTGGTCATGGTTTGTAAGACTGTAACATAAATAGGAGTTTGAAAGTGTGTTGGGTGGCTTAATCTCCAACTCATGATTAAAAAAAAAATATATATATATATATATATATATATATATATAAATTAATTATGTGTTTTGGTTTAGATTTCTTTTGATATATTTGGGACTATATATAAGGTTATTTTTCTATTAAACTCTTTGTGACCTTAATTTGTAATTTTATGAATCAAAATTAAATTCTTGATTAGTACCAATAACTTATGGTTTACCTTTACTATGTTATTAGAAACGCAACTTATTTCCAATTTTTTTTAAGTATTAATTAGTTTTTGTTTAATTTGCAAAATTAGCCAAAATATAAAGTTATTGTATTATTGTGTAAACAGTATCTGTTGTAAAAAATATTGAATTACTTGAACCTCTCCTTGTATTAAGCTAATTGGGTTTGAAAATTGGAAAGAGATCCGAACAGCATGAAAATCCGAAATGAGGTAATGTAGTACGTAAGCTGGGGTATTATTAATTTGATAAATTTGGACTTTCACGTGGCCTTAGCCTTTATGCGACCAAGTTAATTAATGGACCAGATCATTGTTTAATTGCTCAACGAGTCTCTGTTAGGATATAGGAACCGTGTCCAACAGTCTAATCGGTGTCTCTGTTAGTGGGGCCCACGGCCCACGAAAGAGTCCCCTTTCGCATTGTTTAATTGCTCCTGTTTATCATAACAGATATTTTTATACGCTGTCTCCCATTAGAGCGGGAAGAATGGCACGGCGGAGCCGGTTCCGTTACGGAACGGCACGGTTACGATACGGAATGGCACGGCACGCGTGTCAGTTTTGTGCTGTGACTCGCGTGTTCCGTGTCGTGCTCATCTTTTGAAACTTTGGCATGGCACGGCACGGCACGTGAAAGATTTAGTCACGACACGTAGTCACGCGAGTCATGTGTAATTAGGACAATTAGATATTGATTTAATAGTGAATCTTGAATAAACTAACATAAATTATTATTAAATGGTCACAGCACGTTTAGGCAGGGCGTAACTTACATGGCGTGACCATTCGCATGTTGTGATCACCCCTTGATATTTTGATCACGGCACGACACGGCACGTGAAAAATTAACTTGGTCATGACCCGGCACAGTACGAGACCAAAGTCACGGCGTGTTAGTCACGGCACGGCACGACACTTTTTTTCCACTCTATCTACCATTACTGTTGAACTATAAGCAACATATTAATTCTTTATAAAACAATGATAAACAATTAATTACACATATTATTAATTTTGCAATGTGCTATTCAACAGAAGATGTTAGACCATCCTCAACCCTCATTGTAAACCAATTACAAAATTTAATGAGATTCTTTTCACCTTGGGGCTCCGACAAATTATCCAATAGCTTCCTTAATGATTTGTCTTATTTTTTGTTTGTGCAATCTATACTCTTTAGTCCTTTCCTTTTGTTATCTGAAATATTAATTTTTAGAGATTGGTGACCGATTTTATAAGTTCCATGAAGATTGTGAATAGTTCCTTTCTCATTCATAAGGAACTTTTCTCTCTTCAAGATTTTACTTTCGATCAAATAATTTGAGTTCAAATTTTTTCTCTAATATATATATAGAATCCTGCTAATATCATAACTTTATAATTTCATCATAAGTTACAACGAGTTAGTTTTTGTCATTTTAAAGTCGAAACAGTCAATCCGAATTGCTCAACATGATCTTCATAGTAACATGTGCTTGGATACCAAATTTTATATTTTTTGAAACTTTTTCCTATTTTTTTAGATAGGTACAAAATCACGGTCATTAGCACATGTTATCCCTCTAAATTTCAAAAGCTCACAATTTATCCATGTTATTGTCTTTTCTATTAAAAGAAAATTTAATTTATAAAGTTTCTATTTTACTCTTTATTTGAAATATAAAAAATATGTGTCATGTTTAAGAGAAATATTCAAGCATGTTTAAGAGAAATGTTCAGTTTTCTAATTAGTCAGCGGTGAAAACAAATTGTGTTCATATCTTAATTGTGAAATGCACAACAAGCGTATGCCTAAAGTGTTAGAAATGTACTAATAGGCCAGAATATCATGGGCCATATTAATAATTAATATGGATCAGGTCTTAATGGGCTAGGCCCGAATTTCTGTCTATTCTCATCTGATCTGATCTGATCTGATCAGATCAGATAAGGTTTTCTGTAGAGGCTCCAACAAAATGGTGCAAGTGAACAGGCTCAACGAACTGGTGCGATCTGTTATAAATATACAATAGCATTCGGTTTTTGTGTTCCAAAATTATGTTCATTTTCTATTCAGAAAACGAGAGAGAGAATAAGAGAGAAAAGACGGGTCTGTTAATTCGGTACTAGCATACCGAATTTCAGAAGTGTGTCAACCTGTTCGTGTGGATACTGATAGAGGCGTGACTGCTGGGCTGTTGCGTGAATCCGACACGAGAAGGAAAGGAGAAGAAGGCTACTGCTAGACTAGACTTGACGTTTCCGCTGCACTGCGCGTCTAGTGGTAAATTCTTTATTAATCTTGGAATTAGTTTTATACATGGATTCTGGTTTTCGGGTAGTGAACAAATCATGAATTGACAAAATTGTTGCACTATTAACCTACCCGAAACCCTACGTAAAGGCCACTATATATGTGTCACAAGTAGAAAAATAAACCAATTGTTCTCGAAAACCAATCAAACTAGAACATTTTTCTTACACATACCACATTTTTTTTTTTTTTTTAGTAAAGAATAAAATAGAAACTTTATAAATTTATAATGAGTTTTAACAATAAATGCAATAAATATAGATAAATTTTTGAAATTTAAATAGGTAAATATGATATTATGAATTTTAGAGAGGAAATAAGTAATTTCAAAATTTGGAGGTATATACATGAAATTCCCTTTATTTTTTGTTTGATGTGACTATATTTCAACATGGTTCAAAGTACACTACGGCCTGTTTGGCCACGTTTTCGGAACAAGAACGGGAATGGGTTCGGGTCCAATTTGAACTGAAACAGTACTGTGCGTGTGGGGTTTTTTTTTCACGAAGTCAGAGTGAATTTTTTTTTCTCCACGCGCACAATAAATTAAGCGCCGAACAAGACCTACTTAATTGAAGACCAATATACCGTATTGAACTAAACTCTGTTTATTTTTATTATCTGAAACATTAATTATCAACACATGTTGTTTCAATATAGCATTATGAGTCAAATTCAAATTAATATAATTAACTAAACCACGTCATAAGTTTTCGTTACCATTAATTATTACAGTTTCACTTCTTCATTATATTTAAAATTTTATAAATTCAAATGTCAAATTCAAACGCACCAAAATTAATCTAACATAAATATAAACGCAAATCTAACACAAAGTTTATAATTTTGAAGATAATTTTATATTAGTCAAAAGACAAATATAAACGCACCAAAATTAATCTAACACACTTTAGACTTGCATATTTTATGGTCTCTTGGTAGGGGTGTAAACGGATTCGGATTATCTGCTCCGAATCCGTCTAATATCTGAATCCGTTTAATTCGGAGCGGATAATAACCGGATATGAATCCGGATATTAAAAAAAAAAATCTGATTTTTTTTTCTTTACTTCAGTTTTCTCTTATCCATTAATTCTATATGTTGTAGCACCTTTAATCACTTGTTTTAAACACCTCCATCTAACCTTTTGTTTATTTTCTTATTTGCTTTTTTATTTTTTAGTTTTCTTAATTAGTATTTGTATATTAAGGACCATGACTCAATTATCCAATAATTATTTGTAACGTATCTGTATTCAAATTCGTATTCATGTATTATCCGTTTTGTATCCGTATCTGTTTAAGGTGAATTTGGTTTTACATTTTGACATCCGTTTACTATCGTATTCGTATTCGTATCGGTTCATTGAAATGTGGATATGGTATTAGCATTATCCGCTCCGAATTCGCTCCGTTTACACCCGTATCTCTTGGTCTTGTTTCAAATGAATTCAAGTATATAAAATTTTACAAATATGCTTGTGCATTCCAACGGAAACATATTATAAGAGAATAAAAAAAATTCATATAAAATGAGACACTTTCATAAAAAAATTAAACAATAAAAATAATAATAATACAACAATAAAAAGATAGACCAATATATTCATACAAGTGTAAATCTCATTCTTTAATGACATACTTATGAACTTACTTTTTACTGATACATACCAATTTTTATTTTTATTTTTGTTATGTTGTTTAATGGGAAACAAAAGAAAAAAATCATCAAAATAAATTATATTATTTGTTGTTGTCATATTATTGCTCATGTTATTGCTATAAGGATTATCCTCATCTCCCTGATTTATATGTGTTTGTGTACCTTAAATAGAGAATAAAATCATGTTTACTTAAATAAGATCATTAAATGACAAACAATATTTTTTATATGATATAAAAAAAAATGAAGACATGATCAATCAATCTAAAAATTCCTTAAATGATATTTAAAAATTGGAAAGAAATCAAGATCAAATGAAGACATACTAAATAGACTTATGGTGAGTACGTATCTAAATAAATTTAGACTTCTACACATACAAAAACATAAAAAAGATGCATAAAATCAACAGAAGGCGGACTATTTGGTTGGAGAGCTGATATTTAATCTGAAATTTCAGCTTTTAATCACTGCCGATGGTAGATCAGGACATCTACGTACTTAATATAAGAATAGAGATATGGACTAGTTTATTTTCAAACATAACAAGAACAACATTTTGGCACTAACAATTGGAATATAAATGAGGCTGAGCTAGTAGGGGTGTCAATAGCTATGGTACGGGTCCGTTTGAGACATTTTCATATCCATACCCACTTAAAATTAGTCATATTCATCTGATATCTTTTTACCCATGAAATATTAGCTTACCTATACCCTACATTATAGAAGAAAAAATATGACGTGATTAACTCGTCGTGACTTGGTCATGCTAAAATTTATTTTTACGTGACATGATAAAAATGATGAAGGACAATCACGTCACATGTGGTCACGTGACCGACATTTTTATAATATCCAAAGTTTATTAGAAATTAATATACCCAGGTTTACTGGGAATTAATAAAAATGTCTCTACCGGCCAAAAAATGGTTGGTACCCTATTTAATCAACTACCGGCCATTTTCTGATCGGTACCTGTGGTATATATATGTGTGGAGGGTTGGCCGAATTTTTCACAATTCATTCTATCAAATTTCACACTATCTCTCATAATTTATTCTATCAAATTTCACACTATCACAATTCATTCTCACAATTCATTATATATATGTGTGGAGGGTTACCCGAGCAGATATACAGGGAGGCCGAGGTTGATGTCATTACACTGAGAGAGAGAGTCTGACTGGTTCGAGCGAACGCCGGGTACCAGCTAAGCGATGTCCCCCGATCCGTGGTGGTGATTGTTTTGTACTACAATAAAAAAAAAATCTAAACATAAAATATTACAACATAAAATCTAAACGGAAAATACTCCAATAAACCCTAAAATAGCCAAAAAAATAAAAAATAATCATAATACGGGTACTGGCCATTTTGTACCTGGTAGTTAATAAAAGAAGGTACTGGCCAGAAAATGGCCGGTAGTTGATTAAATAGGGTACCGGCCATTCCGGTAGGGGTATTTTTAGTAATTCCCAGCGAACCTGAGTATATTAATTAATTTCTATTAAACTTTGGATATTAATAAAAATGTTGGGTCATGTGGTGACCACACCTGACGTGACTGGTCATCTTTAATTATTATTTTCAAGTTTAAGTTAGTTCAAAGAAAATAATAGCAAAATGTACCAAAAAATTAAGAAACTATTACAAAATAAATTATAATTAAGAAATAATGTTGAAAAAATTGGTCTAACCACACGTGACGGGACTAGTCATGTTTAGTTATTATTTTGAAGTTTAAGTTAGTTCAAAGAAAATAATAACAAAATGTACCAAAAAAATAAGAAACTATTACAAAATAAATTATAGTTAAGAAATAATGTTGAAAAAATTGATCACGTGATGTGACCGAGTCAATTTGTGTGGCGTGACGTGACTAAGATGGTGGAGGACAGTCACGTCACGCGACACACGATTAACATAACGTGACCGATACACGTGACGTGCCATGAGGTAACTGATAACGACGTGACTAATCCTTCTCAACTCTACCCTTATCATTAAAATATGGGTAACGGAACAAATAACAATAATTAGCGAATAAATTGATAGCATGCATAATTTATTTGAAAAATATAACAAATAAATATAATATATTTAATACAATATGTATCTCATATGACGAAATATAATTTTTTATTCTATTTATAATTTTGATCCAATTATTTTCAAAAATATAATTATTAATTAAATGAAATGATAAATATTATATAAATCAATTTTGCCATAAATTACTAATTAAAAGCCATATAAAATATAAAATAAATTAATTTTTATCATAAATTACTAAAGAAAAGAATTACATAAAATATAATATATTCAATCTAATTATAATAAGAAAATTATATAGTTATATGTATAAATAAAAAATTATTTTATATGAATTTATATTTATTAATTATCTTATAGGATAACAGGTACGGAATAACTCTTACTGATATTCTTATCCAATAAGCTTACAAATTTGTTTTTTGTTATCTATATCCACACCCGATAAGCTAACGAAAAAAAACATTGCCCATACTTACCTTATCGAATACATATGAGTTGGGTAAACAATTAAAAAGATATCAATGTCATACTTACAACTATAGTCACAAGATTCGTGAATTGTTCGAATTCATTTTTTTGGTGATGGCGAATTATTCGCGATTTTTTTCCGAATTTTTTCCAGAACATTTTGTTTTGTTTTTTTTTGCTCCCTTGTAGGACTGAGATCTCTGATCCGGATAATTCCGAATCATTTCCGAATTGTACCTGAATTATTTCCGAATCACAAAACTTTGACCTGGCCGAACCGAAACCGAATAATTTATTTGTCACTATGCTTTAAACTATGATGGATAAAAGAGATCATATGAAGGTGAAGGTAATAGTGACAAAGGTCGTCCAGAAAGTAATCATTCCTCCATAGTTGAAAATAATCCTACATAACCTCCATGTTCCAATACATTATTAACCTCCTCGGTTGATCGTCTTCTCATCTGATCATATTATTTATGATTGATTGACATATCTCAACAACCTTTGTCGTCACTATTACCTTCAACTTCATATCATCTCTTCTATCCATTTGAAAAGAAAAAGAAATATTTAATTGCTTTCTCATAATTAAGCAAATGAAAAAATGGCAATTGGGTGTGAGAAAATAGGGAAAATTAAAACAAAGCAATTTTTTTGGTTGACTATGGATTCGGTGAAGTGAGAGATGGAAAGGGTGTGTGTGTGTATATATATATATAGGTGCTCTTTTGTAAGTGGAGTAGCAACATGTCGATCAAGTGAGACTAAAAGGGGACTTTGGGATGAGTCAAACATGTGCCTAAAATATTGGACATCCAATAACGGATCTGCTAGTTTATACAATAACCAATAACCCGTTATTAACCTGGAACAACTCACCAATTCAGGTAGTATCTTTGAGACGTACATGTACATTTACTGGTTTTGATATTTATGTTTCTTTTGATATATTTGGGAATATATATAAGATTTTTTTTTATTAAACTCTTTGTGACCTTATTTTGTAATTTTAAGAACCAAAATTAAATCCTGGTAAGTACCAGTAACTTATGTTTTACCTTTACTATGTTATTAGAAATGCAACTTTCAAGTATTTCTTATTTCATTAACACACATATATAACTATTTCTGTTCTACTCAACATTATGCTGCTAAAATATTATTTTACCATGCACCCTCTGCCTTGTATTGTGTAAACATTATGTGTTCTCAAGGTTCTAAATAGTGATTATAGCGGCATAGCGGGGAGACAAAAAAAAAAAAAGCTATCGTGAATAGCGTAGCTATAGCGAAAGCTACCCTACATAGCGTTTTTTTTTTTTCAAAAATTTTATTTTATATTTCTACTAATAATAAACATATCTAAAGTCTCATAAGTAACAAAAACACCAAATTGATTAAGAAGTTTTAATTTCACATTGAACCAATACAAAGTTCAAATTGTCATTCAAAATATCCCTAATTCATAAACTATCGATATTATAGACCAACGCACATTGTTCAAGTTTATTGATATTATAGACCCATCTAATTTAATTTCGTTTTGGACCTTAAAGCTATTTAAATTGCAAAACAAATAAATAATAATAAGCCCATGTAGCATAGCGGACCGCTATTCCGCTACGCGCTATAGCGGACCGCTATTCCGCTACGCGCTATAGCGGACCGCTATTACCGCTATAGTGGCCGTAGCTCGATTAGCGAAGTTTTACCCCGTAGCTTAGCTTTTTAGGTCAAAAACCGCTATAGCTAGCTATTTAGAACCCTGCTTCTTAATAAAAATAATATGGAATTCCTTGGAGCTCTCCTTCTATCAGCTAATTGGGTTTGAAAATTGGAAAGAGATTCGAACAGCAAGAAAATCCGAAGTGACGTAATGCATTACGTAAGGTGGGGGTATTATTGATAATTTTTGACTAGTTTACGTGGCTAGCTAGGTACTTTTTATCCTTTATTATTATAGGTCCAACTGTCCAAGTTAATTAATGGACCAGATCATTTCATTAGATATTATTAGGATGTAGGAACCGGGTCCAACTGTCTCTGCAGTCTCTGTTGGTGGGCCCCACGAAATAATCCCCTTTCACATTGTTTGATTGCTACTGTTTATCATAACAGAAAATTTTCTACGATGTATATCATTAACCTCTACTGATCAGCTACTCTTTAATTGAGTATGTATATGTTCTAATTTGTCAATGTTTGTGATGAATGTGTGTACATTATTAAGAATGTAAAGTAAGAATAAGTTATAAATAGAAAATATTTATCACATCAGCGTTTGTTCATTGGAGTTAGTTGGCAGCTTTTTATATCGCTGACGGAGCTTAGTTTTCAGCATAATCCAATCAGAAATTTTTTCATTTTCCTCAGCCCTCCTTCTTTTCATAAATATTGATTGTTCACGGATCCCTAACAAATTGAAGAGCCGGTCTTGTACATTCGCCCCATCTGTAATCTTCGTCACTGGAGCCCCCGTAATGGGCAAACCCCACAAACAACTCACGTCCTCTAACGTGACTGTAATTTATTTAAATAAAAAATTATAAGCAATTTCTTTGTTATTAAAATATTAATAATAACAAATTTATTTTAATTAGTGTAGTTAATACCTGTCATCTCTCCGAAAGGAAGATGAAAGGTGTGCGTCTCATGACGCCACCGCTTGACAAGTCCATGTATAAGTGCCGCATCGATGGCGATATTAGGTATGACTGCGATATGGTATAAGCCCAATTGAATCAAATACGGTGCGTATTTCTCGTGATACTCGCAATGGATCCGATAGTGCTTGACGTTTAAAACCTCCGAACTCTACATTAGAAAAAAAATAGGAATTACAATATATTATTTGATTTCTGACTGAGGTATGAAAAATCAAATAAGTAAATGCTTACCTCTTAAGAAGCCTCAGACACCCTATGATGGCTGTGAGATATCCACAACAACGGGCTAAACACCTCTTGCATTACTTTAATCTCTTTCTCTCCTTGATCAAGTACTTCGTCTGTAATACTACAAATTCATAGAAAATGTTTATTTCCTAAATTATCATAAACCATTTTGGAATTTTCTAAATTATTCGGATAATATTCGGAACCATTTTCGAATTTTCTATATTATTCAAACAATATTCTAACCATTTTGGAATTTTCTAAACTATTGTAAACCATTTTAGAATTATTCTAAACCATTTTGGAATTTTCTAAATTATTCTAATTTGGAATCTTCTAAATTATTTGGACATTATTCTAAACCATTTTGGAATTTTCTAAGTTATTCGGATATTATTCTAAACTATTTTAGAATTTTTTAAATTATTCGGACATTATTCTAAACTTTTTTGAAATTTCCTAAATTATTCGGACAATATTCTAAACCATGTTGGAATTTTCTAAATTATTCTTAGCCATTTTGAAATTTTCTAAATTATTCTAAATTATTTTGGGATTTCCTAAATTATGCGAACAATATTCTAACCATTTTGGAATTTTCTAAATTATTCTAAACTATTTTGGAATTTTCTAAATTATTCGGACAATATTCTAAACTATTTTGGAATTTTCTAAATTATTCGAACAATATTCTAAACAATTTTTGGAATTTTCTAAATTATTCTAAACTATTTTAGAATTTCTAAATTATTTGGAGAATATTCTAAACTATTTTGAAATGTCCTAAACTAATTTATTATTTTCTAAATTAAATATTAAAAAAATTAAAAGTAGTTCAGAATACCGATCGATCAAACAGTTGGAGAGACAAGAAGAGAGAAAGGGAGGTGTGCATGAGGGAGAGAGCTGCTGCGTTGATTAAATAGGCAAAATTCTGAAACCGCAAAAAAATCTGCGGTTTAGCTGCTCCATTGATTAAATAGGCAAAATTCCGAAACAGCAAAAAAAATATGCTGTTTCACGAAACCGCAAACAAAATCCACGGTTTTGGAAACCGAAAACTACAATTTTTTTTCCGTTTTCAAAACTGTGAATATAATCTGCGGTTTTGGATGGCCCAAATTGTAGTTTATTTTCACGGTTTGGGCATTTTTTGAATTCCAGCGCGACATCGGGTAGATTTTGAAATTAAATATTTATTTTAGATTTTAATAAAAATTTCGGTGATTCTATTCTCTATTTTAGATACACAAATACATATAATCCTACGGAAAGGAGAATAACTCTTGTAACCAATGTTATCAGAACCGAATCGGACATCGAACCGCTAAAGCTTCGGTTCAACGGTTTACTGGTCAGACTGATGGTTTAACCGGTTTAATAGGAACATGTCAAGAAAAGAAAATAGAAAATCAACAACATAATAAAAAAGTTCAACAACAATGCATTCAATACAATGTCCCCAAGTATATTTTATTATGAAGATCATGTTGAACAGCTTGAATTGACTGTTAAATATATTTTAAAAACGTAGATAAAATATGTTGAGCATATTGAAACACAAAATCATAATGCATTTGAACCATCCTCATTTCTTTTATATAAAACATTAAATATCATCACATGTTGTTTTTCAATATTAGCATCATGAGTCAAATTCAATTAACTAAACCGCGTCATATGTTTTTGTTACCATTAATTATTACAATTTATCTTCTTCATTTATATTAATATTTTATAAATTCAAATAATTAAACTTGTTCTTTTTTTTCACGAGAGTTGCATTTACATAAAAATTAATAGTTTTGAATATCATTTTATACTAGATAACAAAGACAAATATAAACGCACTAAAATTAATCTATCACAATTTAGACTTCCATATTTTATGGACTCTTGATATTGTTCCAAATTAATTCAAGTAATTATAAAATTTATATGAACTAATTTCTATTTAATCATAACAAGAACATCATTTTGGAATATCAATGTGGCTAAGACATTACGCTTCATGTGTTTATACTTGACTGTGAAAATATTTATACATTACGATATTAGTTATTAGCAATGTTTTAAAATGTGGTTTCTATGCGGTATGCAGAAGGCCACTATACGGTCGCATATGCGGATTTTTATGCGGACTTATATATGCGGATTTTAAAATTAGAATTAATATATATAAACAAGTATACGGTAATATGCGGTATCATACAAACAAGTATGCAGTAATATGTGGTAATATGCGGCTGAATATGCGGACGAATATGCAGTAAAAATATGCGGCCGTATATGCAGAACCGCATATTAGACCGCATATTAATTTTCTATGCGGTTGCCAACAGCATACTCATATGTAGCCACATGAACCACATTTTGTTACACTGGTTATTAGGAATACAAATTTACAAATTGTGAGAACCAACCTTTGATTCAGTGGTAAAGGTAATGCTCTTTGTGTGTGAGGTTGTTGGTTCGAAACTTGAAAGAAGCAATTCTTTGTGGATATTAAATAATTGGTTGACTTGATCTCCAACCTTTACTAAAGATATATATAAAATTATATTTTCTCTTATTCAACTAATTAAGTAAAGCTTGAATTTTCTCATATATATGCTACTTAAAAAATAAAAAGTAATAAATACTTTGTATACTAGATATAAAAGGTTTAAGTTTTAGATATAAATAACTTCTGCAATAAGTATAAACACCAAATGAGAAATGTTGAATATGGGATACAAAAATAATTTCTCCAGTAAAAAAAAACAACAAGTCAACTCTCCATCATATATAGAACCAGTATTTAAACAAACAAAAAAATTGAGGGAATGCACTTTGCGATTGGAAAATTTTACTTTTTTTAATTTTTTTATAACAAACAAACCCACTTTCGATAAAATTATAATCCAATTTTTCAGTGTTAAACATTCATTATCTTTTTTTTTTTTTTAGTAAATTTATTTAAGTGTCATTGATCATTCAGTTTATGATCAGTTAATTAATTAGTAACAAACTCATGAACTTCCATGGATGATTAGTGGCATTGTTGCACAAGAAATTACACGGAATACCACCACAGAAGAACTAATTACATACAAAAAAATGACCAGATTAATCATGAACTTCCATGGATGATTAGTGGCATTGTTGCACAAGAAATTACACGGAATACCACCACAGAAGAACTAATTACATACACAAAAATGACCAGATTAATCATGAACTTCCATGGATGATTAGTGGCATTGTTGCACAAGAAATTACACGGAATACCACCACAGAAGAACTAATAACATACACAAAAATGACCAGATTAATTACGTAGCACATTTAAACACCATAAACTAATTAATCTCTCAAGAACTCAAACAGCTCCTCCATTGTTGGCATCAATCCTACATAACCTCCATGCTGCAGCACATTTTTAACCTCGGTCGACGGTCTTCTCATCTGATCGTATGTCCGGTCGGTTGACATGTTTGAGCCTATAAGCCACGCGGAGTCTTTCCCGGTGAGGTTTTGTACGACCGATTTGAACTGATCGGCTTCTGTCTCCACAACCTTTGTCACTATTACCTTCACCTTCATATATTGCTCTCTTCTATCCATTTGAAAATGAAAAATTAATTGCTTTCTCAAAAGCAAATTAATGAAAAAATGGCAATTGGGAGCTAGTGAGAAAAATCAGGGAATATACAGCCGGAAATTAAAAACAAAGCAATATATATTTTTTGTTGAATATGGTATATTGGTGAAGTGAGAGATATAGGGAAGGGTGTCTGTGTGTGTATATATATATGTAGATTAGCAACAGGTCAAGAGAGACTAAAAGGAGACTTTTGGGATGAGTCAAACATGTATGCCTAAAATACTGGACATCCAATAAAAGCATGCAGCTGTAAACGGACCTACTGGTTTACCCAATTAACCGATAACCCGTTATTAACCTAGAACAACTCAGTAATTCAATTCAGGTAGTATCTTTGATTTGTACATGTATATTAATTACTGTTTTTGGTTTAGGTTTCTTTTGATATAATTGGGACTAATTAAGGTTATTTCTATTAAACACTTTGTGACCAAATTTTAATCTTAAGAATCAAATTAAATTGATACAAGTAGAATTAAATAACTTATGTTTTACCTTTACTATGTTATTAAAATGCATACCTTTTTGGTTCCAAAAAAAATATGCAACTTATTTCCAATTTATTATAAGTATTATTTTTTAGTTAATTTGCAAAAGTAGGGTAAATAGTTAAGTATATTGTATTTCCATTACATATATATAATTATGCACCCTCTCCCTTGTATTATTGTGTAGATTTGTTAAAAATAAATATGAAATTCCTTGGACCTCTCCTTCTGTTGAGCTTGTTGGGTTTGAAAATTGGAAAGAGATCCGAACAGCAATAAAATCCGAAATGAGGTAATGTAATACGTCAGGTGGGGGTATTATTGCAATAGTGACATTATGCCTCGTGCTTGGAATTGTGATATTTGGACTTTGCTTATGTGGCTTCAAGATGATGGACCGGATCTTTTCATAACCCGTACATGAATCGAACCGGGTCCAAGTGTCTGAACTAGATTTGGTGGTCTGGTGGGTGCCAAGAAATTGCTCCCATCGTTTCTGTTGCACCTTTTTGCTAATCACCCCTCAAAAATCACAAATTTTTTTTTGGTGAGACCTATGGTATCCAAATGGCTCCAATTCCCGAAATTTTTATTAATATCCAAAAAAAATAATAAATTTCAAATTATACACCCTTTTTAACAAGCTTTCGAAAAATGTTCAAACCGCAATTTTATTTCACGGTTTCGAGCCAACTTCTGCAAATTAATCCATAGTTTTACCCTCTCCAAAACCGCAGAACAAATTTATTTTTTAATTAAACAAAAAATGTTATAATTTATTTATTTTTTATATTGAAATATTAGAAATATTTTATATATTTATTTGAAAATAGATGGAATACTATATAATTTGAGTTATTAGAAAGACTGTGACAAATAAACCGGATCAATTTTTTTCAGACCGGATTTTTTGCAACATTAAGAAAAATCAACATATTTCTTTATGTTGATTGTTCACCTATACTTTTATCTCTTTGATAAAAAAATGTTATTAATATTTTATTAGTTAGTAAAATATTAATTAGAGATGATGTACTAAAAGTCATTTTCACATTTTTCGAAAATTTACTCAGAATTTTTTGGTCACATATATGTTGATATTAATATTAATATTACTATAAAGACTGTAAACATTTATTTTTGATTGGACAGTGGCAAATTAACAATATTTTGCCACATGAAAGCTTAATTCCCAACTGAAAAAATGCTTCTTTTATTTGCCGGATAATTAATTGTTCTTTCATTGACCGTGTCACTTATATGATTCATTTTTTGTTTACAGATTTAGTTAATTTAGATATATGATATTTGCAAAAAAAGCACTCGTTTGAACATATCATTTTCAAAAATAATATCTACTTTAATAGTTTAATTATAGAAATTTAAAATTTAATACATATATATATTTAAAGAGAAAATTAGAGACTAGTTAAGCCTCAGACATAATTAGATTTTTTATCATCATAGGCTATATTTAGAAAATTAGAGAGTACCTATATTTGATAAATAAAGTTACTCAATTATTTTTTCTTTTTTAGTAAATATAGGCACCTGTTAGAATAGATAGACAACAGTAACTTTTTCTCTACCGTTATTTTTATTTATGGCTATAAAAGCCTCCACTGTACAAAACAGAAAAGTTTTTTATGCAATACATAATTTTACAAATCATACTCATATTTTCCGCATAAAAGCAATACCTTATTCAATTGATCAGACACCATAGGTGTTAAAATTACAAAAGAGAGAAATTGAAAAAAGAAAAAGAAAAAGTAAGAAATTATTTTAAAAGAAAATACAGAAAAAAAACATAGTACACTGAAGTATATCAAAATATACAATTTAGTTCTATTATGAAAAAAACTAGTATTCACTTTCGAAGTTTAATTATTTGTATAAAACTAAATTGATCATAAGTCAATTATGAAATAAACAATCAAAATTTTCTACTACATTATAAATAATTATAAAGATTGAAAAATATTAATTATAAAAAACATATAATCTTTTCTCTTGTACTTACAATGCATATTTAAGGATGGAAGGTGAAAGGGAGTAAAGGAGAGTGTAAATGTGGGTCTGACAAAAATATTTTGTTAATTAATTTGAAGAAGTATTTTGTTTGATGTTGTAAAAATAACGAATACATTTTATAAAATTTATCTTTTTTTTTATATATATTTCAAAATTGTATGGAAGACAAGCAAAAATAAGTTGTCCTATGTGCAATATGAACCTTATTTTATTTTTTTTCCAAGAGAAATTGTGCACTGTAGAATAACAAAAAAAAAATGCGAAATAAAAAAGGGCAGATAGCAAAGAATTTCTCTCAAGATATTAGATAGCGACAACAAGAGGGTTGCTTGGAGAAAACGGCTACAAGAGTTCATGTTTTTCGTTTTTACTCGATCTTACGACAAAGGAATCACAATTTCAATTGTCAAAGTTCAACAACAAGCTAGCTTGTTTACCAAGGAATAAAAGGGGGAACATGAGAAGCACCTATAGGAGTCGAGAGCAGCTTGGGTCCGATGGGTTTCAGGACCGTCCGATCTGCTTTAAAATTAGTGCGCATAAATTTTAAAGCAGACGCGAAAGTTTGCGGAAGCGAATCTTAAAGCAGATCGGATGATCATCGAACTCACTCTGAGTCTGATGAAGTCCTCAGTTTTAATCAACAAAAAAACCAAAATTTATGATTTCTGGCTCGTGCACTCCGGATTATTTTCTTGTTACAATGAAGAGAATTTTTTATGTTTGAATGTTAATAATTTTAAATTCAATAATTGTTGGTACCATCGTTGTTGTTGAAAGTCTACCTCCTTCCAGTCCTAACCATTTCCTTGTTGTATCCATATAAACAAAAATTGTTCACACACTTTTTATGATAGCACCTGACATGCACGTGGATTTTCCTCGCTATTTTGTTTTGTGTCTGTATACCGGTGACTAAATGTTTTTCCTTCTACCATGCCATGGTCAAACAGTGGACATAGTAAACAAACACAACATTTTATTCTTCAATGCCTAGCAAAACTGATGTTAACTACTTAGCTTTGATGGGAAGTTTCTTGTGTGGCATGGGAACATAGGCGTTTTCAATATGCATCGGATTAAATTCAGTCTGATGTTCAATCTATTATTTGCTCTGCATCATGAATCATGCACAAAATTAAAATTATAAATTGTTAAACAAATAGTATAAATCTTAACGCAAGATCGTTGTTCGATTGAAATTGGATTGAAACACGCAGGGGCGGATTCAAGATTTTTGTCAGGGGGGCAAAAAAATATCGAATCGGGTTTAATTCCATTAACCAATTGGGTACTCGATAAAAAACAATGCTTTAACTTATATTTTCCAATGCTTTGACTTGTAATTTCTGATGCTCTGACTTATAATTCTATTTACCAATCAAAATTCAACAGATTTATTTCAATTTTAACTCTAAATTTAATCCAAATTACAAATTAAACGTCTAGAGAGGGACAACAAAAATTTTAGGGGAGGCAAAATCGGTCGGAACCGATAAATCTCCATTAAAACTCAAAATCCAGAGGGGGCAGCTGCCCCCCACTGGAACACTCTGGGTCCCCCCTTGAAAACACAGTGGAAACCCACAAACTATTAACTTCTGCTACGAGTTCAGATCCTCCGAGATCTCAAATTTTGAGTTTAGATTGGGATCGTCCGATCAAATCTTAGTCAATCCGGTACAAGATAGAATGTAAGGGAATCTTTAATATTCGCGCCAAAGAGGGTTGGACGGTCCGGATCTAAATTAAATTTTTTTGAGTTACCTTAGTTGATATGAATTCCTGCTGCAATCCTGGCAATTCAATTTAGAATGGGCCAATGCAAGAAAAAATATATGGGCTTTCTATTTCAATAGCCCACTTGTATCTCTCCCTTTTGAATGCTGGGATTGTTTATAGGGGCCCAAGAGTATGATTGAATCTGATATTTATAAGGGGAAATATTATTTCAAAAACATATTATTTTGAATTCAATAGATCTTTTTTCAATCTTATGAATATCTTATATGAATGTTTGTTTTACTACTTCTCAAGATACGAATTTAAATGGTTTCTATCGGGTTGTTATTTTTATTTTCTCAATTGTAATATAATTTAATCATATTTACAGATTTCATTACTGTAATAAAGTTCAAATGAATCTTGTGGGACTACATCTTATTAGAAGTTCTGAATAGTAAATTGAATAATTTTTTTATGAAAATAATATGAACTAAAAAGACAAAATATAGTAACATAAATGTTAATAATAAGGCATTAATAAAGAATCGAATATCTTAGGAAGAAATTGGTATCTCCATTCTTATATTAAGCAAATAGATGTCATGATCGGTCAACGACTGTGATTAAAAGATGAAATTTCGGATTAAATATCAGCTCTCCAATTAAGTAGCCTGTTTTTGTTTCTGATATTTTTATTAATACCCTAAAACAAATTATTGGATCTGCCCTCGATTTTCAAAAATTTCGAAAAATGCCCTGGCTGCCCCACTGTGGGTCCACTTCTATACCTGACCGCCCCACAATGGGGCAGTTTGCTATGATTTTTTTTTTCAATTTTTTTGTCCGACGCCCCATTGTGGGGAGGTTGGCTATGATTTTTTTTTTAGAGATTGTTTAGTATGTATAGAATGATTTCGGTCTCACTACTTCTATGATTTCTATTTTTTTTCCTCTTTTTGATATCCTTATTGTTTGATTTTGGTCTATATTGGTCTCACAGTAAATCTGATACAATCTAAATCCAAAATCCATTAAGAATAAGTAAATAAATAAATATTATTTGAGTTATTTCAAAGCTATATCACATACATTCAATTTGAAATCCGAATGTATCTGTCTAAAATAGCTCAAATTGAGAGGGGACTAAATTTGACCGAACTTTGGCTGAAATTTGACAGACCATAACTTTATGTAGGAAACACTGTTTTGAGCGTTCGACCACTTTTCAGAAAGCTTGGGATGAGGAGATATGGATTTTGAAGTTAAACTATGGGTTTAGGAATTTGAACCCTAAACACTAAACACTAAACCCTAAACTCTAAACTAAGGTTTACCTTATATAATGTCCCGCGAGCTCAAAATTGCAAAAAAACATCATTGAGGATCTCAAAACTGCAATTGAAGTTTCTGAAAAATAACAGTAAGTCAAAAACCTATCGTATAAATTTAAAACATCGATCTAAGTAGCTCAGTAAATTGGTTATATAATGAACATGTAGAATACCAACTTTTACTATTTTTGGAATCTTTTTACTATTTTTTACAATTTTTGAAAGATGGCACAAAATGGCTTAAAAATAAAAGAAAATTGCCAATATTTTATGAAAGAGAATAAGAGTATATTTTCTTGGTACATGAGTTTTATACAATATCTAAGGTTCAGCTCTAGTTTCACACATATATATTTTATTTGTCATATATTTTATTCACAAAATCAAAGAATATGAGTATCCAAAAATAGAGAAGAAAAGAAAAATAATCATAAAAGCAGTGAGACCAAATTACTATTAGTGTCTATATGTAAAACATTCATTCTATACACACTAAACATCTCTAAAAAAAGGGTCATAGCAAACCGTCCCACTGTGGGGCGGTCAGGTGTGGAAGCGGACCGCCCCACAGTGGGGGTGGTCAGGACATTTTTGAAATTTTTGAAAACCGAAGGAAAATCTAGTAATTCTTTTAGGGTATTAATAAAAAAATTGGTTTTTTTTATTCTATGCATCTTTTTGATGTTTTTTACGTGTAGAAGTTTAAATTTATTTAGGCACGTACTCTTCACATGTTGATGTCATGACTTTTTCATTTTTTTTCAAAAACTTTCATAAACCTCCTTATTTAATTATCAGATACTCGATTTTATTATTTGTTTTGATTTTTTGCTATTTGTAAAATGTCATTTAAGGATAACTATATCCACTGTAATCGTTACAATTTTTTATTTCGTTGATTGTCATTTAAGGACACAGATCCGCACATAATATCAATAAGGATTACATATCCATATTAATAGCAAGAATGATACATATCCACATGTAATAGCAATGTAATAGCAATAAGGATTGCAGATTCACATTATTAGCAAAAAATATACAAATTTTCATGCAACAAGACTAATAGATTGATAAAATAGTAAAATAACAAATTAAAGGTATTTATTTTACTAGAAAATAACATATAAAATCAACGTAAGTATGCTTTAAGTTCTCCAGCTTATTTTTTTTATGAAATACTGGATTTTAAACATATTTCATGATATTTTTTTTCCCAACAAATAATTGAACTTATTTTGATGATTTTCTTTCTTGTGTTTCCTCCATTAAGCAACATAACAAAAAAAACAATTGGTATGTACCAGTAAAAAGAAAACTTATAAGTATGTCATTAAAGAACGAGCTTTACATCTCTATGAGAATATGTTGATCCATTTTTTTTATTATTGAATAATTATTTTTTTCATTAATCTATTTTTTATGAAAATATGTTATTAGATATAAGATTTTTTTTTCTTATAATATGTACTCGTTGCAACTCACGGGCACAGTACTAATAAAAATTTAAGCACATAGTATTTCCTTCACTTGCTTATGATTTTGTTCTCTCGAACCATGCACCAGCCATAACGCAATTACTTCAAATCGAGCAGAGTGTAAATGAATCTGGAGCTGCAAAATCATGCAAAACTGCAAATGATGAAGGTGATGAATCAAAGAAGGAACAGTCGCTAATCGAGTTAATGAATTCTGGTCAATTTTAGACAGTTGGTTCTGATTCTAATATTTGTGGCTTAAATTAAATGCAATTGCAGGGAGATAATGAGATATTGCTGGTGGTTATGAGGCTAGAACTGAAACAAGTACAAGTCAAATGGGTAATGATTTTGACACAGCTATTTAGGTTTATGAGCTGCATAACAATTGAGCTGCATAAAGCTAAAACAGCTCTGTCAATATACATACCCAAGTCAAAGATGGTGCTCCGTGGCACGTGTGGAACTGTGGTTTGTAATAGACTCATTCAACAGGAAAGTAATTACTTTGTATCAAATTAAGTTGGCGCTCAATACAATTGACTGCTTCAGATAAATTTGAATTATGGCTTAATTTCTTAAATGCCCTTCAATACAGTATCAATTTCTTATTTCTCTCTTAACTCATGTATATATCAAATTTATCACTCAACTCTTCCATCTCTTTCTTATTTACCCATACGATTAAAGATTAAAGAAACCGATTAATTAATTTTATTAAATGCTCCATCTATGATTTTTGTTTACTTTAAAAGCAATTGACCATAATATCCTTCTTCTTGTTCATTCTCTTGCTCTTCCTTCCTCATTTAACTTTACAAGCTAATAACAAAAACAAAAAATATTAAAGAAAACAGAACCATAGGTTACTCCTCTGTATCACCTTACTCTCGTGAGCGGTGAGCCCAACTAATTCTCTGTTACTCTGTCCACAGTTACATTCCAGAAAAGAAAAGAAAAATCAAAGGGCTTCAAACAAAAAGCTAAAGATGCAATTATTGAATTATATTATTGTCATGAGTATCTCTAAATTGATCGCGTGTATGTATTCTCATTTGAGACACGATGCATGTATTCTAATTGTTTAATAAAATGAGATAACATAGTAATCAATTATTATGAAAATTCTACAACTAGATTAAGGCAATTTGAGATAATGGAGAAAAAAAAACTATCTAGAGTTTTGAATCTTCAATGGTTTGTGTGAGATGAGGTCCTACCATGGAGAGAGAGGAGATAGGATTTGTGTATATTTATTTTCACCCACTATTTTATGTTTCCAAAGCTTTTGGAGGTTGTCTTTGCATTTTATTTCCTCCGGTGTTTGTTTGTATTATCTCATCCAGTGTCAGATCCTCTGTACTGGTATTTTTGTGTACTATATGGCAAGGTACTACTGTTAGGCTAGGCTAGTATTCACAGTATGAGGGAATAGAACTTGTGTCTCTCGAAGTTGATGATCATGATAGCTGCAATCTTTACCAGCAGCATACTATGTAATATATTTCTTTAAATGCAAGCTAAGGGTATTTCGATCATCAATAGGGAGAAAAGAAAGGACGTTCAGTAATTATTAGAGGCATTTTCGTCTATTTTTGGGAAACAAAATTAATACTGATTTTTTAATATTATTTGAGTAGAATTAGTTTTTTTTCCTTATTGTTAAGGAGAAATAAGAAACACACTGAAGAGTTGGAGGATATATCTAGAGAGGTAAATAAGAAAATGAAGACAAATTGAAAGGTATATGAAAAATTAACTCTCCAATTAGATGCATGTTAGTTTTTGTTTGTCTATTAAATCCCCAAGGCATATGATTGATATGTACACTGAAATTGATAATTCAAATCTGCCTAAATGGTACTCGATCGATGAACAGCTTAAATTAATGATATGTGAAAAATCCAAACCGTTCAAATTTTTATGCACGAATCTCAAAGCAATATAATACCGACCCTTGCATTTCGAGTAGGCACCGTAAAAAAAAAAAAATTATGCTTTAAATAAACTGAAAATTTAGGATACAAACTCCGTCTTGCTTTTAAATTTTGAACCTGGGAGTCGCTGAATAATTCTTGTCAATTCATGCCGTATCCAAATGTGCTTATCAGTGCTGATTTTAAACGTATTGATTTTATCAAACTCAGGACACAACATATCTATTCAGTGGCGGAGCCGCGGTAAAGGAATGGTGGTCAATTTGACTCTCATTTTGTTCTCAAAATTTTGTA
Source organism: Carex myosuroides (assembly GCA_028015225.1). Lineage (NCBI taxonomy): Eukaryota > Viridiplantae > Streptophyta > Magnoliopsida > Poales > Cyperaceae > Carex > Carex myosuroides. The sequence goes on from CM051478.1 coordinate 1,738,465, forward strand.
CTTATGCCTTATTTTGTATATAATTTATAGTAAATGTTATGGGTAGTGTAAAATTAATTCACATTCGCAACAAGAAAATTTATATGATTGTTCACATTCACATTTGACCTTCATAACTTGAAATTTTGGCTCCGCCTCTCCATCTATTGATACAACATGAATATAGACTGACACAACACGTCTAACAGCCCGCATCATGTTTCTTCGTGTGGTGTTACTATTTTACGGGTCAATGAATTTATAAAATTCCTCCAAAAGTGGCTCTAAATCCTCCATGAAAGCACCATCTCTGTTTGCCATGCCATTCTGTGGTGTTACTACTTCACTTTCCCTGCTTGCATTTGGCACCTCCATTTGCGACTGTGCCATTGTCGGCACTGCTCTTTGTGCTTCACTTTCCCTGCTTGTATTCGGCACAGCCATTTGCGACTGTGCCATTATCGGCACTGCTCTTCGTGCTTGTGGCCTCGTTAGCAAAGTACGAGGTGCCATTGCTACCATCGAGTCTTTACCAGTAAATTGGTGCACTACTGACTTAAAATTGGCTTCATCAGTCTTCACAAATTGCGTCTCTATGATAGTCACCTTCACTTGCTTATCTTGCTCTCTCGAACCACCAGCCATGACGCAATTACCAGAAATTAATAGAGCACAGTCTAAACCACTAATTTGAACAGAACAACAGTTGGTGCTGATTTTAAAGATGTATATATATTAGATTCTTAGCTTATATAGGTTGTGATTTTGTTGAAGGAGAAATTTCTGGCGGTTACGAGGAGGCTGGAACTGGTACAAAGTCAAATATGGTGCTCAGAAGTCAGAACCACGTTTGGATTTGACGCTTTTGTTAAAACAGATAAGCCGGAACCTCTGTTGCTCCTTCTCTGGAGGAAACCGTGTGCCGATCTACTGGTAGTTGGACCAATGCATGATAACCTCTGGTAACGAACAATTGTGGGCCTGGTGATCTGTGGTCTGCAATAGAATCGTTTAAATGTAGAAATCCAAACTCCAATAATCTTATAGCCATGTTTCATTCCTTGCTATCTAATTAAGTTGATTGGTCCTTAGTAGGGCTGCAAACGAACCGAACCGAATCGAACTTACTTTCAGTTTGAGTTTGGTTTGAATTAATTTCGAACGAACTCAATTTCGAATCGAATTTTTTACGAACTCAATTTCGAACTTTTACGAACTTTGTTACGACTTACGAGTTATAACTTATGGCTGTGCCATAGTTCGAAATTACAACACTTCAATAAAAACTCAGGCATTCTGAATTCTAATTACACAGTACACCAAAGTTTATATCAAAGTTCATTACAAATACCAAAATTTATATCAAACACTAAAGTTAAGTACAATCAATCAAAGTTTAGTACAAACACAGAATCCAAAGTTTTCCAAATAGAATATCCAAATTATTCAAAGAACAATTTAAATACCAATAGAAATACTGAACAATCACCAGTGTCTTAGAATTATTACAAACTAAAATATTATCTTAAATAAAACATTAAAGTTCATTATCAGCGGAAATCAACGGTTCACGTTTAAGTTAATTTCGAACTAAGTTTGGTTTGCGAACCTATTTCGAACGAACTAGGTCCAGTTTGAGTTTGGTTTGAATTAATTTCGAACTAAGTTTAGTTTGAATTAATTTCGAACGAATTCAATTTCGAATCGAACTTTTTTACAAACTTTTTCGAATCAAACTCGAATTGAATTACGAACTATGAATTTTTTGTGCAGCCCTAGTCCTTAGTACAATGAATGTTTCAGATAAATTTCACTTTGATATTTGTTTGTCTGTTCATTCTCTCCGTAACGGCTTATGATTGATCCCGATATTTTTATTAAAACCCCAAAAAAAAAACAAATTATCAAATCTGCTCCCACTCCAAAGTTATAATTATTTCTACCCTAACCGCCCGTGGATTGGGCGGTCCACTTTTCCCACCAGACCGCCCAACCACTGGGCGGTTCACTTTTGAAACTTGACCACCCAGGGGCTGGGCGGTCTTCTATTGTTTTTTTTTTATAAGAGTTTTATGTTTTAATTTGTTTGAATGTTTTATATTAAATTGTTGTAATGATTTGTTTGAATGTTTCATATTAAATTGTATGATATATATTTATTATTTGTTGACGATTATATTTTTATAATTGACGATTATTTTTATATGTTATGTAATTGTCTAGCTTTAATATAATTGATTAGTTTTATATTAAGTTTTGTTAATGTTTAAATGTTTCTAAATGGTAATCGAAATGGTAAGTCTAAACAACAAAAGTAGTAATCGAAATGGTAAGTCTAAACAGCAAAAGTAGTAATCTAAATGGTAAGTCTAAAAATAAAACATAACAGTCCAAACACGAAATATAATAATCCAAACTAAAATACTAGAACAAACTAAAAAAAATATAAAAACCCTAACGGCGATGACGAGGGCGAGGTCCGGAGAGCTCCAACCTAGTAGGTGCATGGCGGTCCCTCTGCGACGGCGGACGCCTCTGGGGAACCTCATCCACCTGCATGTCATCGTGTACGGCCTCGCGCGCCCATGGGTTCGCCCCCAGGTGTAATGCATGCTCCCTATGGATCCCCGCCTGTGTACGCAACACCCACGGATCGGCCTCCCAAGTAGGAGAGAGAGAGAGAGAGAGAGAGGGGAAGAGGGAGAGGAAGAGAGAGAGCTCTAATGGCAGATTTGAAGAGAGAGAGAGGAAGAGAGAGAGAGGAAGAGAGGGAGAGAGAGAGAGAGAGCTCTAGAGAGAGAGGAAGAGAGAGAGAGAGAGCTCTAGAGAGAGAGGAAGAGAGGGAGAGAGGGATGGGGGGTGGTTCGGCTGGGCTGGGGTGGCCGATCGGGCTGGGGTGCTGGGCTGGAGGCAGAGACGAAAGAGAGAGATGGGGGGAGCGGTCTACTCCCAGCGGACCGCTTATAAAAAAAAAACTTTAATAGTGGACCGCCCCTGGGCGGTCAGGATTGAAAGTGGACCGCCCAGCCCCTGGGCGGTCAAGTTTCAAAAGTGAACCGCCCAGTGGCTGGGCGGTCTGGTGGGAAAAGTGGACCGTCCAATCCAACGGGCGGTTAGGGTAGAAATAATTATAACTTTGGAGTGGGAGCATATTTGATAATTTGTTTTTTCTCGGGGGTTTTAATAAAAATATCGGTGATTGATCTGTATTAAATATTGATATTAATAATTGAATAATTCAAATCTTTCTAAAATGGAACTCAATCCCAACTTCCCAAGTCCCAACCAATCAAAACCTCCAAAAAAGGGGATGGCCGCATGACTGACAAAAGAGGCGGAGACAGACCTTTAAAATATGAAGGTCAATTATGAAAAACATTATTGATATGAATATAGGGTTTAATTATCTTAATTTTTTTTCAAAATTATGAGGATGCAATATTCTTTCTGTGAAAGATCCTATGTTTGAAATTTGAATTGAAAATCTTTCATGAATATTAAAATAGCTTGTTTGCTTTATCTCAATTTTATTCAAATTTTTTTACCAGGGTCAATTATAAAGTATTTAATATCTATACTTGAAATATATAGATAATATATATATGTAGCAAATATCATAGAATTTTGAAAATGAATGTGGAGGAAGAAGGGGGCCAGCAACATTTTTTTTAGATATATATAGTATACGAAAATAAAAAGACTAGCGAAAAAAAAGGAGTAAAGTTTACTGGTACAATTAACTGATTGTAGACTGTTGTAAATTAACTGTAGATTGTTCAGAAATATGTCAATTTGTTTTTCAAAAATAAACAACAACCCGATTATATATAAATCTATACTTGGTTTTCAAAATTTAGAATTAAATAATTGCCTACTCTAGTTTAATGTGGCCCCGCCACTTATTAGCGAATGTCAGACAATTATAATTTTCCTCTAGTTACTCAAATCGGTAATTGATAAAACTGCATAGACAATCTGATAATTGGAATCTTGTCACACATATTGCTGACATGTTCAGTTCTGCATATATATATACAATCGTTGCAACGGATTATTGAAAGATTATGGTAATTGATTGGAGAATTTATGATTTAGAAATTAAACTATAACGGAATAAAACTATAATTAATGACGGTTGACAGGAAAGTTAATGATGAATTTTCATAAAGATATTTAAAATTTTTATAATGTTTTATTCGGATTCAGATAATAAAATCATGCTCTCTCTCATAAAATGAAAATATGTACATACTTTTTGTTGTTAAAAAATTTAATTCATTTTTCTAATTAATCAGTAATTACATTTCTCTCTCTCTCTCTCTCTCTTCTCTGTTTTCTTTTCTAACACGTACGTATGGAATTAAGTGCATATATATATGTATGTATATATATGTATATATATATGGAGTAGAACTAGGGTGCTCCTAAGCTCACCAAGCCCCTCGTGAGCGCGACTCTAAAACCTATCAAATTGAGTTCAAACGACATTTTCAAACTGTTAGATGTTCAATCTATATTAAAATGTGATTGGAGACCAAATTTTACATTTTTTGGAATTTTTTTACTATTTATTAAGATGGTTTGAAAATCGCTGTTTTCCAATGGTGCAGAATTTTAATAAAAACAACGATTTTCAAACCATCTTAATAAATAGTAAAAAAATTCCAAAAAATGTAAAATTTGGTCTCCAAGCACATTTTAATATAGATTGAACATCTAACGGTTTGGAAATGTCGTTTGAAGTCAATTTGATAGGTTTTAGAGTCGCGCTCACGGAAGGGCTTGGTGAGCTTAGGAGCACCCTAGTTCTACTCTATATATATGTATGTATATATATGTATATATATATGTATGTATATATATGTATATATATATGTATGTATATATATGTATATATATATGTATGTATATATATGTATGTATATGTATGTATATATATGTATGTATATATATGTATAGAGTATGGCTAAATTGCTGCCGGCAGCATTCTGGACAGCTGCTGCCGGGGGCATTTCGGTTATTTCCGGTGTTCAAACAACAAATCCGAACCGTTTAACGTGTTCTAAATATTAAAATCTACTTGGAGACCAAATTTTACATTTTTTGGAATTTGTTTACTATTTATTAAGCCACTTTGAAAATTTCAGATCACATGGTCCATAATTTTGTTGCACTGTTCACCCAGATCAGCCAATTTCAAAGTGGTCTAATAAATAGCTAAAAAATTCCAAAAAATGTAAAATTTGGTCTCCAAGTAGATTTTAATATAGATTGAATATCTGTATAAAAAAATTTGTTGTTTGAACACCGGAAATGACCGAAATGCCCCCGGCAGCAGCTGTCCAGAATGCTGCCGGCAGCAATTTAGCCATACTCTATATGTATATATACATATATATATATATATACATATATATATACATATATATATGTATATATGTATATATATATGTATATATATATATATAAATATACACATATACTATATATACAATGGACTGACAATACTTGTCACAAAATCATAGACAACAAAAAGTGGAAGTTGGAATAATTCATTAATTTATGGATCAATTAATTTATACAAGTCCTCCAAAAATGGCTCAAAATCCTCCATGAAAGCAGCTTGATGCTCCAAATCTATGTCCACCATGCCATTCTGTGCTCTTGATGCTTCACTTAACCTGCTTGCATTCGGCACCTCCATTTGCAACTGTGCCATTATCGGCACTGCTCTCCGTGCTTGTGGCCTCATTGGCGAAGTATGAGGCGCCATTGACACCGTCGAGTTCTTACCAGTAAATTGGTACACTACTGACTTAAAATTAGCTTCATCAGTCTTCACAAATCTCGTCTCTATGATGGTCACCTTCACTTGCTTATCTTGCTCTCTCGAACCACCAGCCATGACACGCAATTACTTGAAATTAAATAGATCTCAGTTTAAAATAACCAATTTGAATAGAGCTATAGTCAAAAATAATAAGGAGCTGCAAATCATACAATTTTAGACAGTTGGTAGTTGGTACTGATTCTGAGCTTATATATATATATATATATATATATATATAGCTTCTGGTTTGTGGAAAGGAGACATTTCTGGCGGTTACGAGGAAGCAGGAACTGGAACTAGTACAAGTCAAATATGGTGCTCAGAACTCAGAAGCACGTGTGGATTTGACGCTTTTACTTAACCAGATAAACCGAAATCTCTGTTGCACCTTTCCTGTAAGAAAGCGTGTGCCGAGCTACTGGTGATTGGACACACCATTAGAATATGACATTGAACAATTTTGGGCCTGTTGATCTGTGGTGTGCAATACACTCCAAAAATAAAATCTGCACTAGAAATCAAAACTCCTCCAGCAAGCGCTTCCGAAGAAAAAGTCGACCGAAAAGCAAGTAATCACTTTCAGATAAATTGTAATAATAGTGTTAAAATGCTTTTTTTTAATTTTGTCTTTATTATATTTTCATTTTTTTTACTTTTTTTAATAACAGAAGTTTTTATATGTAAATATAAAATCGATTGATGTGATTTATATTATTTTTTTAAAATGCACATAAATAATTATCACTTTTTTATTTTGTTTTTCTACGATAAAAGTTAAAAAATAAACGTCCAGAGTTACAATAGTGTATTTTTGCAACACCGTTATAGAAATCAAAACAAAGTTAAATTTGTACATGTGCATAAAAAAATGATATTATCATACCTAATGATTTTATGTTGACGTTTAAAATTTTAAGTTATTAAAATTTTAAAAATAATGACACATAAAGACACAAAAATAAAAGCGTTTGAAACCTCTTCAAATAAATAATTGAAATGAATATTTCAAATGTTTCAAAAATGGAACTCAATCCCAACCAACCAAAACATCTACAAAAGGGGCTGGCCCATGACTGACATAAGAGGCAGAGGTACACTTTTAAAATATGAAGGTGAATTATGAAAAATTTATTTGATAAGATTATATATATAGCTCAATCATCAGAATCTTATAAAAAAAAAATATAAAGGTCAATTTAAAAAAAATATGAAGGTCAATTTTAAAGTATTTGTAATATTTATACTTAAATAGATAATATATAGAATATATGATATAATTTTGAAGAATAAAAGAGGAAGAAGGGACAATATTTTTTTTTTGGATAACAATATAGGAAAATGGAAAGAATAACAGTAAAAGGAGTGGAAAGGGAAAATGTTTAGCATTGCAATCCTATGCTTATCTGGATATACTATTTCTTAGGTTAAGGAATTTATTTATTTTTTTAGAAAAAAATAGTGGTTAAATTTCTACTTTAATGTTCATAAGAAATCCATTGGCTGGGTTTTGAAAATATTAGGATAAGAAAATTATTATGGGACCATATACTATTTTCTTTACTTTTTAGGTTTGTGAATAGAGGTGTTATTGGGTCGGGTAGGGTCCGAATACTATTATATTTGGACATGTACCCTAAGTGTTCGGGTTCGAATTTCAATTCATATACTTATTTGTTTTAAATCTGGTCGGGTCTGGATCCGGATACCTATCTACCCGTAGATATTTCGGGTCCAGTCTTTCGGTTCCGGGTAGATATATACCCATAACTTGTTTATGGATTACGGGTCCGGTTCGGATCCGGAACGGGTCCAGTTCGGATCCGGAACGGGTCCGGATCCGAAGTGGGTACATGTCGCAACTCACAAGCATTTGAGAAACAATTTACATTTAAATATAATTATAATTTCTTAAACATCTCACATAATATATTATTATAACATAAATTAAAATTTGCTCCAAAATATTGAAGGTGAGATAATTTTAGAAAGTAAAATATTGGAAAAGGAAAAGTAGCACCTTATTTGTGAAAAGGAAAAAACAGGATTTTTGCATCCCATGCATGTCAACAGTTTTATCATTAATAATCAATCAATTGCATTATATAAACTTAAAAACTGATTACTGTTATGAGATCTAGAAGAAAGATTCTGTGTTGCACCACCTTCATTTGCAGCGGTTTGTGTACCTACCGTTGTCATGTAGAATAACATAAAATCTGCATATACAATAATAATAATGGGAATCTAGACATCTAGTCCCTTATATTGGCAACTTGTTCAGTACCAACAGTGAGAGGTGGCGCAGTAGTGCATGACTCAACTTGGACCGGAAGTGAATTAATTAGTGATGACATGGTCAGCGTTGAATATTCAAAATCAAACATGTCAAAATAAAAACAGGACCAATATATGACAAAATAAAAACAGCGTTGAATCTGGCCAGCTGTCCTTAAAAACAAAACAATATAATTTTACTTTTCTATTGATCTTTAATTCCTAATTAATAGGACCCAATAGTAACTAAGTACATGCAACAAAAATTAAATCACCTACGGAAATTTATTCTCCAGCACATATGGTGCTTTGTCTCGAGTTGTCGGAGCATTTGGGCATTTGCACAATTCATTAAATTAGAAAATAATTCGGACAAATGCCAAAAATAATAATTTAGATATAATACGGATATTATTCGAGAACACAATAATATATAGAGAAAGGCTAAGGCGCTATGGATAGCATAAGGCCTTCTATGCTACGGTCTCAAAAATCTATTGTATAAACTTCAAATTTCGATTTAAGTAGCTCAATAAAATTTTTATATAATAAACTTGTAGAATACCAATGTTTACTATTTTTGAATTTTTTTTTACTATATTTTATAATTTATGAAGATCGAAAAAAATAGTCTAAATCATTGACAATTTTCTTTTAATTTTAAGTTATTTTTTTGCCATCTTTCATAAATAATAAAAAATAGTAAAAAAATTTAAAAAATAGTAAAAATATGTATTCTACAAGTTCATTATATAACAAGGATCCGACTAATTGTCCCCAAGCTTTTATCCCCAGTTTTTTCCCAAAAAAACTGTCATTTGACTTGTGCGAATACTGTAAAACTCTATAACCAATACTGTAACTTCAACAACAAATCATGTATAATAAGAAGTTTAAAAGTCTAACAATCCAAGTTAGTTGGAAGTGGTCCCCAAGTTAGTTGCAAACAGTTAGCAACTTGCAAAAACACTGTACTTCCGGTTGTACTTGAAAAACTGACGGCTTCTAGAAGGCTTAAAAAACAAGCCACTTTTTAAACTTGTAGTTATTTACAAATAACATCTAAAATTGTGCAAAATTAATTTTTTTGCATCCAAATTTTTTTTTTAAATATTAAAATTTAAATATTTTTTTTTCGTATTTTTCTTTTTTACGTAATTTTTTTTCTTCAATTATTAATATTTGTATATCGATCTATATCATGTAAAATAAGACTTACTTACTGTAAAATTAGCAGATGCAAACTATAAAGTGACATATATTAACAGCAAAACTTCAATACTGTAAAATAGTATCCAAATAACATATACAAGTTATAAAATTTCATTAATCACAAAATTAACTGTTCAAAACCATCAACTATAACCAACAACTGTTCAAAACCAACAATTGTAAGATGTCATCACCCATAATTGTTACCACTGATAATTGTTCACATGCACAAACAAAACTTCAATAAAAAAACATGGCTAATACATCAATACAAACATGGCTTCTTCACTTCATAACCCTCTGGTGCACATTATTCGGATGAGTGAGAAGTTTCATTGCTAGAACCCCACGTTCTTTCGATATATCATCCTGCAAAAAAAATAAAAAAATAAGCAAGGTTAAAAATTAGAGTTATGAACCATTAGCAGATGCAAACAATCAAAGCAACATACTGTAAAATTGTTATATGTATCATGAAAAATTGTTGATGTATCATGTGAAATTTATCATGTAAAATTGCACATAAGCTGTAAACTAAAAGTGAATCACAGTAAAAACTAAAAATGAATACTGTAACCAAAGTGAATCACAGTAAAAACTGTCTAATACATAATTTGCATCTGCTAATTTGACAGTATTGAATGCTTATTTTACATAATATAGATCCATATATAAATATTAATAACTGTTATCTGTACCCTGTAAAATTGTCATATGTATCCTGTAAAATTGTTATATGTATCCTGTAAAATTGCATATATGCTGTAAACTAAAGTGAATACTGTAACTCAAGTGAATCATAGTAAAAACTGTCTAATACATAACCTTTACACCTGACTAATACTTCATGTAATAAACTGCATCAATACTGTAAACTTACTAGATAAATGCACTGTCTAATGCTGTTTATGAGTACAACTGCTAAACAAATCCTCCAACTATGATTAACAAAAGTGAATCCTGTAAACTGTTGCACATATCCTGTAAAATTGCTATATGTATCATATAAATTACACCATGTTATAAACTTATATAACCATATAGTTTATATATAACCATACAATTAAATTGTATAAAATATGTAAAATAACTGATACATCCTATAAAATTATTGCATAAAACATGTAAAATAACTTATACATCCTATAAATTTTTTGCATGAAACCTGAAAAACTATTGCATGGAATCTATAAAATAACTGATACATCCTATAAAACTATTACATAAAACCTGTAAAATAACTGATATATCCTATAAAACTATTGCATGAAACCTGAAAAACTATTAAATGAAACATGTAAAATAACTCATACATCCTATAAAACTATTGCATAAAATCTGTAAAATAACTGATATATCCTATAAAACCGTTATATAGATCATGTAATAGTTTAATGCATTTCAAGTCCTAATCCTGTAAATCAAAATCCTGAAAAACTAGTTGAACAATCATGTAAAAGGTTGAATAGAAAATTTTTAAAACAAACACTCATAAGTCCTCCAGGAAAGAAATTCTTTAATCCAGCTGATGGTGTGCTAGTGGTACTCCAAGCTAGCCTGTAAAGTCAATCTATGATATGTAAATAAATAGAATGAACACTTTTGCATACAACTTGTAAAATAATTATTGTATCCTATAAATTGTTAAGTAGATCATGTGAAATATTTTACATTTAAGAACATCTCAACAAACTGCAAAGTCAATCCTATAAAACTATTATGAAACATGTCAAATAACTGATATATCCTATAAAATTGTTAAACATTTCATGTAAAATATTGTACATTTAAGAACATCTCAACAAGCTGCAAATTCAATCCATGATATGTAAAATGAGGAGGGTTCAAATGCCTTCATTTTTTGTGCCTCCACCATGCCTCCACCATGCCTCCATTTTTAAAAACTTTAATAACTTCAAATTTAAAACTTAAAAGTCAAAATAAAACCGTTGGATATGATCTACATCATTTTATCTCTGTGCTCATAAAAAATTATCACATTTTGATTTTGTTTTTATGTGAATCAATAAGTTGAAAAATCAACGTCTAGAAATTATCCACATTAGTACATTTTTTACAAGCTCTTGATGACAACCAAAACAAAATTGAAATATCATAATTTTTCACACGTGCATAGATAAAATGATGTAGATCATATCCAACGGTTTTATTTTGATTTTTTAGTTTTAAATTTTGAGTTATTAAAGTTGTTAAAAATGGAGGCATGGTGGAGGCATGGTGGAGGCATGAAAAATGGAGGCATTTGAACCCTCCTCATGTAAAATACATAGAATGAAAACTATTGCATAAAAGCTGCAAATTCACTTTTCTTAATTGGATTATCCTCAAACTCTTCCTACCAACATACAATTGTCAAAACATACAAAGATTTCTCAAATAAATCAAAACATACAATTATATGCATAAACCCATTATTTTTTTAATTCCCTTCAATTCCATGCACAAAGATTTACCATTCATATAAAGCATATATACAACAACATGCAATTGTCAACTACCAACAACAAATTTAGTTTATGTGCGTAAAAAAATTAAAACATTCAACACAGTCAATACTTTAAGGACAAACTCACTGATCATCCGAGTGAAAGGTCTAAAGACTCAATTGCCCCACCATTGTTCATACAAAACTGTATAACATTGTACAAACTCTAATGTGTATCTAAAGTCTAAACCCTACTACAAAAATTCAGAATTTTGTTTACTCCAAGTTGATCCCTTGTTATTTCCTCTTAATCTGCTTAATAATTGAGTTGCTTTACATATACTTAAGCACCAAATTGTGGCCTAAGAAAAAGTCGAAGTCAGTAACATGGTACCAGATTTTATATCCGAAAGTACCAGATTTATATCCGAAAGTTTCCATGTGCTAGCTGAAGTTGTAAATGAGTTTATATCCGAAAGTACCAGATTTTTAGCCTCAATTTCTCAAATAAATTGAGAACTAAATAACATGATTTTTGAAATGATTAGAGATTGAATGACTTAAAAAGTACTAAATTCAGAATGCTTGGCAGTGACGAAACTCTGTCGGCCCCTAGTACTCTATCTCAAATATCCTAATGCCGCTTTGTAAAGTTGCCGCCATCAATTGTACATTGAAAAAATAGTTAAGTTCGTAATCAAATTTGTGCGGGGCATTTCAACAAACACCTTGTATGCACAACAAGATAAGAAAAAAAATCCAAAAGCAGATGGATTTTGCAAGCATTCCTTTAACAAAAATTACACAAGACAAGGGGTTGATTTCATGGTCGATTTAACAACCGAAATTCCAAAGAAAGATAGTTAAGTTCATAATCTAATTTGTGTGGGGCATTTCAACAAACACCTTGTATGCACAACGAGATAAGAAAAAAAATCCAAAAGCAGATGGATTTTGCAAGTATTCCTTTAACAAAAATTACACAAGACAAGGGGTTTGATTTCATGGCCGATTTAACAACCGAAATTCCAAAGAAAGATAGGCCCTATATCAAGTTAAATCACATAAATGGTAAAGTACATAGAGCCCTTTCAATAGCTGGTGCCTTTTTAGATTCCGTAGAGGCATATACGAGTGTCACTAAGGTGGAAATAATTTGATCAAATAATCAGAAATTATAAACTTATTACCTGATTGTACGCTGCTGGGTGCTTGAGGAGAAGGTTATGTCGCTCACAATCGGTTTAAATCACAAGTAAGGCTACATCTAGTTGATTGGAAGAGACTTGGTGAAGCGAGAAAAGAACACCGATTCTTCCTTATAGTTCGTTTGTGATTGATCGACTTTTCTTTAGATATGTTTCGAATATGATAGAATCAAGGTTGTGAGCAGAAATATTTAGAGCGACTTTTCTTTAGATCGGCTGTTTCTTTAGATCTGATTGATCTACTCTTGCTTGCTCAAGAAGTATACCTTTACGGTATCCAGTTCACCAAGGTAATCGTGCTTGCAACTCCCGATCTGGTCCAGTACTCTAGTAATATGGTCGATGCACGGTGTTGTTGGAGGAGATCGATTACGGAGCACGGTCGACGAACGAGGCGACCAGCTACTCCGCCCAAGTCTGAGACCGTAGAGTCGACAGTAAGGAGGAGGGTGTGGTGCAGTGGAGAGACGAAGGGACAAGCTAGAGGGAGGTGGAGGCTTGACGAAGGGAGAGGAGCGAGAAGAGGTGAGAGTGGCGAGAGGACCTCCGACCGAAGATGGTGAGAGTCGATTCTCAGATCCGCCATGGCAGACTGGAAAGGAGAGAGTAGATGTAGAAAATTCTTTTTTAATTAAAGATTTAAATGGGAGAGAGAGAGAGCAGATTGATTTAGAAAGTTACAGTTAGATACCGTTAAAATGTGGTTTAAAAGTGGTTTTAAAGCTGATCGGATCAGTTTGGGTACAAACCGGGGAAAGAAGGTTGGGTACCAAAACCTTTTCTCATATAACAAATTTACTGAGCTACTTAATCAAAGTTTATGTGTTGGTTTCTGGAAGATTTTTGTGAGTGAGACTTCATCAGAGTTTTTATTAATTTCTAAATTTGGTACTTCAACTTTACAATGGACTATTTCCAAGTGTAGTACCTTTGATAAAAAACAAAACAGTTTAATAATTAGAGTAGAACTAGGATGTTCTTAAGTTCATTAAACATATTTGTGAACTCAATTTTAAATTTACCAGATTGATTTCAAATGACAAATTCGAATTTTTAAAATCTGTCTATCTTACGAGTGATGCGTATACATATAAAACTTCTTTTCAAAAATTTCGAATTAATTTTGTATAGAGTCAAATGATAAAAAAAAACGTTCAAAAAATAAATGCATTAAAATTAATTTATTAACCTCCTAATTTTGACTGTTTAACTTTATACTAAATTAATTCAAAAGGTTAAATTGTTTGCGTGTTTACACATCACTCGTAAGGTATATGAGTTTCAACCGTTTGGAAACACCATTTGAAGTCAATCCGATAGATTTTAGAGTTGAGTTTAGGAAGAAGTTTGGTGAACTTAAGAACACCCTAGTTCTACTCCAATAATTTTAATGTCGGTCTATTCAGATATGAGGGCTAAGGGAATATATATATACTGTGCTACGGTCTCAAAAACCTATCGTATAAACTTCAAATTTGGCACGTCATGGCACGGCATGTGAAATATTTAGTCACGGCACGGCAAGATACGTAATCACGCGAGTCACGTATAATTAGGACCATTAGATATTGATTTAATGGTGAATCTTAAATAAACTAACCTAAATTATGATTAAATGGTCACGCGAGTCACGTATGGTCACGACACGTTTAGGCACGGTGTGACTCACGTATCGTGACCATTCGCGTGCCGTGACCACCCCTTGATATTTTGGTCACGTCATGGCACGACACGTGAAAAATTAACTTGGTCATGGAACGGCATGGCACGAGACCAAAATCACGGCGTGTTAGTCATGGCACGACACGGCACAACACGTTTTTCCCTCTAATGGTCACTATTGATCAAAATTATGATGTGCTAAATTTTTGTGAATTTAGATATTTAGAATTACGAAACTAAATGTTAAACTCCACAATTTTTTCTTATTGAGATAATAGAGAAAATCAAAATATAATATGCAAATTCTGCCATGGACATAAATATTTTTGGACCGTTAATCTGTTAATAATCGAACGGTTCTGATATTTTCTTACCATTAAATTTCTAAAATAACGGAATATTTTATTGGAAGGGTAAAATAGTCATTTTAATAGTAAAAACGTCATGTACTATGTCCTGCGTCTTGAAATTGGATCCTGATTGGAGAGGGGAAGATTAACGGGCAATCTGGATCCGATTCTCAGGGTTGTTTTTGACGAGGAGGCGGAGCTCGGTTGCGGCGTGGCGGTGATGGATCCAAGTCTACATATCCCTAGATGGAAACCACTCTCTATCTCTCTCTCAATTTCAATCTTCAGTCCTTATCTCGCCAAATTCGACGATTATCCAACCTGAGCAGACTTCTCGCTCCGCTCTTACCCCTTGTCGCTCCCTTATTGGTCCGCTTGAGAGCCCTTAGACACAAATAAACTAAGAGCATCTCCATACCAGCAAACGTTTAGCAATTAATTTGGACCACATCACTGAGTTTAGCAATTAAAGGGATTCATAATTTCTAAATCACTCAATTCCAGAAATTTAATTAGAGTTGCTTTTAAAGTAAACTTGCTAATTTAAAAACTGTGGTACATTACAGCAATTATATTAGCAATTAACACATCAAATTAACAATTAAAAAAAAATCACCATTGTAGATTCTCTAACTCACACACAAGCACACAGTATATATTTAAGCGAGCAAACCACATTTATTGATTAGTACATCATTTCAGAAACACCAAACTATTATCGTGTATATATATTTTGGAGGTCATATATTAGTTGAGATTATCAAGTCAGGTGGGCCCTTCATTCATAACGAAGTTATTTCTAAAATCATCCATTTTTCTCCAACAAGAGGAAAACCCCACAAATTTATTGAACGGATCTCAATAATTGCTAACTTCACAAATCAAACCCGAATCAGAACTTCTAATTATGACATTAAGAGAGAGAGCAAGGCAGGTATATGCTGATACCAGGTTTTGAAGGCATAAGGAGCCCATTGGAGTCCTTAAATTTACACTTTACCTAGGAAATCCAAGAAGCATATTAGGACTCGGTACCAGTTGGTACAGACCTAAAGCTGAGAAACAATACAGAAAATCACAATAATTGAGATGTTGCATCCAACTCCAACAGTGAAAGGATTTGAAGAAACAATTGACAGTTCTCAGTTTACTAAAAAAATGCCTAAAAATCTGGCAAAATTACATTTAGATCCTATCAGACCCATAATTTTTCACAAAGGCCCTCAGCTTACCCTAACACAAGTTAGAAAACTTAAAATCACCTTAACCACTGGGGATACAAAAATGTATCAAATTCTTTGTTATAAGTTCTAAAACCAAGATAACTAATAGAAATGATTGAAACTCCAGAAAAGCTACAATGAGGTCATGTACCTCAAAGTACCAATCCAATAAAAGTTCATGGGGAGATACTAAAAAAGCATCCGAGTTTACATATGAAATGAAAACACATCTGTGAAATCATTTTTTTCCAAGCCTAATGTCATGACCTGTAACACTCTTTTAGGAAGGCTGTGCAAAAAAAGATGAAATTGAGAAGGCATTAGAATTGATAAACAGGCTGAACATTATGTTTAGGCAAAGCATGCATGTCCTTCAAAAAAGCCCAAGTTCAAAGTTCCAGACAGGAAAAGAAAGCCCAAAATTAATGCCGCAAGAAAGAAATTAAAGATAAGCCCAATTGCCCAAATACCCAGCTACCTAGGGGTCAAAACGGATCGAATACGGATCGGATAGTCATAAAACCATATTCGTATCCGTTTTTATTTTTCTGAATACAGATACGAAATGGATATTAATCGGATATTAATCGAATACGAATATGGTTTTGATATTAATCGGATACGAATACAGATATAATTCAAATTTCTAATTCGGATAGTATAACAAAATTAACGTATTATATAACAAACTATATTTTCCGGTTAAAAATAGAAGTAAAATTTAGCATATCAATCATGTTAGCAAATTAATTTACTCACTAAGGATATCGATCAAATATATCGTACATACTGGTAACAGGTCTTGACACAATTATAAGATATTTTATCTATTTTATTTAATTTTATTTCTAACATATTTAATTATTTATTATTCTTTCTAACATATTTAAATTATTAATCATTCTTTCTATTTCCGTAAACTTTTAAACAATTATTATTTTGACCAAAGTCAAATTCGCAGGTTGTTTTTGTATTGTCGGCAGATTATTATTTTGACCAAAGTCAAATTTGGGTCCGCAGATTGGATTGGCGGCTCTCGGTTTTGAGGCCGCAGATTGGCTTGGCGGCCTGAGTGTTTTTCGAATTATCTTAAAATCATGGTTTTTTAGTTTATTTTTTTAGGAATATGGTATAAATAAAAATTTCGGCGACCTGTTAGTTGGCGAATAAAAATTTTGATCCATCAGTTTGCAAAGTTTCAAAAAATGAGCACGGCACGTGAATGATCAAGGCATGGGACACGCTAGTAATGACACGTAACTGACACACGTGCCGTGCCGTAACTGTGCCGTGCTCATTTTTAATTATAGGTTTCATCTGTATTGGATTTTTCCACTGTGCCATTTTTCCACTCTAGTGACCATATTTATAATTCTTAAATAACTGCACAAATATTAAATTTCAAGTCATGAATTTGGTGCTACATTCTCATACTTTAATTATGAAAAGCAATAATTATTATTTTGTTACATTACGCATAGTTCAAATAACTAGAAACATGTATAATCTGAAAGATAAAAGAATCTGAAATTCATTTTGTAATAATTCCAGACAATACAAAATGTCTAGAAAAGTATTTTAAATGCTATTTAAACACAGTCATATTCCCAAAAAACAAAATCTGTTCGAATTTAATTTTCAGAAAATTGTAGAATTTTTAACAGAAATGCTTCTAAATTATTCAGGCATGCAATCATAAATTCTTAACGCAACATTTAATTAATTTCAGATCATTGTTATAAATACATTTAGAACCAATAATTAAACTATTAATTTCTTCTAAAATATTTATTATCTGAGAAATATGTTGGGCAAAATGTTTAAGATCAAGAAAATGTAAGCAAAATATGTAATCTTAGAAGATGAGGTCAACTTTTGACTAAATATTAATTGTTGTATGTTGAATTTGAATTTTAAGTTCACTTTGACTATATTCAACAAAAAACAATACCATAAATTTTTCTAAGATCATTGAATATATTTCCATCCGCAGTTGAACCCAAAAAAAAGTTTGTCTTCATGCAGCTACATTTCAAATAATGTGGCTATTTTCCTTAATTACCTTATCTCATTTACATAACAGGATAATTCGGATGCGGATACAGATCGGATATTAAACAGATATGTACGGATACGAATCAGATATAGATATCTGTAGATATATACATAAATATTTTCATAATATATATTTACCATTCAAATATTAATAATTAAAATTCGAAACCATATCCGTATCCGTATCCGTACAGATATTCGGATATCGGATATCCATATCTAATTTTCGGATACGGATCCGAATACAATTAGATATTATCCGATCCGTTTGCACCCCTACATGAACCTGTTAGTTCAATTTCAACCATTAGTTTTCATTGTGATTTGTACATAAAAACTTATTTCATTGAGATTTATACATGAAAAAAATGTACAGTTGGAATCATATCGGATATCATATCTAATTTTCGGATAAAAATCCGAATACAATCAGATATTATCCGATCCGTCTGCACCCCTATATGAACCTGTAGTTCGATTCCAACCGTTAGTTTTCGTTGTGATTCGTACATAAAAACTTATTTCATTGAGATATATACATGAAAAAAATGTACAGTTGGAATCGAAATAACAGATTCCTGTTATTCCTAAGAAATAACAGCAGATTTATTTCCTCTTTATTGATCCATTACAGAAAAATGGACGGAATAAAAAAAAATTCAGCTCCATTATTTAGAGTCGAATTTAAATTCATCACAAAACACAGATGTTGTTTGACTTGGTTATAGAAGCCGAACAATTTAAATATTGAAGCTGAAAAAAAAAATTCAGATTTATTGTTTGAAGCAGATTTTTTTTACGGTTCTACTATGCATCAAAATCTTAGAACAATCATTCTACTGTCTTATATAATTTTATGTTAATTTCCATAATTGAAAAATTCTTCTGATTTGGTTGTCATTTTTTTTGGAGAAGCTGTCTGCTTAATTAGAAAATAGGAGTATTCCTACTTCTTTCTTCTAATTAACCTGACAGCTCCTATCATGCTTTTAAAAAAAAACATTTTTTTTCTGTGGTATAGTAGAAAACCATTTGGCATGTTGACCAAAATTGCAAAAACAAGCTCTTTAGTTATTCCAGTGGGTGTACAGGTTGGCAGTCTTTGCCATCTGGCAGAACGGAGAAGTGAGGTTGGAAAAGTGGCAACAAGCTTCTGACTCAGAAGCTCTGAGGATAAATGAGAAACAAGTACAAATATTATTGCTGACCAAAGAAAGGTACACATATTTTCTGATGTGACATGAAGATTTTTCCGACGAATTAGAACAACAAAAATGGTCTCCCACAAAAAAAGAAGAAGAAGAATGATGATTGACTGCATTCAAACTTTGACAGCTGTTAATTGGATGTCCTATTTAGGGGTGACAAAAACCCTCGTAGCTCGTGACTCGCACCTGACTCGAACAAGCTGTTTATTTTTGTTACTGGACTGAGCTTAACGAGCTAGCTTACCACTAGCTCGGTTTAGAATTAATGAGTTCAAGCTAGGACCTATCTTGCTCGCCAGCTCGCGAGCTAGCTCAGCTAGGCATCAATTTGTGAATTTGTATGATTTTGTTTGTATTTTATACTGTCTAGTTCGGTCCAGCTAGGTTCAGCTCGATCCAAAAAGTTTGTAAAATTTATTTTCTTCTTAAAACAAGATCCAGCCAAACCTAGCGAGCCAGCTCGTCAGTTCGCGAGCTAGCTTGGGCTGATTTGTCACGATTTCAAGCTGAGGTTTTAGCTCGGATGCTCTAGGTCCAGTTTGCTCAGCTGTAGCTCGGTCCAGAATTAACAAGCTAAGCTAGAGCCTAGCTCGGACCGATCCAACTCGTTGCCACCCCCTAGTCCTATCTTACTATCAAATTTGTTTTGCTATGCAAATAGAGGTGAAAACAGTATGAATAATATCCAATCTGTATTCCATCCGTATTAAAAAAATTAGATGTGAATATCCGATATTCGAATATCCGTGTGGATATGGATACTGATATAGTTTTATGTTTCAATTATCCGTATTCGAATAGTAGATATATATCATATATTTTAATATATTATAAAAGCATATTGTTATTCACCACTAAAATTAGATAAATATTATAAATTTTGATATTTTTTAATATTATTTTAATAAATATCCGATCCGATCCACCGATCCGTATCCGTATTCGGAAAATAAAAAAAAATATGAAGATGATTTTACTACTATCCGCTTTTTGAACAGGTTTGACATGGCTCCGAGGTTTTATGATTATTTAGGTACAGCGTAAAATTATCTTCAGGCATGAGTTTATACCGTACAGTATACTGGTACACCGTCTTCATTTTAGTACCCGAAATATTTATTAATAACATTTAAAAAAAATAAATCAAATAACCACCGTTTTCTGACAATTATATATTTAGCACGGCCGCAGAACATCAGAGCGGACCCATTTGAAGGCGGCCGCAAAATGTCGGAGCGGACCCCCATATGAGGCCGCACTATGCCGGAGCGGACCCTGTTCTTTATAGCCCGAAAATGACAGCGAAATTTCATTCTACACTCTCACACTTTCTCTCTCCTGGGTTAGTTCTCTGATCTGTAAGTTTTTTCTCTCTTCTTTTAAATTTTTTTTTTATTTCAGTAGATTAATAATTAAATTAGAATAATTAATTTAGAATAATTAAATTAGAATAATAATTAATTGAGAATAATTAATTTAGTTAATTTTTAATTGTAGGTTTCTTCTGTATTGGATTGAAAAAATGGCTCTTATGGTATCCATATACACTGGTGGGGATGTTTTAACAGGTCCTAATGGGGTTTACTATAGTATTGGACCTGTTACTGTGATCCCGGTATTGCCGGGTACTGATTATTTGGGACTTAAATCAAGTATATGTCAGAATTTGGGGTTGGATCAGGGTCAGTATAACCTTAAAATTGATGCCAAAATTAGCATGCCGACTAGTTCGGCACAAACCTGGTTCCAACTATTTCCAATTCAAAATGAGGGAGTCTGGCAGGTATTGTACAACCAAACCATGAGTTTTTCTGGAGGTGCATACAAGATAATTGACCTATATGTGGAGGTCATCAGAGCCCGGCGTTCCAACCCACTAATGAGGTTAATCCAGGGTCGTAGTCGGGGTAACTCATCCGGCTCTAGTCCATCCCCTGTCCAAATTGACCGACCGTCCAATAGTCGGGCCCTAGTTCAGAGGGACCGACCCTCCCGTCAGGCCCCATCCCAGACTGACCAGCCTTCATCTAGTCGGACCGCTTATTGGGGTCAAACTTGTGATCCGGATGAAACCGATGAAGAAGTGGATCCGGAAATACTAGAGATCACAGAGGAAAATTGGGTTGATAGTGATCCGGAGGGTATGAGCAATCAGTCTGACCAGGAAGATACCGGGCCTGTGCTCGGACTACCAAGGACTTTCAAGAGGATTGCGGGTTTCGGATAATGGATCGTGGGTTTCAGCACCCGATTCATGCTTTCAACGACACATCAGGGTTTATGGAAGCCAAGAATTAAGTTCAAGTGCAAGGACAGTTACTGTGGGTGATACATACTCGCAAAGGCCACCGGTTATGGAACACAATGGCGTGTCTCCAAGTGCCCAACACAACATTCATGTCACGCGGATACGACAAGAACAGATCACGCCCAGTTGTCAACTACTATGGTTGGCGTGTCTCCAGTATATCCGCTCACATGAGAAACGATGTCGACTTGAGTATTCAAGCTGTCCGAATTGCTGTTGCTGAAAGGTACAACGGTCAGATACCGGCGTACAACAAAGGTAACAACGGTCAGATATTCGCTCACATGAGGAACGATGTCGACTTGGGCATTTGGACCGTGCATAGCTGCTTTTCAACATATCAAACCGGTCATCACCGTTGATGCATGTTTCCTGTCAGGCCGGTATAAAGGTAACTAATTTGATTGTTTTCACTTTATTTATTTTAGTTGATTTCAGCTCTTACGAAATTAATTTGATTGTTTTACCACAGGCAAGCTATTGATTGCAACCGGGTACGATGCTGAAAACCAACTCCTCCCGTTGGCTTTTTCACTGGTAGAATCAGAGAGTTATGACGATTGTGCGTTGTTCATGAAATGATTGCGCCATAATGTAATCCGCTCCAGATTCATGTGTGTCATCACTGATAGGGGAAAGGGTATCAAGAAGGTGTTCAGACAAGATGATATGGGGTGGAACGAGGAGGATGAGGATCAATGTGTTCACCGTCTTTGTGCTACTTACATAGCCGAGAACATGAAGAAGAACGGTTGCAGTGATAAGGCAATCCGTTTTTTTAGAATATGTGTGGCTAAGAGGAAGATGAGGAGATACGAGCAAGGAATGCAAGCAATGGGGCAGGTATGTGACATTGCCCTCAATTGGCTGGACGGTGTGGGTAAATATTTGGATCAAGATGAGAACGAGTGCCCCAAACCATGGAAGATATTCCAAGCACTGGACGGTGGTTACCGTTGGGGCATCATGACTACAAACGGGTCCGAGTCGCTTAATAATGTCTTCAAGTCCTCTCGTAAGTTACTGGTTGCAGCAATAATTGAAGACACATTTTACAAATGTATGACATGGTTTGCGCAAAGGAGGGCCAAAGCGGAATGGAAAGCCAGTCAAGGTCAACAATTCTCGTGTCGTGTGCATCAGGTACTTTTATTTGTAGTTCTTTCTTCATAATTTTTAATGAACTTTGTTAAAAAAATCTGACTTCTTCATTATTTTTTAATTTTTCGTAGCTGATCAACAAACGGTTCGAGAGATCCGATAAAATGAAGACACTGGGGGGCTTTGGAAACAACAACAAGTTCGAGGTAACCTCCACACAGGGGAGAGTTCACGCCTTCATACCTGACGATTCTGGTCGGTTTACCAAGGCCAATTACAAATACACGGTGATAATCGGGGATGATCACACGGTAACTTGCACGTGCCATAAGCCTTAATTGGAGAGAATACCGTGCTCTCATGTTCTGTCCGTGTGTCGTCTCCGAGGCATCGACCCTGGTGTCTTTGTACACTACTATCACATCCATACACTGATCAACACATGGAGCGCTCAATGGCATGTGTATGAAAATCAGTCGGAATGGCCTCAACACGATGGCCCAGTCCTTGTTCCAGAGGATAAACATATTTTTGTAGGCAGAAGGCAGCACCACCGAATTCCGATGTGGATGGACGTTCTAAATAATAGGAGAAGAGGACACCAAGCCGGCTGAGATACACAAGAAAGACAAAACAGAGTTGCTCGAGCTGCACGAGATTTAGAGTTAATGTTGCTTTTTTAATTGTACTCGTAAAAATGTTGTTTATTTTTGGTTAATTAGACGTATTTATAATTTCCGATAACATTAGCATTGTTCTATTGTATGCTTCTTTATATGGCTCCTTGTTCTATTGAAATGTTTTTTTTATCAAACAAACGACGAACAACAATTTCAAATTAAACGACATTTCAAACAGAAGTAATTACACACAACTTCCAGTACAAACTTTATATTTTTGATAAAAACTTCCGAAACAAAATCATAATCAACTTCACATTCAGATTTAAAAAAAAATAACAGGGGCCGCTCCGGCATAGTGCGGACCCATATGGGAGTCCACTCCGGCATTCTGCGGCAGCCCTCAAATGGGTCCGCTCTGGTGTTCTGCGGCCGTGCTAGATTTATAATTGTCAGAAAACAGTGGTTATTTGGTTTATTATTATTTTTTAAATGTTATTAATAAAAATTTCGGTTTTAGTACTATGCGTTTGTGTACTTATGAGAGCAGTATTCGACCATGCACTAAAAGTGTTTGTCAAAATGTTTTACTTAACAATTGTTGGCATAACAATACAAACACGTTTACTGGTACCAGACAAGACGGGTGCTTGGTAGGTGCAAACACTTGATATATGAACTATTTACACTTGCATTACAAGGTACAAATACTTGTTTGATGAAGTACGAATACTTAATCGATGAGGTATGAATATTTGCTCGACGAGTTACGAATATTTGCACAACGAGTTATGAATACTTGCACGACGATGTATGAATACTTGTTCGACGATGTATAGAAACACTTGACACATTAACTATTTACACTTGCATTACTTCTAATACTTGATATTAATACTTTAAGACATCATCCATTGTTATATAGAAAAAAAAATTAAAATTTTGTAGAATCAGATAAGTACAAATACTTGACATATGAACTATTTACACTTGCATGACGATGTATAAATACTTGCAATACTTGATATTAATATTTTCAGACGTCATCCAGTGTCATGTAGAAAAAAATTAAAATTTGCTAGAATATGTTAGATACAAACACTTGACACATTAACTATTTACATTACATTACGAAGTATAAACACTTGCTCAACGAGATATGAATACTTGTATACTTGCGCAATGAGGTATGTATACTTGCCCGACGAGTTATGAATATTTGCACGATGATGTACAATTACTTGCACAAAAATGTACGAATACTTGAATGATTTACACTTGCATTATGAGGTATGAATACTTGTGCGACGAGATATGAATAATTGCTCGCTTAAATATAAATACTTGCCCGACGAGGTATTCACGACGAGGTATGAATACTTGCGTGACGAGGTATGAATACTTGCTCGACGAAGTATGAATACTTGCGACGAAGAACCCGAAAGTACTTCATCATGGATCTCATTTGAAAGATAAAATTATGTAGAAGACATTCGTAGTTTTAGATTCGCAAAATTTCTCACAGATCATCAGAAATATGGGCAAGATTGAATGGAGAAAAAAAAAACTCATCTCTAAAAACGTGTAAAAGATGAGTAAAGTTGATATGTCCAGTTTTTTTTTCGAAAAACTTGATATCTTAGATATGAATGCTTGATATATTCTACATTAACACTTGCGCGCATATGTATCCGTAATTTCGCGCTAGTTGTAAAATCTTTCAAATATTAGACTGTCTCCCAAATAGTTAGTGGTCCCCTAGTTAAAGAGTGGTCCCTCTCAAGTAGTTACTGACCGGGGGATGAATGAAAGAAATGAACTGGAGGATAGTTAGGCGCTCCCAAAACAATATAGTCGAAGAGATCGAAAGAGAGAGTTAATTTTTTTTTTCAACATGCCTTTATTTTTTATTTTCTAATAACGAAAATTTCAAAAATTTATATGTCAAATCAAAACCATTAATTAGATGTAATCTAAATATTTTTTACTAAATAAGAATAAAAATTATTTATTTTATTTTATTTATGTATGAATCAACAAGTCAAAAATCGACATTAACCATTTTTGTGAAAACTCTTTATACCAATCAAAACAAAAATAAAAATATATCATAATCTTTTATATGTGTATAAAAAACTATTATAATGATATGTAATAATTATATTTTGACATTTGGATTTTAAATTTCAAATTATTAAAAAATAAATATATAATAGAAATAAAAAATAAACATTTAAATCCTAATAAAAAAAATTGAGTATAATTGTAAAAGCAATCTCTACAATTGTGTATAATTAATTGGACTGGCAAAACGGAAGTGGGGTTTGAAAAGTTGCAATAATTTTGTGACTAGAAATGAGAACAAGCAAAAAATATTTTTGATATGACATGAATAATTTCCGAGGTAGAAATCACCTAGTGAGGGAAACGACAACTCCCATAAAAAAAAAACAGCTGGGGACCAAAATTTGAGTGTGCAGAATCGAAAACCCGCGATGCAAGGGAACATGTCCAAGTGGAATCAGACTCCTCTGATATATGTGGGCTCCTTGATCCAGATCTGCTGGAGAAGTTCCAAAGGAATGAATGATACAGGTTTATGAAATTAGTAGGGTCAAATTGAGGTACCAAATAAAATAGCCATCAGAACAGATAGGATTTTTGGGCTACGAAATTCCAAAGCCACCAACACCACTAGCATTAATTACTATGATTGTCAAGAGACGAGAGATCAAAGGTAAAAGTCCTGGTAACACGAATTGAAATCTGCTGAAATTCATCATTCGTGAACAGTATTTCTGAAATCTCTGAAATTCCGAATCCAGCCGTCCAACTTTTTCTATGCACGTATCTCGAAACAGTTGATTTTTCTGTGCACGCATCTAAAAATAGCTTGACGGCTGGATTCAGAAAAGCAGAGATTTCAAAAATACTGTTCACCAGTGAGAATTTCAGCAGATTCGTTTCCTGGTAACACAGATCCATAGTCCATTCTTCCATCCTCTAAAATACCAAATGCATTTCTGGTGCAATATCCCTCAGCAGCTCATTAACCTAATATATGAGTCCAGCATTCATAATTTTGTGCATACTTCATAGACATGAACCCATAAACATTTTGGAGGCCATCCCTTGTGCCATTAGACAACTTATGAACTTAAGCTGAATTATACACACACAAACACACGTCCAAGTAAATTAAGCAATATATATTTATAAATTGCTGAAACAAAATTTCCACTTAAAAATATAAGTGCACTGAAACTGCACCAAAATTTGAGATGATAATGTGTGCAGGAAATCACAAAGCTTGCTGCTTGTAGTAGCAGTAAAGGTTGAGCAAACATCATTGGTTAAGTAATTCATACAAATCATCCAAATATGGATCTAACTCTACAATCCATGAATCAACCTCATCAACCACATCTTTTGTACCTACTGATGCTTCAATTTCAAATTCTTCATTTGCACAAGGAGCCTTCACTTTCGATAGTGCAGTTGATGGTAGTACTACTGCTCCATATGCTTGCGGTGCTATTTGTGCCGGTGTCATTTTGTTGGCTTTTGACGGTTCCTTCCCAGTTAATTTCTGCACAAGTGCCATGAAATTCTCGGCATCAGTGTTGAAATATGTAGTCTCTATGAATGTTACCTTCACATCCTTGAGTTTCTCTCGCGACATGTCGAAGACTCTAATGGATCAAATACTGGTAAATGATCGATTTACGAGTAGTTATTTTGTTTGCAAAATTTTAATGGTAGGCTGTGAATGTTTGAAAATATATATATGTGATCCGAGTGATGAACACATATATATATAGAGGGAGGAAGCCAAGAACTAGCTAAGACTTTGAATAGTTTGAACCATAGTCAACCTCATGTTTTCCATCCAAAATGAAAAAAAAAAAAAAAAAAAAAAGAAAAGAAAAGAAACACATCAGTATCATGCTATGCAAGCGCTCAAATGTCATGAGATTGACATGTGTAGTCTAATGCAATGAATTGTTCCATTGATTCAAAAGATATAACTGTAGTGGAATTGAATCTTTTTCATGAAGTTGACGGAAGCGCCCTGTAATCCTTAGAACTAGGGGAACAGATTGGGTCCGATGCCCATCGGACTCAAATTAAGTGAGTTCGATGGGTTCGATAACCGTCCGATCTGCTTTAAGATTCGCGCTCGCAACTTTTGAGTCTGCTTTAAAATTTGTGTGCATGAATCTTAAAGTGGATCGGATGGTCCATAAACCCATCGGACCCAAATTTGAGTCTGATGGGCATCGGACCCAAGTTGTTCCCTAGAACTAGTGTCTCTGATCGATGGCACGATTTTTGGCACAGATCCAATGATCCAGATCTTACCAAAATGAAAAAATGTTGTAGGTATGTCTTCTATAATCTTAATAAATAGCTTAATTTGTATCAAACTTTGTAGTGATGACGTTAAAGGAATTAATTATTCGTCGAGCAATTTGAGAAAATAAACAGCTTTATGTTTCTTGATATTTGATTTGTAATACAAAATTTTAGTAGTAGCAAATTTGATATACGGTCTATCAAAATAAATAATATTTATATGAATTTATTTTTAATTTTTGTACAAAATTTAAACGCCAATCATAGTTTGTCAACATATTATTTTCACTATGATTATTACCAAAAAAGAAAGAGAAATTTTGATCAAATAATTTTTCTTTTTGAGATAAAGATGGATCCAACATCCTAAATTTAAATATATATCCACGAAAAATTTTAATCTCTCGACCAGTTTTCGAACCTAACTCTTCATCAAATAATTTGCATCGATCAAATAATTTACCATATAAAATACAAATATTTAGCGGTACTCCAAAAAATTTGTTAATAATTTTGTCATTTCAAAAGCCCGTAGGCAGATACATGTTTCCTGGTACAAGGAAAACAGGAAAACCAGAAAATCTGAGACACATCTGGGACGGTATCCTAGCTAATACACTGCTGCTACAAAATTAAAACATTTCTGCTAATTAACACCAGTGCATTTGCGGATTGAAGGTCAAGCTTGTTTGCAAGAAAATAGGATATGTAAACCATTTTTGCTAATAATCCATCTGCTGCTTCGTTCTGATCTCTCGGTATATTATATGTGACAGCAGTAATTGGTTGAGCTTGGTTGATGTAGAAAATCGTAACTATGTGTGCGGGTCGTGCATAATAGTGCACGGTCCGTGTGTAGGTGTACAGAAATTGGAAACAGAGAAAGACAGAGGTTCGGCACCAATTCGGTGCCTACGTCCTCCATACCCAAACTCACACTTTTTCTATTAGTTTTTCAGATAATAGTTACATAGAGGAGAGGAGAATATATAGAGAGATTAGAGAGAATAGATAAATTTGTTTCCTATTACAATTATCTAAAATGAGAATGTAATAACTTTGATTACAAATTGATTCCCCAGCTGTTGCCTTCCTTCTTTGAAGATATGGTCCAGATAGGCAACGATATGGACCACCATTTATTTCAACATCCGCCCTCAAGTTGGTAGGTAGACATCTACCATACCCAACTTGGCAATCGAATATTCAAAGCACTTGGTCGACACCGCCTTTGTTAACATGTCTGCCAACTGTTGTTCTGATCTCACAAACGGAAACGAGATGATCTTTTATTCCAGATTTTGTTTGATGAAATGTCTATCAATTTCTATGTACTTGGTCCTGTCATGTTGTACTGGGTTATGGGCTATCTCAATTGCTGACTTGTTATCACAATGTAGCTGTATTTCTCCTTTTCGCCCATATTTCAATTCATTCATAAGTTTTCTCAACCACAACAACTCACTAGGCCTTTCGACATCCCTCTGAACTCTGCTTCTGCACTTGATAGCCCAACCACATTCTGTTTCTTACTTCTCCATGTGACCAGATTTCCTCCCACAAAGGTGAAGTATCCTGACATCGATTTTCGATTTATTCTGTCTCCAGCCCAATCAGCATCTGTGTATCCCCAAACTTCCAAATGTCAATTTTTCCTAAACTGAATGCCTTTTCCTGGAGTTTTCTTTAGATACCTCAAAACTCTCATCACAGCATCCATGTGTTGTTTTCTCGGGTCCTGCATAAACTGACTCACCATGCTCACAGCATATGCAATATCGGGTCTAGTATGAGATAGGTAAATGAGTTTACCTACTAATTTCTGATAGGTTTCCCGATCCACCTCCGGATCTTCTGGGTCATCTTCAAACTTCAGGTTCGGAATTGTGGGTGTATCAGCTGGCTTACAATCGAGCATCCCCACCTCTGCAAGTAAGTAAAGTGTATACTTTCTCTGTGATAGAGATATACCTTCTTTTGAACGCGGTACCTCTATGCCCAAGAAATACTTTAGACCGCCTAGATCCTTCATCTCAAATTCCTGTGATATATAACCTCTGCTCGAGCCATTCGATTTCCATAGTATCGTCCCCTGTAATTATCATGTCATCAACATAGATAATTAAGATGGTTACCTTGCCTTGACGATGCTTGAAGAACAGAGTATGATCAGAATCACTCTGATTGTAGCTATAGCTCTTCATGGCCTTACAGAACCGCCCGAACCATGCTCGGGGGTACTGTTTTAAGCCATATAGACTCCACTCCAACTTGCATACCATTTTCTTGTTGTGTTGGTGGGAATGTCCTGGCGGTAGGTCCATATAGATTTCCTCTTCTAAATCACCATGCAGAAATGCATTCTTCACATCAAACTGATGTAAGACCAGTCAAAGTTTGCTGCAAAAGATAATAAGACTCGAACTGTGTTAAGCTTTGCAACTGGAGAAAATGTTTCCTGGAAATCTATACATGTCTGAGTGTACCCTTTTGCGACCAACCTTGCCTTATAGCGCTCAACTTTACCTGTAGCATCATATTTCACATAAAACACCCACTTGCATCCGACTATTTTCTTCCCAGTCGGTAGTTCTACTAAATTCCAAGTTTTAGTGGTTTCTAGGGCTTTCATCTCAGTTTCCATGGCCGCAACCCATTTGGGATCGTGTAATGCTTCTCCCATAGTGTTTGGTACTCGAATTTTCGATAATTCCTTAGTAAAAGTTTGTACCAAGTTGGACAACCCTTCAATGCTGGTATAGTTAGATATCACATACCCTTCTTTGTTATACCGCTCTAGTCGTACATTTCGGTTAGCTCTTATGGGATACCTTCTTTCAGAGATGAGAGAACTTACCTCAGGAGCATCCTCGGGAGAACTCGAGAGTGGTATGTCTTCTGAATCCTCGTGGGACTGTATCACCTCTTCTTCTGGGCTTTCTGCTTCATCGACCAGTGTATGGTCCGTATCCCCGGATGCACGGTCTGTGTCCTCTGATATACATACCGTGTAGTCTGCTGTACGATCTGCGTCATCAGACGCATTTTCTGGTGCCTGATCACTTTCCTCTGGTATATGGACTGGATTGGTGTTCTCCTGATTATCCCACCATACTTGGTAATTTGGTTCCCCTTATACTGGTACTGGGATTGGTTGGTTTGGGAAACAAGATTCACTCTCTAAGAAAGTGACATCCATTGTGACATATGTCCTTCTGGTTTCTAGATCAAAGCATTTGTACCCTTTCTGATTGGTCTCATACCCAATGAACATGCATTTAATAGCACATGGTTCTAACTTTGTTCTCTTCTCTCTTGGAACATGCATATATGCTACACAACCAAAAAATTTAGGTGCCAAGGTCAAGGTTGAAGGGATTTCTACAAATGATGCCAGTTTTTGCAATGGAGTGAGAAAATTTAGGGTTCGTGAGGGTATTATATTCATGAGGTATACAGCAGTAGATATAGCGTGGTTCCAGAAATTTTGGGGCACATTACTTTCAAACAATAACGACCGTGCAATTTCTAAAATACGCCTATTTTTCCTTTCGGCCACTCCATTCTGTTGAGGGGTACCAACACAGGATGTTTTATGGACAATTTCATTGTCTCTAAAATATTTTCTCAAGAAATTATTCACATACTCCCTCCCATTATCACTTCTAAGAATCTTAATCTTTTTCCCAAATTGTCGTTGGACCAAATTCAAAAAATCTAGAAAGCATGTGGCAACTTCATCCTTAGTTTTTAAAAGATATAACCAGGTCATTCGGGTACTATCATCAGTAAACAAAACAAACCATCTTTCTCCATTAATAGAGGTAACTGGGGCTGGACCCCACACATCAGAATGAACTATATCACCAAATTTCAAATTCTTAAAACAAGTGCTAGGATACGTGTTTCTATAACTCTTACTTTTAATACAAATTTCGCATGAAATTTCAGAAATTGATACATTAACCCATAATGACGAAAACATCTTCCGCATATAACCAACAGAAGGGTTCCCTAACCTCTTATGCCATAACAAAATATTATTCGTCTAAACACTCCGTCCAGTTAAACATGCAGAGCCAACACTCAAATCTTCAAGGTGATACAGTCCATTGTGCTTAATATCACGCTCAAGTATCTCCTTCGTGAGGATGTCCTAAAAAATACAAAATTTTAGGTACATTAGAATAGCACAGTTTAAGTCTTCAGTTAATCTTCCCACTGATATGAGTCTCGTGGTTAGCGAAGGGACTAGTAGTGTTACTTTTAGACATATAGATGGAGTAGCAGAAACATTTTCCGACCCTATAACTGGTGATTTAATCCCATTTGCACTCACAATTTCTTTCCTGTTTGATTCGTGGATCTCATCTAGATCAGAATCTAAATCGGTCATGTGATCAGTTGCTCCCGAGTCTATTACCCATTTTTCTAGATTATGTGCAATAAAAGCATTACCTTTCTCGGCACCACCCTCTGTACCTTCAATAAAATTTGCTAGTGTTAGAGATGCTTGTCCGGTGTTGCTTCTGTGGCCCGGGTTATGACCTGTACGGTCCGTGCTCCCACCTGCATGGTCCGTGTACACCGTCTGATGAGCATGTCCCTTCTTACTTGCTCCTTTTCTATCATTCAATTCATGCCACCAGTCTGGATAGCCATTCAGCACGTCTCTCTAGTGTGCTTTGGGTTATGACAGTGGGTGCATCCGCCTCCTTCAACCCTTTTTCCTTTTCCCTGGTTTGTTTCAGTTTTAAGAGAAAGAGATACCTCAGATGCGCGGGCCGTGTGACTACTTGTACGGTCCGTGTTCCAGCCTGCACGGTCCTTGCCCTTCACCGCCATAACAACAGGGTTTGAGTTACTGTTGCCACACATCACCTTTTGCCTCATCTCCTCCCGTCTAACTCTGGCATATGCTTGCTCGATAGTTGGAAGAGGCACCGTCTGGATTATATCGGCTCGAGTGCTATCCAAACGATCATCTAGGCCAGCAAGAAACTTGTATACACGATCTTCCTGGACCCATAGGTTGTGCCTCTCGAATCCATTGTGCATGTCATGGGGTTTGGCCTCTTGAAGTCTATTTCCTTCCACAGTCCTGTAATTCATTATAGTATTTCTCCAACGACCCCCCCCCCCCCATTTTGATACAACATATGAACCCTTTGTTGAAGATCATAAATTTGAGAGGAGTCACATCCATCAAAAAATGTTGTAGCTAAAGCATCCCATATCTCCTTTGATGTGGAATACCGATGGAAATTACCAATCAAAGCTGGATCCAAGGAATTTAGAATCAAACCTTTCACCATCGAGTCGTGCATCTTCCACTGTTCATACCCCACATAGCCTACTAGGGGTGCTTGTTTGTCGCCCTTCACATATCCCAACTTGCCCTTGCCGGCCAGATGCGTCTCCATCATGGACAGCCACAAGCCATAGTTGTTTCCGTCAAGTTTGACAGTGGTCGAGTTAATCGGTACTTCAACCGGTACGGCCGTCGCCTTCTGTGAGGAGAGAAGTTCCTTCAACGCTTGAAGCAGGGTCATGTCAGCGCTGGGGTGTAGGCTCTTCTCTCCACTCGTCTTCATACTAGGGTCGTCCATCTCAGATTTCCCTTGTTAGATCTGCGCCTACGCCTGGCACTCTGATACCATGTAGAAAATCATAACTATGTGTGCGGTCCGTGCATAATAGTGCACGGTCCGTGTGTAGGTGTACAGAAACTGGAAACAGAGAAAGACACAAGATTTAACGAGGTTCGGCACTAATTCGGTGCCTACGTCCTCCATACCCAAACTCACACTTTTTCTGTTAGTTTTTCAGATAATAGTTACATAGAGGAGAGGAGAATATATAGAGAGATTAGAGAGAATAGATAAATTTGTTTCCTATTACAATTATCTAAAATGAGAATGTAATAACTCTGATTACAAATTGATTCCCGAGCTATTGTCTTTCTTCTTTGAAGATATGGTCCAGATAAGCAACGATATGGACCACCATTTATTTCAACAGTTGATGGGAATTTCAACAGTTGATGAAAAAATTCCCAAGTTCAGATTTCAAATTTGACTATTCACATCTCTCATGCTCATTCATTAGCTGTCTCCTGTGTACACAACAGTGTATTATTATTAACGAAAGAGACATCCGTAGATTTCCTGTGACAATCGCTGGAACTGGAAATTACTAAAACAAGTCCATGACATGCTTTAGAGAAGTCAAAATGTCAACCCAGCTGGATTTGTAAAAGACAATTTTAATTCAGCAAATTCCAAATGATTATGTTTTGCAAAGTAATCAAGGACATGATCGAGTGACACATGGATGTCTAAAATTGAAAAGTAGCTAGCTAGGAACCTAGGAGAGAATACTGGTACCAGTAACACTGAACAGCGGCATGGCCGTATGGGTAAATATGAGCTGTTTTGCAAATTATTATTTTCTTTTTGCAGAGTGCGCTGCCTAGAAGAGGATTATGGACTCCAAAACAACATAAAGTGATAATTTATTATTGGATAAGAATCCATTGAAAACTAAATAATTTTACTATTTTGACAATATTTTCAAATCTTGTACAAAAACATAAAAAATAAAAGAAAAAAAATTATTGACATGTTGTTTTCCTTAAAAATTGCTTTTTTATATCAATTAATGTTTCATCAAATTCTGTTAAACATATGGACCATTATAAATTTTATGTCATTTGATGAATGGGTAAAACTTGCATAAAATTTTATCACATCATATATATAATATGTTATAAAGTATAGATTTCATTTGCTTGCCGTAATTTACAAATAAAATTATTTTTTGCAATTATGAAACTAATTGGTTGTCTATGTATCCTCACCATATATTAATTATTTGCTATGTTGCATGGATACGAGTACGAGTATTGTATCGGATACGATACGGATACGGCGATACGGTAATTTTCAAAAATCTTAGATACGATACGCCTATTAAATATATTATTTTTTATTATTTTAACACTTATATTATATAAATTAAATATAAAAAATCTGGTTAGGATGATACAATAACCCAATTATACAATAAATACCATAGATACTCTATTATAAGGACCCGAGTTCGATTCTCACGACCGTATCAGATCCGTAAGGATACGTCACGTAAGATGGTACTCCAGCTGGCATATCAGATACGTATCAGTGCCATATCGGATGTGTATAGGTATCCGATACGTGTCCGAAGCCCAATTTAGAGTATCGGAGTAACATATATTATTTGAATAGAGAGTATTTATTTAATTATTTGGTATAGGGATTAAAAAGTAAAGTTGGCATGGGTTTAAACTCATAATAGATTTCGCACCATAAAATTCATCAGGAGCTCCAAACAAAAAATTTGACCATTGAACTTGATAGATAGGTCCAAAAGTTGACAGAGTTCAGAGTTCAAAGTTTTTCCAGATGGTCTTACATAGGATAAATAGGTCTAAAATATTTGAAATTCAGAACAATAATTCATTATTTTATTTTTCAACCACTAAGATCTTATACAAAATAGACTTAAAAAATATTGAAATTTAAAAGTATTCGCACGTGCAGTAAATATAGGTCAGTGGTTCAAATTCATCCTTTTATTTACTGCTCTATTCTCTAATCTCTATACTAAAGCATCGGAAAAAAGCTAACATCATCCCTAAATTTATTTTAAGCTATATATATTTTTTTATTGTTCAAATTAAATTAAAAAAATAATCTAGACGACAATAAAATTAATTATTTAGACTATGGACGATGAAATAGAAAAACTAGTACATATCAAAACAGAAATATCATTCAACTCTTTATACATTTGATCAAGATTTAAAAATTTATGGGGTCACTTAGCCACCTCCATTTCCTTTCTAGATCCCTCAAGTTCATACTTCATACTGGTATATATTTCAAAAGTTGCACACACAATGAATCATTGGTTCATTATATCATACAACTCATCCAAATGCGGCTCTAACTCTTCCATCCAAGCAACCACCTCATCAACTGCGTCTTTTGCACCTGGTGCTTCAAACATAAAGCCTCCATTTGCAATACAAACCTCCTCTTTAGATTGCACAATCGATCGTCTTGCTTGTGGTTTTATTGGCATTGCATTTTCTTTGTTAGCCTTTGAATTTGATGGTTCCTTCCCTGTTAATTTCTGTACAACCAACATAAAATTTTCCGCATCCGTCTCTACAAACATAGTCTCTAACTCTATGAATGTGACCTTCACTTTCTTATCTTGCTCTCGAGAATCGGCACACATGTTGAAGAGAGATAGAGAGAGGGGATGGGGCGGTAGCGTAGTTGGTTAGGAAAAAGTCCCGGTACCAATTACTCAAAGGTCAAGAGTTCGAACGACTTTGCAGGCGGTGTGAAGCTTTTCAAAAAGAGAGAGAAAGATAATAGAGCAGTGACTTAGTGAGGAGTTATTTGGGATCTGTAAGCTCGTGTTTGTGGGATTTGCGCTTATATATAGGGAGAGAGGAAGCGAGTTTTCAGAATGGAACTGGGAATGGACTCAGAAAATAAGTCAAAATCATCCTATGCAAGTGCTCTCACGTGAACAAAAAAAAAAAGAATCTGAGTTTAAAGTGATTGTGACTAAAGAAATCCTATATGTATAAAGTGATCAGGTTCGGCTAACGCAAAATTGTTGCTATCATCAGCATAAAGCGAGCCATACTCGGACAAAACAAGCAATAGTAGTACCATGTTCTCCATTCTAATATAACACTGGACAGACCTGTTAATATCATATATGAATCTTCATTAGTTAATTAGAATTGATGGCCCAGAGCATGTCGTCAAAATTTGAACCAGAATAATCTCAAATGGTTACTTTTTTATGATGATATTATGAAATAGTAAGATTTTATTTTGACTCTAAAATTATTATGATAATCTTTTAATGATGTTATATTTTTATTTTCGACTTTTTGGAGTGTTCATATAATTAACAATGTTTTTTAATTTTATGTAATCAGAGAAAATTCAAGTAGTTTGTGTTGGAGACTGATCATATATAAATATATTATAAGTACTTGAAAGATGTTTTATCGCATATTTTTGGAAAATAAAGTTATTTTTATTATATCATATCTATTTACTGTGTTTTGCATAAATATGTATTTTGACACTTAATTTTGTTTGTTACAATATTTATATGTTGAAACAGGATCATTTCACTCTTGAAGAATAATTACTCTAAATTTCTCCAAAAATTTACAATTATATGCAAAAATTTCAAGAATTGCTTATATATTTTAAGCATCAATGGAATAATTACTCTAAAAATGATCTGCCACAGTTTAACAATAGGAGTTTAGTATTTCAATTTATTATATATAGTGTTGAGTTTATTGTAAATAGTGAATAAAATAGGGACCTTATTGTAAATACTTTTTTCTAATCAATGAAATTGTCAGAGAGTTCCGACTCACTGACCTTCATAAAAATTGCCTATAATTAATTAATTCTCATAGATTTTCATACTATTTTCAAGTAAATTTTTTGTCTATAATTAACTCTCATAGTTGAAATTTTTTCCTCTACAAAGGATTAGGTCCAGTTAAAAGAGACTGGAGAGGAGATAAAAACGCGTTTCCATTTGCACGAGTTATTAAGAGTTACAATCAAATTAGGCCAGGGGTATGTCTGTCTTTTGTGGGTTGTTGCTGTAGGATCACACGCTTGTGCTGTTTTGCGTTGGGATACCGTGCCACCTGGCAGTAAGAAAGTGCTTAGAGCATCTACAATGGTAATTGTTTTTAAATTGCTAATCTGATGTGTCAATTGCTAATATAATTATTGGGTTGTAGGCCAATTGCTAAAAAAACAAATTTGCTTATAAAGCAAACGATTTCTTTTGGACATGCTAATACTCTCTCTCTTTCCTATTGGCTCTGACTCAATTTCTGGGATGGAGTGGTTAACAAATTAAAAGGAACTTAATTTTTAAATAGTGCTTTACAGCTGTTTTTAATTTTTTACGAATTGCTGAGTTGGAGATGCTCTTAGAAAAATAGCTGAATGTCCAGGTGTTTTCCCTTGAATAAAAATAGTTTTAATAAAAAACCAGTTGATCATATACTTGCAAAAGCGATCTCTATACTTGACTTAAAAAAAAATTACCAAACCAACTTAATTAGTTTCGTTTTTACAAAATATGAGAGATATGAAGGGGATCCTACTTATAAATTTGAATGACAGTTGCATCCAACTTTTACATCTCCTCTCCATTTCACCTATTATTGGACTCATCCATTTTGACAATTTCTTACATATTTGCATTTGCTTCAGTTCTATTTTTCCATAATTTCTACCGCTTTTTATTTTTCTTCAATATATTTTTTTTTAGGGTTCAACAATATAGTTTCAATTTTACCTATATGTGTCATGTGAAATAATTTTTCTATTTTACTTAATTAGTAGTTTTAATTATTTTCTGAATATTAATTATAAAAAGTTAAAACTAATAATTAATTTAACTAATAATCAAACTATACATGCATATGAAATATAATTTTTTGAAATATTTTTTATTTTTATCAATTTTCCAACTGTTTATTACAAAACAAGTTATGCTAAAAAATACTAGTTTTCGATTCAATTCGTCTGATTCCTATCTATTCACCTCATTACAATTCCGATTTTTAGAATCATAGCATAAACA
Organism: Carex myosuroides; assembly: GCA_028015225.1. Lineage (NCBI taxonomy): Eukaryota > Viridiplantae > Streptophyta > Magnoliopsida > Poales > Cyperaceae > Carex > Carex myosuroides. The sequence goes on from CM051478.1 coordinate 1,776,989, forward strand.
CGATTCGGTACGCGGCTAGAACGAAAGCGTAAAGGAAGTTATGGAGACAATTTGAACCCAAATCCGTTAATAAAAAGAATCCAAACTCGTTTTCTGTCCACTCTAGCTCAAATTCTGGCTACGCCACTGTTTATGGTCGTATATGCATATGCGCCGCTATCAAATACTAATAATATTTGAGTGTGCATAATCGAAACCCGCAACGCGAGGAAACAGGTCCAAGTGGGATGGATGGGGTCCTTGATCCAGATTTGCTGAAGAAGATCCAAAGTTCCAAACGAATGATAGATAGATCGATGTTTATGGAAGTAGGGTCAAATTGAGGTACCAAATAAAATGGCCCTCAGAACCAATATGGATTTTGTATCAAGTGGCTACGAAATTCCAAAGCCACCAATACCACTAGCAACAAGTTACTTAGTCTACTTTCTTAGGCTATTTATTTACTTTTTTTTGAAAAATCAACGACGGTCAAGCCCTCATTTACATTAACCTTAATTGGTTACATGGATTGGGTTCGCGAGTGGATAAGAACCCGGATAACTTGTAGGGGTGTCAATGATGCTTTTTTAATCATTTATTCTACTCGTATTGTATTCGATAAGACGGGTATGGGTAATTTTTTTTTTTCGTTAGTTTATCAGGTATGAGTATGGGTAAGGAATTTTTTTTGTTAGCTAAACGGGTAAGAGTACGGGTAAAGACTATTTTGTATCTGTTACCCTATAAGGTAATTATATAAAATAAAATTATATAATAATGTTTGAGTAATAATTAGTGATGGTAAAATTTATTTGCGTGATATTTTATATGATATTGGTTGAGCAATAATTAGTGATTTATTTTTGTTATTTAGCGTATGTTTTTTACTATAGTAAGATATTAAACATGTTATTTTTATTTGTATGTTTTGTTATTTAGTTAAATAATTGAGTTTATCCAATGAGATATTCGTGTTTTTTAATTCTCTTTGTTTAAAAAAAAATTGGAATTGATTGCATATTTTTTTTTATTAGTAATGTGATTGTTTATGTGTGAAATAAATGATTTTTGATGTACTATTTGTAAAATATAATAAAATTATTTATTATATTAGTATTATTCGTTATTCATCCGCTACCGTTTTGTTATCCGATAATTTTAACAGATAAAAATAAGATAAAATCAATTCTTAATGAGTATGGGTAGGATATGAAAATGTTTCCACCCTTTTCCGTATCGTAACCATTGACACCCCTAATAACTTGGGCTAATTTGTATATATGTAACAGGAGGAATAATGTGTTGGGAACTTTGTAAATAATTTTTTTTATTATAATATATTCACCGCCAATCTTCAGGAAAAAAAAAGTTAGGAAGTGCTGACAACAGAGACATCCATTCATGAATCCTCTGAAGTACCCAATGCATTTCTGGTGCAATTAATTAAAAAGCGAACATCTAACCAAACAAAATTCCTTAGCAACTTAAATAATTTAGCAAAGCATTAAACTAAGTATATATGAGTCCAACATTCAGAATTATGTTCGCCCTCTGGATTTTGAGGTTTAGTGGGAATTTATCGGTTCTGACCGACTTTGCCCCTTCTGGAATTTTGTTTGCCCCCCTCTGGACGTTTAATTTGTAATTCGAGTTAAATTTAGAGTTAAAATTGAAATAAATCTGTTGAATTTTGATTGGTAATTAGAATTATAAGTCAGAGCATCAGAAATTACAAGTCAAAGCATTGGAAAGTATAAGTTAAAGCATTGTTTTTTGTCGAGTATCCAATTGGGTTAATGGATTTAAACCCGATTCGATATTTGTTTGCCCCCCTGACGAAAATCCTAGATCCGCCCCTGCACCTAAGACATGCAATTAAAATGAACACCTAAGGCACGATTCTTGACACAGGTACAATGATCCATATCTTATCAAAATGAAAAAAATGTTGTAAATATGTTCTCTATAATCTTAATAAACAACCTTGTATCAAACTTTGGATTAATGGATACGTATTATGAAATTATTTATTCGTCGAGTTACTTGAAAAATTAACGGTTTTAATTTTATCGATATTTAATTGGTGAAAGTTTTTAAATTGTTGCAAAATTTGATACATGGTCAACATAAATGACATATCTATAAATTTTAGTTTTAATTGGAATAAACTTTTAACACCAAACATAATTGTTCTTTTTATTTAGGGTTCATGGCGGATGCTGCCCGAAAAATATATTATAAAAAACATCCACTGTATACATCTTACAAAGAACAGCCACACCCTCACAGTGCAGTTATACTGGACTACTGGTACCAGTTACAGAAACATCTGCTTCAGCGTACCAGAAAGAAAATAAAAACAACTGACCCAGTAAAACCAAAAAACCGTAAGAACTCAAAATTTAGCAGAACTTGAGCCATAGCTGAAGCCACGATAAGACCAAACATAATTGTTAATATAATATTTTTCACTGTGATCGTTACCAGTTACCACAATTGACAACTTTTGATCCAATAATTTCTTTTCTTAGATATAGATGAGATCCATTAATTCACCTAAATTTAAATATCCACATATAAATTTAATCCTTAAATCGAATTTCGGACTTAACTCTTCATCAAATAATTTGCCTCGATCAGATAATTCACCATATAAAAAATACAAACATCTAGCGGTACTCTTAATAATTCGATGAAATTATGGTTTTGCAATTGGTAGACCTAGCTAGATGAAATAATTCTAAGTCCAGATTTTAAATTTGACTATCCACAATATCCCTCATGCTCATTAGATGCTGTCTCCTGTATCCAAGTGTATTACTATTAACGAAAGAGACATCTGAGATGTCAATCCAGCTGGTTTTATAAATATCAAGAAGAACATGTACAGCTGTCAAAATTCCAAGGACAATTTTGATTCAGTATATTCCAAATGCATAAGGTTTTGAATACTCATCAAGGATATGACCGAGTGACATGGATGTAGAAAATTGAAAAGTAGCTAGGAGCCTAGGAGAGAATACTGGTACCAGTAACACTGAATTGCGGTATGGCCATATGGATAATTAAATATGAGCTGTTTTTGCAAATTTTTATTTTCTTTTTGGAGAGTGCGCTGCATTAAATTGTGTTCTAATGTCCAAATTTTTTATATGGAGATCATGTTGAGTGATTCATCACGCATTTGAACTTTGAAAACAAAAATAAAAATGTGGGGCAAAAAAAGATGGTGGCATTTGAGCTCTCTTCAATATAGTTGTTATTTGCTTATAATAGATAAAACAACTGAATTGTGAAAGGAGGATCCATACAAACAATTGACTCCATCTCAAGGATACAAGACAAGAGACCGGCTATTTTTCTCTCTATAATATTTTTTTTAGTTAAAGTTGGAGATCAAGCTATTCAACTATTTAATATTTATGAGAGATTTTTTTATTCATATTTTGAACCTGCAATCTCCCAACGGGCTTGAGACATATATTTTTCCTAAACCATCTTTATATGCTTAAATAGCCGTCATTAGAACCATCTTTTTCCAATATTTCACATAGTTTTCTTTAATTAGTGTGGGTTTTTTCAAAGAAGAATTTGAGCTTTATATACATGTTGTGTTTAAATATAATATATTAATTTATTTGTTTACTATATATTTGAGCTTGGATTATATAAATTATCATTATATTAGATAATTATTTTTAAGTTTAATTTTAACAGGTGCGATTTAATTAAACTTATCTGCTATACTAGTTGAAACATAGAACCAAAAACCACAAGAGGAGTACATATTCATAATTTTTCACAAATTTATTTCTGGTTATTTTTACTATGCATGCTTTACTCGTTATTCTCATACTCACCTTTGATGATATCTCATATATATCTTCAATTTGATTAATTGGTCTTGACCGTTCAGGCCTGATAAATTTTCTCAGCAACTAGTAGCATATTAACTTGCCACTAGCTCATTAAATATTTGAAATCAATATAACATAATATAATTAAGCTAATACATTAAGCTCAAAGCCCGTTACTAGTGAGTAATTACAAAACCCATTAAACTACTATTGCCACCAAATTTATCAAAAGCCGGTAGGCCCAACAAATGTGGAGAAAGCTTAAAGCCTTGTTGTTAAAAGCATATCCCTTAAAACCCAATTGAAATTTAATCCAAGTCCAAAAGGGTTTATAAGAAGACACAAACAACACAATATTTTAGTTTTAAAAACTAAAAAATCAAATTAGGAATATTTTTTGGTATCTCATAGATGAGACTGAATCAATGATTTTGTTTCATTAAAGTATCCACAGAGACCGAATCAGTGGTTCGATTTTCAGTAGTTTGTATAAGTTATAGTCTGTCCTTGTCATAGAAAATTCAAAAACTATCACGGCCGAACTATTGATTGGGTTCCAATTGAGTTGTGAAATGTGCCTGCCCGCTCCATTTTTTCCTTTTCACTCTTCCATCCGGACCCATTGGATAGAGGCTGAAATAACACTGATGTTTGGTTTCGCATGTTTGATTCAGTTTATCTCTTCTTTTTTATTTTAGTAGGGTGGTTCTTATATCATACCTTGTTTTCTTATTTAATAAATATTGTGTTTGATATGTTTAAGATGCAATGTAACTCTTAAAGCAATATAACTTTTCGAGTAGAACTAGGGTGTTCTTAAGCTCATCAAGTTCTTTTGTGAGCTTAAATCAAAATTTATCGGATTGGTTTCAAGCGATGCATCCAAACCGTTAAAACCGATATACTTCACAAGTGATGAGTTTATATGTCAAATTTGTAAATTTTCAAACTAATTTAATACAAAGTCAAGCGCTAGAAAAAATAATGAAAAATGAACACATTAAAATTAACTTATAAACCATCATTTTTTTACCGCTTGACTTTATACTAAATTAGTCCGAAAAATTATAAATTTGACATGTAAACGCATCACTCGTGAAGTAGATCGGTTTCAACGGTTTGGATTCATCGTTTGAAGACAATTTAATAGATTTTTAATTTAAGCTCACAAAGGAGCTTGGTGAGCTTAAGAACACCCTAGTTCTACTCTTTAACTTTTCTATTTTTCTGCTGAAATTAATATTGGGCACGGCTAATTGTTATTTTAAATATCAATTTTTCTTCACTAAATATTTTTCTTCATAAAAAATAATTTTTATGAGCATTAGAATTAATTTGGAAAGATAAACTTCCATCTTTATCTCAAAAAAAAAATGTTACTGGAATCACTGGAGCTTCTTTTATTTTAATTTTAGAAAACAATAAGGATCTAATCTCTATTTCATTAACCATAAATGGTTACAGGTGTTTGAGGTTCTGAAGAATCACTGGAGCTTTAAAACTTGAAATGCATGTTCTCTTCAATTCAATTGTACAAAAATCATTAAAAAGTCTCAAACGAATTTAATTCTAATTGTATATCTGTTGTTTGGACCAACTTTATTAATAACAAATTAAACTTGATCAAAATTATTAAAACAGGTGAAATTGGATAGGAACTCTTCAATGAAATCCGTACAACTAAATTTTTGTTTGAATCCAGACCGTCCAATCAGAATCTGCATGAATATTAAAATGGACATCTTGCATTTTATTTCGGGCCGGATTGACCTAAATTTTGATCGGACGGTCCAAATCTAAATAGACATATTATGTTACCTCGGAGGATATGGATTCGGGGTTGTATTGCCTTTACGGCTTCACATAAGATCAAACTTAAATTTTACATTAAATTATTATATGATCGATTACAAATAAATGATTTCATGGCCTACATCATTCAAAAACCTGAGCTTGATCAGGGTTTCTCTTCAGAAACTCTAATTTTGTAACCGATTATGGTTAATGAAAGTAAGGCCTGAGCTTCCACAGTGTGATCTCAAGACGAAATGCTGAGATTGATATTAATTACTTTTGATTTAGAAGAGTTTAATTTGTATTCTAGATCTTCGATTTTTTTTATTAGAAAAAAAATCTTTGAAGCAAAATAGCTCAAAAAATATGATGGTTCTACCATGAACATGCATAATCTATATTCAGCTCGATCGGTGGTACTCCCCATATATTTTAAACGGTATCCATAAATTAAAGAAGTTAGAAAAGTACCCTTCTTACCGTGTACTTTTCTTTAAACAAATTACAGAAGTATGGTTATAATATAAAATAAAAAAATAAAAATAGAGTTGTGTTTTATTCCAAAAGAGGGGACCGGTTTTCGATGGGCATCTACCAGTAATCCGATAGAAATTGTTATTTCTGAGGATATTGTTATTGCTAATGAAAATATCCGCGATGATATTGACAGTAAAAAAAAGCAATTTAACCCTGATGATATCAAAATTTGTCTAAGTTGTCTTGTCCGCATTGAAATCTTAACTAAGCCGTGAATCTAAATCTGCATAAACCTTGATACAACATAGACGGTTTAAACTGAACATCGAACAGATTTTGGTCTGACACGAAACGTGAGTCCAGATCTTCTAAGGTAACTTGATCAATATTAAGTATGATCCGGATCCGGATGGTCCAATCAAAATCTTGACCAATCTGGTTCGATCAAAATCAAGACCAATCTGATTCGAGATGATATAATGCACGATGGCTCTTTAATATCCGTGCCAAAACATATCGGACTGTCCGAATCTAAACTCGTTGTGAACTAGTGAATGAAAAATATGTGATGTGACGTGATAATGTGACTTGGTCATGCACACCACGTGACAAAAATTTATTTTTACGTGATCGATGTAACTAAAATTATGGAGGACAGTCATGTCACGAGTGGTCATGCTTTGACAACACGTGATGTGATTAATCGTGTTTAATTATTGTTTTCAAGTTTGAAATTCATTAAAGAAAATAATAGTAAAATATACCAAATAATAAGAAACTATTACAAAAATAAATTATAATTAATAAATAATATTGAAAAAATTAGTCACATTGGTGCCACGTGATGTGACCGAGTCAATTTGCATGACGTGGAAAGACAAAATTTAAATAATGAAAGACAATCACGTCACGCAACGCGTAAATTTATCACGTGATGGACACACATAGCATGACGTGACATGACGGATGTCTAGTTTCCTTCTTGATCTACATGGAACCTCATCTCTCATGCTAGTATGCACTGCACTTAATTAGCTGCAGGATATATATGTAGAGTGTTGCGCACAGCAGATGACATGGATCCCCTTATATTGTACTAGTAATACACTACACTCTACACCATGCATGCACAACAGCACAAGCTAGCATACAAAGCGCCTCTATCAGCGGCTGATGCATGCCTATATAATAGCTAACTAGGCTCGTTATCCCAGTCCCACTTCACATGATGTTATAAATCACCGTTTTGGATCGACAAACTGCCACAGTTAACGGCCCCAACTTGATTAAATTTATGATTCAGGTTTGACATTTTGCTGCCTAAGCAGAATACCTCTTGGCTTCCCCTCTGCCACGTATTTTCTTTTTAAAAGGATTCATTTGGCAATAAATTAACAGAATATATGACTAGTTCCGCTGAATAATTTAGCAAAATTGAGATTTGATTTGCCTCCCAATCCTATAAATCAAATATAAATTGGTTGAATGGAACGTTGAAAATGAGCTTTCATGAAATAGCGTTTATTATTATTGTATGTTATTATTATTACTGAGTCCGGCTAATATAACATTGGTGTCATTTCGGCCTATATAACACCAACTTCAAAATCTATCGGATCGACTTCAAACGGTTAATCCAACCGTTCAAACCATTCTACTTCATTAGTTGTGCGTTTACATGCAAAAAAAAAAAAAAATTTGAGTTATTTTAGTACCAAATCAAGCGGTCAAAAATCTTGAAAAATGAATGCATTAAAATTAACTTAAAAACTCACACATTTGACCGCTTAATTTGATACTAAATAAATTCGAAAAATTATTTTTTTTTGCATGTAAACTCACAACTAATGAAGTAGAACGGTTTGAACGGTTGGATTAACCGTTTGAAGTCGATCCGATAGATTTTGGAGTTGGTGTTATATAGGCCGAAATGACACCAATGTTATATTAGCCGGACTCATTATTACTACTATTATTAGTATCCAATGTTATTTTATTGTATTATGCATAATAAGGTTTATTACTAATTAATTATAGTAATCATTATTTAAATTAATTGTAGTAATTATTAGTTACTAATTAAGTACGGTGATAGTTCATGATATTATATATGAAATAAATAATGAATATGTAACATCATTAATTTCAAAATAAATTGTGAAGCGTAAATGAATATGCTACAACCTTTTATACCTCAAAAAGATAATTTATATATCTAAAAGTTCAATCTCTCGATTTATTAAATTGACAAATCTACTTATTAAATAACATAATTAAGATAAAAAAAAAATTAAAATATACTGTTCCCCTATGAAGTGATGAATTTGAACAACAACGGATCCATAGAGCCAGACGACCAAGCATAGATTCAAATTTGAATATGACTACTTTTTTTTTCAATATTCGTGCTATATTCAAATTTATGTAAATTTAAAATTTTGTATTATAGTTATAAAATTTCAAGAGTCACAGGTCCGAACTTATACACTCTGATCGGAACACTAAGCAAAATGAACGAATCAGAAATGGAAATAGAATTCGTGATGTCTGGCTGATCAGAAGCAGAGAAGTGATGAGAAACGATTTCAATAGACGGGATTCTAGAGAGATCAAATCATGTGAGGAAATCCTCCCCAAATCGATGAAATTTGTCGAGAAGCGTATGGAATAAAGCAACGGGCTGAAAATGTCCTTCTCCTAGCTAGTGGAGAACCAGACATCAGGAACGGTCAAGAAGATACTGATTTCATAATCAGGAACGGTCGTTTGAATTAGCCAAAATTTCTCTTCTACGTACTCCGCTGAATTGTTTAGAGCTTTTTCTGATTGATAGAGAACAACTAAAGCGCCGAATGAACTACTACTTCTAACATGATCTCTCTTTCCTCCTATAATTTGATTTTTATTTGTTTTATTGCTGTTAAATTCTGCTCAAATCTGTAATTAATCCTAGTCAATAGTATGAATGGTAAATTACAAGAATTATCTCACCTTTTCTGAGTTGTACCAAACAAATTCTTCTAAGTGAAAACATCTTTTCAATCAGCAAATTTCAATTTTAATTCGTTTATTGAAGTCATCTCTATAATATCTCTATTGAATTGAATTGAAATTTTGTACTTCTTGACTCCGATCAGAGCCTTAATATATAGCTCTTCTAATATAATTATGTTCCTGAATCTAAAGACTGAAATGATAAGAAAAGATAAAAGAAAGTCTCTAAAGTAGACTGAATATGTAAACCCTCATCTCATATTAAAAATAAAATAAAATAAAAAGAACCTCTTAAAGCGACGCGTGTCCCTCATATATATTGACATGCATGGGCCCCGGAAAAAAATTTGTCAAATCCATATCATACATGGGCCCTGGAAAAAATTTGTTAAATGACTAGTTTGGAATATAGTGCAAATGATGTCTCCATGCATGTACCCAGGTGCAGTTGGTGGCATGGCGCAGCATTCTTCAACCAATGTCACGTTGAACACTGATATATATACAGTGAGTGGCAGTGGCTACTCTATTTACATAAGCATATGAAGCATATGCTTATAAGTTATTTTTGCGTTTTCAATGTCTAAATGGTCGATCTGAAGCGCTGAACATGTTCTCCATATTAATATGTGTTTGGAAACAAAATTTTACATTTTTTTGCATTTTATTACTATTTGTTTAGAATTTTTCAAAATAGTATTTTTCAGATTTTTTTTTTATTATTTTTTTACCATATTATACCACTGTTTTGAAAAATTCTAGAAAAATAGTAAAAAAGTTCCAAAAATGTAAAATTTTGTTTCCAAACACTTGTTAATATGGAGAACATGTTGAGCGCTTTAGATCAACCATTTGGACATTGAAAACGCAAAAATAACTTATAAGCATATGCCCTCATATACTTATGTAAGTAGAGTAGCCAACCTCTATATATATATATATATATATATATAGGAAGTGTCTACGGTGCTATGCAAAGCATAGAGGCCTCCGTGCTACGGCTCAATTTTTGAGTTTTTAAAATCCTAACGGTCGATCCGAACCGTTCAACATGATCTCCAAATGAATATGTACTTGCAAACCAAATTTTACATTTTTTAGAATTTTTTTACTATTTATTAAGCCACTTTGAAAAAACAGTAATTTGTACACAACAGTAAAATCTTCTGTACCATTGGATCAGCAATTTTCAAAGTGACTTAATAAATAGTAAAAAAATTCTAAAAAATGTAAAATTTGGTTTGCAAGTACATATCATATGGAGATCATGTTGAACGGTTCGGATCGACCGTTAGTATTTTGAAAACTCAAAAATTGAGCTGTAGCACGGAGGCCCTCTATGCTACGCGTAGCATATTAGCCAGATTCTATATATATATATATATATATATATATATATATATATAGAGAGAGAGAGAGAGAGTGGCTAAGGTCAAAGTGGTATGACCAAGGCCTTGGTGCTACCAATTAGTTTTTGCAATTTTAAGGTTCAAATACTCGATCCAAACCGTTAGATGTTCAATCTATATTAAAATCTGTTTGGAGACCAAATTTTACATTTTTTGGAATTTTTTTACTATTTTTTAAGCCACTTTGAAAATGGCAGATCCGGGTGAACAGTAAAAACAGTGCAACCAAATTCTGGACCATGTGATCAGCAATTTTCAAAGTGGCTTAAAAAATAGTAAACAAATTCCAAAAAATGTAAAATTTGGTCTCCAAGCAGATTTTAATATAGAGATCACATCTAACGGTTTAGATCGACCGTTTGGACTTTGAAAATCCAAAAACGACTTGGTAGCACCAAAGGCCTTGGTCATACCACTTTGATCTTAGCCACTCTATATATATATATATATATATATATATATATAATTGAGCTATGGTGAGACGTGAGGTAAAACAAGTTTGTACTCCATGGCACTATATTTTCATTTTGAAAATCCAAACAATCAATCCGAACCGTTCAACATGTTCTCTATATTGAAATGTGCTTGGAGACCAAATTTTACATTTTTTGGAATTTGTTTACTATTTATTAAGCCACTTTGAAAATCGCTGGTGGTCCAGAAAATTTTACTGTTTTTTACTGTTCACAGTGGATCAGTGATTTTCAAAGTGGCTTAATAAATAGTAAACAAATTCCAAAAAATGTAAAATTTAGTCTCCAACCACATTTCAATATAGAGAACATGTTGAACTGTTTGGATCGGTTGTTTGAATTTTCAAAATGAAAATATGGCGTGGAGTACAAACTTGTTTTACTCCACGTCTCACCATATATAGCTCATATATATATATATATTATATATATATATATATATATATATAGTGATGCTATGGTACTTTGGGAAGTAAAGATGATGTTTTACTTCCCGCTCATATCTTCATTTTCAAAGTTCAAAAAGTCGATCCGAACTTCTCATCATAATTTTCCTATTGATATGTGCTTGGAAACCAAATTTTATATTTTTTGGAAATTTTTTACTATTTGCTTAGAATTTTTGAAAATCACAGTTTTTTATTAAATAAAAAAAAAACACCGATTTTCAAAAATTCTAAAAAAATAGTAAAAAATTTCCAAAAAATATAAAATTTGGTCTCCAAGCACATATTGATTGTGCTTGATATAAGATCATGCTGGGAAATTCGGATCAACTATTTGTACTTTAAAAATGGAGATATGAGTAGGAAGTAAAACACCATCTTTACTTCCCAAATTTTTTTTTTCATCACTCTATATATATATATATATATAATAATTTTCCAAGTCTAGATTTCTCGTGCACATATAATATTATATATGACCACCGTAAGTTATATATATGCGATTAGCATTCGTAATTTGTTCCTGTGCATCTGATAATTTCCATACTATAGAAGTTACGAGTACTTAATTCTTGATAGCTAGCAGCCACTGCTACAAAAGATCACACTACAGACGCCAAATCAACGACGGTTTTTAACACCGACGGTTCACTTCTAGCATGATGATGATGAACTAATACCGACGGTTCATGATACAGCTAGCGAACCGTTGCAACTTTGGTCTAATAAACGATTCGGTAAATATTTTTTGTAACTATAATTTTTATGTAATTAAAAAGTTAAAATATTTAAAGCAACCGTTAGGATTTTGAAAACTCAAAAATTGAGCCGTACCACGGAGGGGCCCTTATATACGCGTAGCATATTAGCCAGATTCTCTATATATATATATATATATATATATATATATATATATATATATATATATATATAGAGCTGGGCTATGGTGAGTTGTGAAGTAAGAGGTCATTTTTACTTCACGCTCATATTTTTTATTTTGAAAATTCAAACAACCGATCCGAACCGCTCAACATGTTCTAAATATTGAAATGTGCTTGGAGACTAATTTTACATTTTTGGAATTTTTTTACTATTTATTAAGCCACTTTGAAAATCGCTGATCCGGTGGTCCAGAAATTTTTACTGTTTTTTTCTGTTCACAGTGGATCAGCGATTTCAAAGTGGCTTAATAAATAGTAAAAAAAATTCCAAAAAATGTAAAATTTAGTCTCCAAGCACATTTCAATATTTAGAACATGTTGAACAGTTCAGATCGGTTCTTTGAATTTTCAAAATGAAAATATAGCGTGAAGTAAAACGTTGTTTTACTTCACAACTCACCATAGTCTATCTCTCTCTCTCTCTCTATATATATATAGAGAGAGATGGGCTATTGTGCTTTGCAAAGTAAAACCTCATCTTTATTTCGGGTCATATTTTTATTTTTGAAAATCCAAACAACTGATCCGAATGGTTCAACATGTTCTAAATATTGAAATGTGCTTGGAGACTAAATTTTACATTTTTTGGAATTTTTTTACTATTTATTATGCTACTTTGAAAATCACTGATCCGGTGGTCCAGAAAATTTTACTGTTTTTTTACTGTTCACAGTGGATCAGCGATTTTCAAAGTGGCTTAATAAATAGTAAAAAAATTCCAAAAAATGTAAAATTTAGTCTCCAAGCACATTTCAATATTTAGAACATGTTGAACGGTTAGGATCAGTTGTTTGGATTTTTAAAAATAAAAATATGGCTCGAAGTAAAGAGGGGGTTTTACTTTGCAAAGCACAATAGCTCATCTATATATATATAAAAAAAATTAATAGCGACCTCAATTTTAATGGTACTTCGTTGAATTAAAGAAATCAGCCGAATATGTAAACATTTTTTTAAAGATAATAAAAGTATACTATTTTTTTTTAAATCGATCAGTCAAAATTGAATTGCTAGCAATATATATGAATTTTTTTTGGAATTGAAATTTTGAATTTGTAGGAAACAAAAAAGCATATCCTTTTATATTGTGTAGTTAATATGTAAAACTTGGAGATGGACCGGTAACACAGTTGATTAGAAAAAAATGTTCTAGGATTGTGACTACTCAAAAGTCGAAAGTTCGAGCCCCACTCACAACTTCAGTGAAGATTTAAGAAAAAATATAAAATACCTGATATAATAGTTTATTCTTAAGTTGACAATCTACCAACTGAACAGACAATAGAAACTATAGAAGCCATTTTTTCTGTAGGTTTTTATGATTTATTTGAAATAAGCAATGTATGCAAAAGTTTGTATCATTATGTAAATATATAAAGAAATGTATCCCACTAAAATCATAGAATAAAACTAAAACTATGCTTAGAGAAAATATTTTACCTTAAGCAAACCAATTGTCACAAAAAAAAAAAATCAGAGAAAAACGAGAAAATAAGATTTGCCAGAGCTAACGATAATGCGTACGTGTGTGCGCATGGGCGCTACAAGATTGTGTGAGTATTTGCGAGATTAAAAGTGACTATTATTGAGAGTAAATCGATAGAAATTGCTATTTTTAAAGATAATACTATTAGGGCATGTTCGGCTACACTCTCATTTTCACTGTTCACGTGGGGAAAAAAAAAATTTACTCGAACTGAATTTTTTTTCCCACGTGAACAGTAAAAATCAGTTCAAAATTTTTCTGTTTCTGTGCTCATTCCCCTGCCCATGTGTCCGCCGAACAGGCCCTTACCGACAGAAGTATTCGTGGACATATTGATACTGTTAATATCTTGACAAATACTCTCAGATTCATGTAGTAAACAGATACAGGTAACTCTCACAAAGTAGTTATAACGCCGCATCAGTTCATTAATTAAGTCATTTCGATATCGTATCCTCCTGTTAGAATACTAAATATTAACAAACGGAAATAAGCACTTTTGGCCAGATAGAGCTAGGTGGAGACAGGATGGGACACATGTTCCCTCCTTACACATTGGCAAAGCAAATGAAGCAAAAGGGTGTCATCAATTTTTAAAATAATTAGTTAAATTATGTCCGATTTTAAAATATTTTGCACGTACCTTGTACATTGGCAAAGCAAATGTGTGTTATCAATTTACAAATCCGTTCAATGTCCCGACCATAGTAAAACGGGTAAAACAGTACAAAGTTCAGAACATACTGGTACGTACCTAATCCGATCCATTATGAATCATGCATTTACTTACACTTGTCGACTTATTATAGACTTAATTAATTAATTACAATATATATGTGTGCTAAAGTATGAAAGGAAAAGGTACTTTAAAACCCAAAAACATTATAATTTTATAACCGGGTTTTTAACCCCCACCACCTCATTTTCTTGAGATTTAGGATCTTCTAATATGAGAAAAGTTTAGAGTCTGTAAGATAAACAAGAAAGAAAATATTGTAGATAGTAAAAAAGGAAAATTCATTGTGAATTTGACAGATTAGATGTAATTGTTATATTTATTGATGTACACTAAACCTTGTGTCTCCTTACTTAAATTTTCGTGAACTTTCACAAGCGGAGGCATACTTCCGGGATTAAGGGGTTATTTTCAATATGGAGCATCACTTTTTATACTATCTATAGCATTTTTATGTATTTTTCTCTAAATTATATAGTAAAATTTTAAAATTTTAAAAATAAATAAAGGATATTTGATCCTCATTTATTATATGCATGTGAGTAGGGGTGATTAATGAGCGAGCATGAGCGAGTTGGGGTATGCTCATGCTCGGCTCATTAGCTTAATGAGTGAGTTGTTAATGAGCGAGTTAGAGCGAGTTGTTAATGAGCGAGTTGTTAATGAGCGAGTTGCTGAGCGAGTTACCGAGTTGTTTTCAATACATCATTCAAAAATTAATTTTCATTTATAGAATTTAATAAATTGTTCATGAGCAAGTTTAACAAAAAATTATTCATAGCCAAATTAAACAATACATAATTTAACATAAAGTTGTCCATAAGCAAATTAACAAAATCAAACAAACTATCTTCTTGTCGTTCTCACGGCTTGTCACGTACCTACAAATTTGCATTATCAAAACAATAATAAAAATATAGAATTTAGATATATACAAACAGTAACAAAATGAATGGATATACTAACAAAATGAATGAATATACTAACATAATTTAGAAATATACTAACCCAGTACCATACTATATATGCCTAATATGAATGAATAAGAATAGCTCAGGAATAGCTCAGGATTATACTAACAGTAACAAAATGAATAAGAATAGCTCAGGAATATATCAGAAGCCAATCCAGTACCATACTGTATATGCCTAATATGAATGAATACTAAATTAGCGAGTTGGGGTACGCTCATGCTTGGCTCATTTCTTAATGAGCTAATGAGCGAGTTATGAGCGAGTTGGGGTATGCTCATGCTCAGCTCATTAAGTTAATGAGCGAGTTATAGCGAGTTGCTAATGAGCGAGTTGTTAATGAGCATTTAACGAGCGAATTATGAGCGAGTTACGAGTTGTGAGCGATTTACTCACCCCTACATGTGACTTCACCGCTTTAAACTTTATTAAAGTAGTCGTCTTTGGTCAAATACTTGAAATTACTGTTGTTGCTCTTGTGTGCTT
The DNA here is from genome assembly GCA_028015225.1 of Carex myosuroides. Taxonomy (NCBI): domain Eukaryota; kingdom Viridiplantae; phylum Streptophyta; class Magnoliopsida; order Poales; family Cyperaceae; genus Carex; species Carex myosuroides. Next base: position 1,793,041 of record CM051478.1, read on the forward strand.
TTATTTTAGCTTGATTTATCTCACGGCTCTACTTTCTTGAGTGGAGAGAAGAATCTGAGAAATGGGGGCCGATCGGAACTGAGAGTGCGGTCTCGTCGGAACTCGGAATATTGAGTATCTACGTCATCTCGATCGGAGCACGGGTGAGTAGATCCGGCATCAGAGTGCGGTGGCGGTCGAAAGAACAGATCCGATTGTAGAAAGCGATAGGGTTTAAGGTAATAGAGTAATTATGAGTGTATATAACTGAGATTAGAATATTAGAGTTATTTTGAATAATTTGAAAATTTTTGTGAGAATAATATATTAGATTTTGTATTAAGAAGTCATTTGACTCGTTGTAAATTTATTTTTCTTATCAATGAATTTATTAGTTGGTACTTAAAAGCCACTAACTTTGCAAAAAAAACAATGTTCCATTAACTTTTTCTTTTTCTTGTGCTATATAATTGGTGGTTGTGAATGCATAATTACTTAAGAGTCTAATTGTTTTTGTTAATGCATAGCATATGATCGTTGATAGTTAATAAGGGTTTCTTGTAATAGTTGGTTTTAAAAGAATTGCCGAAAAATAAATAATAATATTTTTGGATCATGATGTTTTGAATGTACAAAAGGTACTATTTGATTAATATAGGTTAAATTTCTAATATAACTAACTAATACAATGAGGGACTATTTTGTAATTTATACTTTTGATATCATTGGTTATTTACTTTAATTTTTTGTAACAACGCTTAATTATTTAGAGGCACTCTCAATTCTTATTGGTTTACCAAAAAAACCCTGATCTCCTTGTATACATGTGAAGAACTTCAATGCTGGCTCCATATCCGAACCTCTATACATAAACAATCAATTAGGCTTAATTTATTGAAGGGAACAGACAACGCATGTTATTGTTTAGATATGCTGGTAAAAGTCGGCGACAAGTACTTCTAATTATGTGCACCTAATTTTTTTATGGTTACTGGTATTAATTCTTGCATTCTTTTTCTATTTTATTTATTATTGTTGATATGGACTGTTACATTACATAAGAGTAATCTCCTCCTAACATAGATGAACAAAGATGAATGCATCTTGTGAATATTAATACAGTTAGGTGACTTGACCTTTTTACTTAAAATTATAGAATAAAACACAAAATTATATATATATATATATATATAGAGTATGGCTAAGTTGCTGCCGGCAGCATTTCGGCGAGGTGCTGCCGGCAGCGTTTCGGCCATTCTGGTGTTCAAACAGAAAATCCGAACCGTTCAACGTGTTCTAAATATTAAAATCTACTTGGAGACCAAATTTTACATTTTTTTGGAATTTTTTTACTATTTATTAAGCCACTTTGAAAATTCCAGATCATATGGTCCAGACTGTTTTTACTGTTCACCCGGATTTGGAATTTTCAAAGTGGCTTAATAAATAGTAAACAAATTACAAAAAATGTAAAATTTGGTCTCCAAGTAGATTTTAATATTTAGAACACGTTGAACGGTTCGGATTTTCTGTTTGAACACCAGAATGGCCGAAACGCTGCCGGCAGCACCTCGCCGAAATGCTGCCGGCAGCAACTTAGCCATACTCTATATATATATATAGAGTAGAACTAGGGTGCTCCTAAGCTCACCAAGCCCTTCCGTGAGCGCGACTCTAAAACCTATCAAATTGACTTCAAACGATATTTCCAAACCGTTAGATGTTCAATCTATATTAAAATGTGCATGGAGACCAAATTTTACATTTTTTGGAATTTTTTTACTATTTATTAAGATGGTTTGAAAATCGCTATTTTCCAATGGTGCAGAATTTTAATTAAAAAAAGCGATTTTCAAACCATCTTAATAAATAGTCAAAAAATTCCAAAAAATGTAAAATTTGGTCTCCAAGCACATTTTAATATAGATTGAACATCTAACGGTTTGGAAATGTCGTTTGAAGTCAATTTGATAGGTTTTAGAGTCGCGCTCACGAAGGGCTTGGTGAGCTTATGAGCACCCTAGTTCTACTATATATATATATATATATATATATATATATATATATATATAGAGTAAGGCTACGGTGCTTTGCAAAGCATAGAGGCCTCCGTGCTTCGGGGCTACTTTTTGGATTTTGAAAATCCAAACAACCCATCCGAACCGTTCAACATGTTCTAAATATTGAAATGTGCTTGGAGACCAAATTTTACATTTTTTGGAATTTGTTTACTATTTATTAAGCCACTTTGAAAATCCCAAAATCCAACGGTAAACAGTACAAAAATTTGGACCACCGGATTTGGAATTTTCAAAGTGGCTTAATAAATAGTAAAAAAATTCCAAAAAATGTAAAATTTGGTCTCCAAGCACATTTCAATATTTAGAACATGTTGAACGGTTCGGATGGGTTGTTTGGATTTTCAAAATCCAAAAAGTAGCCCCGAAGCACGGAGGCCTCTATGCTTTGCAAAGCACCGTAGCCTTACTCTATATATATATATATATATATATATATATATATATATATATCTATGAAAAGAAAAGATGAATGCATCTGTACTTGGAGAGCTGCTTGGGTCCGATGCTCATCGGACTCAAATTTGGGTCTGATGGGTTTCGGGACTGGCTGATCCACTTTAAGATTCGTGCGCACGGATTTTAAAGCATACGCGAAAGTTGCGGATGCGAATTTTAAAACAGATCGGACGGTCATTGAACTCACTTTGAGTCCGATGGACATCGGACCCAAATTGACCTCCTGTACTTGTAGTCTTCACAACTATTGACATGTCACAATACATATCTCAGATAAATTTCTACTGAATTTTTAAATTGATCCACTTAACCCACACTTACCCAATTTTTTTTCATTCAAAAACTAAAAGACTCATATCCCATATATATATATATATATATGAGGAGGGATCAAGTTACAACAATTATTTTTTTCATTTTCAAAGTCCAAATCGTCGATCCAAACCGTTTAACATGATCTCCACAATAAATGTGCTTGCAGATCAAATTTTACATTTTTCTGAATTTTTTTACTATTTATTAAATATTTTGCAAAAAATAGTCATATTCAGACCATTGAATTTTGTACACATCTTAATAAATAGTAAAAAAATTCAAAAAAAATATAAAATTTGATCTGCAAGAACATTTTAGTTAGATAATCATGTTGAACAGTTTGGATCGACAATTTGAACTTTGAAAATGAAAAAATGGTTGTTGTAACTTTGTTGTAACTCAGAATTGTTGTAACTTGATCCCTCCTATATATATATATATATGTGTGTGTGTGTGTGTGTGTGTGTCAGAAAGAAATATATCCATTTTTGGGAAAAAAATAATATATTAATTTGACAAAACTGCCCACATTATTATAAAAAAAGAATCGCTTCAATAAAATTTAATGGCCAAGACAATTAATTACTAGCATATGCTAATTAATGTATCCAAAAGTTTGTCTCAATATTTTTTTGGTGAGTCGGCATTCTGGTCATATTCAATTTAATGTCTATTCGTACAGAAATAATTTAATTATTAGGATGTTAATTCTTTTTGGTGGGGTTAACCTCTCATATGATGATCATGGCAATCACATGCAAAGGCCCCAGATATCCAGGAATTGATACTCTCTACTCTTGCCACTAGCAACCGAAATTTTTATTAATATCATTTCAAAAAAAATTAACCAAAGCACCACTGAAATTGAAGAATTAGAAAAAATCAGAGCCTCCAAGTCACCACTGAAATTGGGGGGCTGCAGATTGACTTGGATGCACCTCAAAAATCTAACTATCAATATATTACAGAGCATTTTTTGGGTTTTTGGGGGCTCTAAGTCAATCTGCGGACCCTTTAAGAATGGGGCCGCAGATTGACTTGGTAGCCCTGGTATTTTTCGAATTCCCCATAATTTGTGGTTTTTTATTTATTTATTTTTTACAGTGGTATTAATAAAAATCCGGCACTAGCATTTCATGATATGGCCACCCAAATATTCGTGTTTTTATTTTTTATTTTTTTTTCATGACCTACTCCTTATAGTTAGAAGTGTAAATCTAAGAGCATCCACATCTCTAGTACTATTAGAGTTTCTAATTTGATGTGGCAATTTCTAATCTAGTTTTAGATATGCGAGAGAGTTTCTTATTTAAAAACTATGCAGTACAGTTTCTTATTAAGAAACTGTGTCTAAACTCTATGCTGACCAAATGATTAGTTCAAATTATTTCTTTTTTTAATTTGTTACTGACGTGGCTTAATAGAAACTCTAAAATTAATTTCGGAGATGTAAGAGTTAGAAACTTTAGATACCTTAATTTCTAAAAATGGTTAACAGTTATTTAAAAATTCATTTGAGTTGCTGGGATATAGATGCTCCACATTATCTAGATCCGAAAGAAAAGCAAATGCTATATAAGTTTTATTTATAGGACCGTGTCAAATTGTCAAAAAAAAAAAATATTCGTACAACTTAAATTTTCTTTTTTCCTTTTTTTTCTATTTTTATTGAAATATACATATTTTATATACTTATTATTTATATAAACATCAACGAATGTACGCAAATTTCTTTATCAATTTTATTATTAATTAACTTATTTTATTCTATGTGCATTTTTATTGGTAATATTCGTTAATTATTTTGGGTGTATTTGTATTCATCAATTATCCATTTAAAACATATTTAGTTTTAAATTTTGACATCTGTTTATTTCGTAATTACATAATAAAATATAATACGGATATAATTTTAACACTATCTATTTCAAATCTGCTCCTTTTACACTCCTATTCACAATGTAGGTATGGCAGTTACATGGTCCCAACCAGTATATTAATGCATCACATTAATGCCAATATGTTTGCTGAAATTAAACGATATGTTTTGCTTCATTAATTTGGGCTTTAATGTCTTATGGAAGAGAGAAATGAATTTCTTGTCTGTAAAGATTTTCAAAAAATTTAACAATAATATTTTTGTTTTGACTCGAAGGATATTAATTCTTCTGGGATCCATATTAGATTCATTTCAAATTTAATTATCTCGAATCTGAAAAGACTGATTTAATCAGAATTTTATACAAAATAGAAATTATGGAATTAATGACTATGTCAAATATATTTTAATTTCATGTTGAATTTTCGCCTCTTCTCCCTGCCGTCTAACACTTTTCTTTACAATTTATTTAGTAAACCAAACTATATATCCATTTATTTATATATAAGTTTGGATATATCGGCTGGAATTGATCATAAATTAACCAATTAGTTGACCCTCATAAACACATCAGCATGTGTTGTTGAAAACGACATAGAATGACAGAATAGTTGGTCCTGAGGTACATAAGAGGATTTTAGAGATTTCTGTAAGAGCTCTATACTTTTTAAAATTGTTTTTCTTGTCAAAGTAATGCATGGTTCCAAATTTTGATTTGATCACATCCTAGTATATGCCGAACTTTTTAAAACTACCATCGTACTAAAAAAAATAAACTAAAAAACCACTAAATCTGAGTATTTTTGAATCTACCATTTCTGAATCTACTACTGCCGCAGAACACTTTGCTGAATTTCAAATTATTGTTTAGTTTAATCAAAAATTCTGAAAAAATAGTAAAAAATTTCCAAAAAAATGTGAAATTTGGTCTCCAAAGCACATTTTAATATGAAGAACACGTTGGAAGGTTCGAATCGACTATTTGAACTTTGAAAATGAAAATATGAGTTTTGGGTGCACGTTAGGTGCACCAAAAGAGGGTGCAGTGGAACCCTCCTCATTAAAGAGTATCTGATTAAAATTTAACAATTTCTACATATCAAAATTGATGGCACATATTAGAACTTAATTAATTTCTTCTATATATTATAACTCAAGAACTGTGATGCTTCAAAGCATATAATTGTAATGAGGAGGGTTCAAATGCCTCATGCCTTTCATGACTCATTGTGCTTTACAACCTATATCTATGTTTTCAAAATTCAAACCGTTGATCCCAACTGCTCAATGCTTGGAGACCAAATTTTATATATTTTTTTTAAATTGTTTATTTATTTTTAGATAGGTACAAAATCATTTTTTAACCATTTAAAAACAGTAATTTTTGAACCTATCTAAAAAGATAATAATAAATTAAAAAATATATATAATTTGGTCTCCAAACACATTTTAATATGAATATTATATTGAGTGATTTGAATCAACCATTTAAACTTTAAAAACGAAAATATAAAATGTGAGGTAATGAGACATGAAAGGAGGCATTTAACCAAACTCAATTATAAATAATTATTCACTCCGCCACAGAAGATCTCTCCATCCGACAGTATAGGGTCCCATTTCTTGGATAAGGTCGGCCTACCTGGTACGGTACTACGGTTGAATTCCCAGGGAGTAGGTGGGCCCACAGAACATTAAAACCGTGTTGGACCAAGTTTATACGTGGCAAGGCTGATTGAAACATGAGAAAAGAACAAATTATATAGAGTAGAACTAGGGTGCTCCTAAGCTCACCAAGCCCTTCGTGAGCGCGACTCTAAAACCTATCAAATTGACTTCAAACGATATTTTCAAACCGTTAGATGTCAATCTATATTAAAATGTGCTTGGAGACCAAAGTTTACATTTTTGAGAATTTTTTTAGTATTTATTAAGATGGTTTGAAAATCCCTTTTTTTATTAAAATTCTGCACCATTGAAAAACAGCGATTTTCAAACCATCTTAATAAATAGTAAAAAAATTCCAAAAAATGTAAAATTTGGTCTCCAAGCACATTTTAATATAGATTGAACATCTAACGGTTTGGAAATGTCGTTTGAAGTCAATTTGATAGATTTTAGAGTTGCGCTCACGGAAGGGCTTGGTGAGCTTAGGAGCACCCTAGTTCTACTCAATTATATATACCGTTAGTAAAACTAAAATATTCCAGACAGTGATACAATCAATAAAGATATAGAAATATTATTATCTTAATTAGGAAGGGTTCCTACAATGAATTAATAGCGAACTATTGTACGGCAGCTGTACCATAATTTATTGTCATGTCTCAAAAATCTAAATACGTGTTCTTATTTTGCCAAGTGTCGATCGAGAGCATTTATTGCGGTAATTAAATTATAACAATTAATGTAAATCAAAAGGTCTTTAATTAGATGGATAGTAACATATTCATATTCTTGCCGACAAAGTTTGGATATATTACATTCCTAGAAGATAAATCCGTGTGTAAATTAATTACTAAACTGTGGAAAAACTAGGGTTGCAAATTAACGGGTCGGATATTATCCACTGTATTCAGATATGGATATTTCATATCTAAATAGCTATGTTCATACAGATATGGTTTTAAGTTTTAATTATCCGTATAGATATATATTACATAGTTTAATATATATTATGAAAAAAATTATATTATTCAGTATTATAATAGACATATATTCGTCCATTTCTGTTTATTATCCGATCCTCTGTATTCGAAAAATAAAAACGGATATAATTTTTCTACTATCCGATCCGTTTGTACCCCTAACTGAAAACCAAAAAAATATTGTTTGTACACTTGGCCACCGACCATGGAGCATTTGTGTTTAGTCACCTTTGGAATATATTGATTATTGCAAGTGATTGAAAAAGAGATCATATATATCGTACGTAGCATGTTACGTGGCAAATGTGCATGATATCCATGTAGAATATCTTACACGCATGATATTAAAGCATCTCCTTTATAATTACACATCATCAAAGTGTTGACGACGTTAGAAAGAAGATTTATTGTAATAATGTATCCGAATTTAATTATTACAAGGATATATATATACATATATCGGCACGTGTCACAACAAAAGAGCATTGTTTATGAAGACTCCAAAAATAGTTTATTGTTTCTAAAGAAAAAGATTAATTGTTTACTATTTATTAAGCCACTTTAAAAATCGCTAATTCGGTGGTCTAGAAACTTTTACTGTTTTTTACTGTTCATCAGAGATTTTCAAAGTGGCTTAATAAATAGTAAAAAAATTCCAAAAAATATAAAATTTAGTCTCCAAGCACATTTCAATATTTAGAACATGTTGAACGGCTCGGATCGGTTGTTTGGATTTTCAAAATAAAAATATGACGTGAAGTAAAAAAGACCATTTACTTCGGGAAGCACCGTAGCCCATCTCTCTATCCCGAAATTTTTATTTATACCATTTTAAGAAAATCAATTAACCAAATAACCATCGTTTCTGGTCAATTCTAAATCTAACACGGCCGCAGAACACCGGAGCGGACCCATATGGGGGGTACCGCAGAATGCCGGAGCGGTCCCCTACAGGAGCCTATATAAGGGGCCGCTGGTTTCGGATTTCATATCATTTCAAAGAAGTTTCAATCCCTTCGACCTCGGGTAAGTTTTCTTCTTCTTCTCTAGTTTTAATTTTTAGTGTAGAGTAGTAATTGGGTTTAGGTTTAGGGTTTAGGATTAGGATATAGGGTTTACGGTTTACGGTTTAGGGTTAGATATTAATTTAGGATTTAGAATTAGAATTGCACCCAAATTTAATTAGAATTGCACCCAAATTTAATTAGAATTGTATGCAAATTTAATTAGAATTGTACCCAAATTTAATTAGAATTGCACCCAAATTTAATTAGAATTGCACCCAAATTTAATTAGAATTGCACCCAAATTTAATTAGGATTGTACCCAAATTTAATTAGATTGTACCCAAATTTAATTAGAATTGTACCCAAATTTAATTAGAATTGCACCCAAATTTAATTAGAATTGCACCCAAATTTAATTAGAATTGCACCCAAATTTATTATTAATTGTACCCAAATTTAATTAATTGTACCCAAATTTAATTAATTGTACCCAAATTTAATTAATTGTACCCAAATTTAATTAATTGTACCCAAATTTAATTAGAATTGTACCCAAATTTAAACCGGACTTTTACCAAAATCTCATATTTGACCAAAAATTATCCAATACAGCATGACATCCAGTAGAGATAGACCATCCTCCAGTAGGGGTACACAGCATGGCCCTCCAGCCACGCCATACGAGATGTCTCAGTACATTGAGGCAGCATTGGCGGATGTTCCGGGTATCCGGAGTCGCACCGACAGGGTCAGCGACTTCTTGTGGTACCCGAATGCGGAGCATCGGATTTTAGAGGCTGCCACTGGGGTAAGTAAATTTGTCATATTTATAAATTTGTCATCCCGAATTTTTGATGAATGAACTTGATCTGATTATTTAATTAAATGCAGGGTTTGGATGCGGTTACAGTTCGTCACAACCGCACTCATCTACGGTACCAGCCGGCGTACGGGGGGTTTTACGCTCGATGGGATTGTACCAGATATCCCAGATGGCCGAGGAGAATGCTAACGAGGGTTTATCTTCTGGCCTCGTTGAGCGATGGCGTCCCGAGACGCACAGCTTTCATCTCCCCCATGCTGAGATGACAGTCACCCTACAGGACGTCAGTTGCCTGTGGGGTATGACTATTATCGGGGAGCCGGTCACGGGCGTCGAGTACGGAGACTTCCGGGCATTGTGCGCGGAGCTGTTGGGCATCTCGCACGAGGATCTCCAGAAAGAGAAGAAGAAAGGTGAGAAGACCGTGGTCTCGCCCAGCTGCATCAGCTTGGCAAAGCTGCGGGTGAGATTCAAGGATTTTCCGGATCGACCAGATCAGGTATTTGCTTGTACAAGATTAATTTAAATAGTATTATATTTATTTTCTTGTAAGTAATGTTCTAATTTAAATATATAACAGGTGGTTGTTGACCGACACCTGCGCGCCTATATTTTGGAGATGATCACCTGTCGGTTGTTTCCGGATTCGCATGGAGATCAGGTGCGGCTGTGCTACCTCGACCTTCTGCGCGACCTGTCCACTGCGGGCAGGTTCAACTGGGGAGGTGCCACGCTGGCATGCCTATATAGGTAAGAAACACCTTCTTATAAATATTTTCAAATATTATACATCGTAGTGTAGTAACACTGACTTTGTAAATTGTAAAGGGGTCTTAACACAGCCTGCCTGAAGAAGAACAAGACCTTCATTGGACCGTGCATGTTACTACAGCACTGGTCCTACGCACATCTGATTGTTGGCCGTCCAGTCCTGGCCAACAAGACAGATGTGCCGGAGTGGGGCAAGCCATAGCCGGACAACTGCCCTGCATTTGCCGCCAAGTACTGCTATCCCAAGATTTGGGTGGGTGCAGGGCATGGCGCGTCTCTCGGCATCACATTCTGGAGACAGGAGATCGAGCATCTCAAAGATGATGCCGAGTTTGTGACCTGGGAACCCTACAGAGATTATGTAAGTTTACTTTTGTTTTTATTTTGATTTAAATTTTTTCCAGTTCGAATTGATATATGATATTAAATCTATACTTCCAGGTCGAGGTGGATGGCGCACATCGGTCATATCTTGAGATATTGCCGGAGCGATGTCGTCAGCAGGAGCGTTTCTGGCGTGCAGAGGTGCCACTCATATGTTTTCAGGTACCGTAATTTCTTTATGCTAGTTATTTACACAAGCGATTTAATTTAATAAAAACAGTCTAACGTATTAAAATATATAGATCATCGAGCACCATTACCCCGGACGGGTCATGAGACAGTTCGGGATGCGCCATCTTGCTCCGCCCCCGGCACCGATCAGCGAGGAGGTCTGGCGAGGGCTGCACCATCCCAGGGAGACCACTGCAGGCAAGGACTGGGGGATTGCCCATGCAGATTACGTGTTCCAGGCAGGAGCTGCAGATCCCCCATTGGCCGAGCCCGACCGTCAGATGGATGTCACGCCAGTGTAAGAATTTTTATTATTAATTCAAAACTTCAACTATAGTTTTTTGATTGGAATATCTAACATTTGTTGTAATTCGTACAGACCTTACAGAGATTGGTACCAGGATCACGGCACGTACACCATATTTCTCGAGGGATGCATCGCCGACAACCCGCATGAGCGGGTACCAAAGCCGAGGGATCGTTTGGGACGGATCCACGGTATTATCCCCGCCGGCGCACCTTTCGCAGCCACGGTATTTTTAATTTGAAGTTTCAAATTCAAAACTATTAATATTTACAATTTACAACTTCTTCATAATTCTTTCAATTTTCAGGCATTATATCTTGTCAAGAGTTGCGTCATAGGGGCTACGATGGCCGTCACCAGGGATGGAAGAGGCTCGGGAAGGTCATTCTCAAGCACAACGTACCTGCGGTGTGCCAGTGTGGGTACAGGGCGCGCCTCGACTCTCTACTGAGGTGCGCTGGCTTGGGCGGTGTTGATGCAGTGGACGACATATCTGACGAGCCCGATGTCTATGTCCCCTACACTGGTGATGAGGACGTGTTTGCACCCGTCCACGGCGCTGAGACGGTCGGTCAGGCGTTCGACCGAGGTGCCGAGTTGATGCGCCGAGCCGCACATGACGCCATGGGATCCCAGGCTAGGATGCTTACCGAGGTATAATTTAAATTAAAATACATAACTGTGATTTTTTTCTTATTCAATACATTATCTAATTTGTAAGTTATTACAGGATGGACAGGAGGAGGACCTGGGCTTCAATATCTCCACTGAGTATGGCACAGAGGGAGATGGACTGTATTCCCCGGGTTACAGTCCCATTCAGACAGCACCTCCTGCCTATCAGCCAGGGTATGTTCAGACAGACCCCATCCCGCCGTTCCCAGGCCAGTCCTCACAGCAGGTACCTCACCCTTCCCTCCACGATGACCCCATTGCCAGACAGGCGTTTTTATGGACAGACCACAGTTTTTGGTCCTGGGGTCCAGCAAACATCCGAGATTGAGGAGGTTCGCCAAGAGCCGGTTCAGTCTACGGATGTCCAGGCAGACGACTCTGCATCCTCCGCAGATATTGACGAGACGCCACTCTACAGGTGGGGTCGGGGGTTTAGGAAGAAGAAGGCGAGGACGGTGTTTAGTCCAGAGCCCTAGATTTTGATTTGTTGTACTGTTAGATGTTTTGTTAGATTCTTATTTGTAGTATTGGTAGATGTTTTGTCAGATACTTATTTATTTCGTTGATTAGTTTCTTGTTTGTTTGATTTTGTTGTTATTTATTTATTTTGTTGATTTTATTATCTCAGAGTACACAAAAGAATTTCAAAGAAACCACATATCTAAAATATTTCAAACGAACGACATATCTAAAATACGATACGACTAAAAATCAATTTAAACCACGTTCGAAGCTAAATAAATAACCCTTATCAAATTACAATTTCGTATTTCAAATAAAAAATAAAGGGTCCGCTCCGGCATATAGCGGCCCCAGGGACCGCTCCGGCATTCTGCGGACCCATATGAGGGTCCGCTCCGGCATTCTACGGTACCCCCAAAATGGGTCCGCTCCGGCATTCTGCGGCCGTGCTAGATTTAGAATTGTCAGAAAACCGTGGTTATTTGGTTAATTGATTTTCGTAAAATGGTATAAATAAAATGGTATGTATATATTTCAGCTAAAAATTAATATTGTTGTACGCTGAATAATTTTAAGGGAAATTCATCCAATAATAAGGCTATTTTTCGGACTCTTCAAACAAATAAATTTTGAACCGAGATAATTTTTATAAGAAAACTCTGAATAGTAGATAATAATACAATTAATTGTTTGCGAAGGGGTTTGATGAATCAAATAATTCGGATTAATTGGAGTTTAGTACAATCCAAATGCGTTTCCATTAGAATTTTAGAAGATCCACATGCGGATCAATATAACATAAGAATTCCCGGATTCAAATGCTGATCCATATCCATTATCGTCGTAGGGAATTTTGAATCAGATTCAGATCATAATATTGAGTCGGGCTAGTATAACATCAGTGTCATTTCAGTCTATATAACACCAAATTTAAAATCTATCGAATCGACATCAAACGGTGAATCCAAACCGTTCAAACCGATCTATTTCATTAGTTATGCGTTTACATGAAAATTTATAATTTTTTGAATTTATGTAGTATCAAGTCAAGCGGTCAAATGTCTGAGTTTTTAAGTTAATTTTAATGCATTCATTTTTCAATATTTTTGACCGCTTGATTTAATACTAAAATAACTAAAAAATATAAAAACTTTTACATGTAAACGCATCACTCATAAAGTAAATCGATTTGGACGGTTTGGATTAATTGTTTGAAGTATATCCAATCAGTTTTGTAGTTAGTGTCATATGACACCGATGTCATACTAGCCGGACTCCATAATATTGGATGATTTTAGATAAAATATCTAAAATAGTAAATAAATGCAATACTAGTGATCATAATATTCAGATCATATATATATATATAAGGGTTCATATGTTTACTTTAGTACTACCAAACACTAGTGCTTTAAATTATGTAATTAGTGTATAGTTTACTTTAGTACTACGACCAAACACTAGTGCTTTAAATTATGTAAGAGTGAGGCTATGGTGCTAAGCATAGCACGGATGGCTAGTGTACTACGGCTCAATATGGTACTTTTTAAAATTCTAACGGTCGATCCGAACTGTTCAATGTGATAACCATATGAATATGTACTTGCAAACTAAATATTATATTTTTTCGAATTTTTTTACTATTTTTTTAGATAGGTAGAATTTTGATGGTCCAGAATTTTCAGAGAACACCGATTTTTCTACCTATCTAAAAAAATAGTAAAAAAATTCAAAAAAATATAAAATTTAGTTTGCAAGTACATATTCATATGGATATCACATTGAACGCTTCAGATCGACCGTTAGGATTTTAAAAGATACCATATTGAGCCGTAGTACACTAGCCATCCGTGCTATGCATAGCACCATAGCCTCACTCATTATGTAATTAGTGTCTAGTTTACTTTAGTACTACCAAACACTAGTGCTTTAAATTATGTAATTAGTGTCTAGTTTACTTTACTCTATTTTCTAAATGTCAAGATAAATTCTAAAATTAAATTAACAAAATAAATTGACTAGATGTGGTTAATTTTACTTTATGTAGGTACACACAAAAATGACATTTTAATATTATTTAATTTGATGGGAATCAACAAAAAAAATTGTACTGTTTTATGTGAGCATAAAAAGATAATGTCAATGATGTCAAATGATTTTTATTTTGATTGAGCTTTAGATTTTGAGATATTAAATTTTTTAAAATATATATACAGTACATTTAAATCCTTTTCTGTATCACAAGTTCACAGCACACCATTCTTTTTTATTTCCTTTATTTTTGAAGTTTGAATAAGGAGGTCAAGAAGCATCTCTTAATTTGAAATATATACTTTTCTTCCAAGGGAGAAATGTGAATCTTCTCCCATTATTGTTGTACAAGTCAAAGGAATTAGCCTTTCGGAAAGAAGAGGCAGCTGGAATGAGAGAGAGGATAAGCCTCATGCAAAAGAATTATATGAAAGAATATACTTTCCTTAATTTGTATGACGAGATATAAGATTATGAAGAATAATTTGAATTTCTCATAGGATATATATTGAATTATTAGCCAATTTAATTTCAAATGTTTTCTGCGTTTCGAAATATCTTGCATATAAGAGTCATGGGATGGGTGATATTTGGTGATAATTTGGTGAAATCATACATAGTGTGGATGGTGGTATGGGTGCAAACGGATCGGATACGGATCGGATAGTGGTAAAACCATATCCGTATCCATTTTTATTTTTTGGATACAGATACGGATCGGATATTAAACGAATACGGATACGGATCGGATATTAAACAAATACGGATACGGATTGGATATTAACGGATACATATAAGGATTAGATATTAACGGATACGAATAAAGATACAGATATAATTCAGATGCATAATTCGGATATTATAACAAAATTAACTTATATTTCATATCTGTATACGCAACTATCCGTATCCAAATATCCGAATCTGCAAACACCTTGTCTAGAATCTCTTATGACATTAATTAGAGAATGAGAAGTATCTTCCCTTAGAGTTTGAGGGAAGACTGAATCATACATTTAATCCATTCATGTCTGAATCGAAACTTTAGTTTAGTCATTGTTATTTTTAAGAAAAATAAACAATCAATTTGTTGCTAAAAATTAATTTTTTTTATTTTCTAAAATAAAACAAAATTGAGGGTCGGTGGTGCCATTTATCAACATTTTAAAACCATAAAGTAGTCTAGAATAAGATGAGAAGGAACTAGGAAGTTAAGGAGCCGACAGGAAAAAAAGTCGTCAATAAAAATGTTATCTAAGCAGGAAAAAAGTCGTCAATAAAAATGTTATCTAAGCTGTTAAAAGAAAACCTCAGTCACACAGTCACATTATTTGTAGTCTCTGTCTTGGTGCATATAAATGGGTCCCAGATATATTACATGGTCCTTGTATTGTTCTTTTATGACGAAAATGGGACCAAAATATGATGTCCTCCAAGGATTATGCATGTATCTTTTGATACTCAAGAATATTTTTTTTGTCCTGTCATTCACAACTAGAGTGGAAAAAACGTGTTGTGCCGTACTGTGACTAACATGCCGTGACTTCGGTCTCCTACCGTGCCGTGCTGTGACCAAAATGTCAAGGGGTGGTCACGGCACGCGAATGGTCACGCCGTGCCTAAACGTGCCGTGATCATATGTGACTCGCATGACTCGCCTGACCATTTAATTATAATTTAGGTTAGTTTATTCAAGATTCACCATTAAATCAATATCTAATGGTCCTAATTACACGTGACTCGCGTGACTACGTGTCGTGCCGTGACTAAATCTTTCACGTGCCGTGTAGTGCCGTGCCAAAGTTTCAAAAGATGAGCACGACACGCGAATGGTCACGGCACGGGACACAAGTCACGGCACGTAACTGACACACGTGCCGTGCCGTTCCGTGACGGAGCCAGCTCCGCATGCCATTTTTCCCACTCTATTCACAACCGTCATTTTTATTAATATCTATTATTAATTATAAAATAATAATAATGCTCATCTTAGCTGAATTCTTATTTTTTTTTCTTCATATTAGTTACTTAAATTAGTGTTCTTTTGTTGATGACATTTTTGTTGAATTTTTTTAATTTCCCTTTTGAATTGTTTATTTTTAATAAACATTTCATTAAATTTTTATCTGTAGCACATTAACTAGCTTTAAAATTTTCAATCTACATACATTTTATGCAATTTTACTCCTACATACATCTTTATGAAGATCAACATTAATAATGATTGTTGTATTTTTATTTTTTTCTGATCAATTTCTCAGTCTGTTGTCAATTCTGAGGCCAATATAATAAAAAAGAATAAAAACGCATTTACATAAAAATTCTATAAAGGAGTCCGGCTAGTATAATATCGGTGTCATATAACACCAACTACAAAATTGATTGGATAGACTTCAAACGACTAATTCAAACCGTTCAAACCGATTTACTTTATTAGTGATGTGTTTACATGCAAAAAAATTATATTTTCTAGTTATTTGAGTATCAAATCAAGCGATAAAAAATGTTGAAAAATGAATGCATTAAAATTAACTTAAAAACTCACACATTTGACCACTCGACTTGATACTAAATAAATTTGAAAAAACTATAAATTTTGCATATAAACGCACAATTATTGAAATAGATCGGTTTGAACGGTTTGAATTCACCGTTTGAAGTCAAATCGATAGATTTTGGAGTTAGTGTTATATAGGCTGAAATGACATGATGTCATACTAGCCAGACTCTTTAGCAGAGAATACAACTGTGATTTATTGCCCTCTTTAAGGTGGTGTTTGGTTGTGGACTAAAGTTAAGGCGGCCTAAGTTGTTATTCCATGTTAGGCCGGCCTAAATTATTCGTGTTTGGTTGAGGTCTAAAGTTAAACCATGGCTTAAGTTATTCCTTGTTTGGTTAGAGTTGGTGGAGGACTAAAGTTTTGGAAGCCTAAGTTAGTTAATTATTAATCATAGGATACTAATTATATAATATTAATATATTAATAATAACTATAATGTATTATAATATTATTATAATAATTATTTAATATATTAACAATATAAGATATTAATTATATAATTATATATTAATAATAATTATTTACTATATTAACAATATAAGATAATAATTATATAATTATATATTAATAATAAGATACTAATTATATATATTAATATATAAAAAATAACTATAATATTATAATAATAATTATAATAATTATTTAATATATTAAAAATATAACATATTAATTATATAATTATATATTAATAATAATATTGATAAAAAGATACTAATTATATAATATTAATATATTAATAATAACTATAATGTATTATAATATTATTATAATAATTATTTCATATAATAACAATATAAGATATTAATTATATAATTATATATTAATAATTATTATTAGTAATAAGATACTAATTATATAATATTAATATATTAATAGTAACAATAATATATATAATATTATTATAATAATTATTTAATATATTAAAAATATAACATATTAATTATATAATTATATATTAATAATAATTATTGATAAAAAGATACTAATTATATAATATTAATATATTAATAATAAATATAATATATTATAATATTATTATAATAATTATTTAATATAATAAAATATAATATATTAATTATATAATTATATATTAATCATAATTATTGATTAAAAGATACTAATTATATAATATTAATATATTCATAATAACTATAATATATTATAATATTATTATAATAATCATTTAATATAATAAAATATAAGATATTAATTATATAATTATATATTAATAATTATTATTAGTAATAAGTTACTAATTATATAATATTAATATATTAATAGTAACTATAATATATATAATATTATTATAATTATTATTTAATATATTAACAATATAACATATTAATTATATAATTATATATTAATAATAATTATTTATAAAAAGATACTAATTATATAATATTATTATAATTATTATTTAATATATTAACAATATAAGATATTAATTATATAATTATATACTAATAGTAATTATTAGTATATAATATACTAATTATATACTAAAAAATATTATTATAATCATTCGAGTTAAGCCACGACGTGGACTAAAATTAAACCACCATGCGAGGTGGTTTAGTTTAGGCCGGCCTAAAGATCGGCTTATGTCATGTTAGGCCGGCTCAATTAAGTCACGTTTGGTGGAATAAAGAGGCCTAAACCCCTTATTCCACCCTTTAGGCCACAACCAAACATGACCTAATAGATGAAGTCCTTGTTACACAAGCAATTACTTATGTATCTACTATTTCAGCATTAAATGCAGCATATCGTTAAACGGCAAGAAATATTCTTCTTGATTTGAGAGGTTTGGCAGACATTTTGCTATGTCTTCACACAATTAAAGCATTTACACTGAACTTCTTATTTTGATTCTATTTGAACGCCACAATTTTTCGTTCAATTTTAGAGATATACGATATTTTTCAAAAATATCAAACTTTCTTTGAAAGAAATCACTTTCTAATCCACACGATAGCAAAATTATATATGAATTCTGATTCGCTAATTGTTAATTCTATTTTGGACTTTCAATTTTAATTTCTAGTTTAACAAGACAAGTTTTAGCAATAAAGATGCCTTTTAAGTTAATTTCTATTATTTCTTATGTGTCCAATTTGTTGATTTTGCATGTTTCCTTTGGCATGTGAAATTATTCTAATTTAATAAGCTTGCTAAAGTTGTTAATGTATCATTTGTAAGGCTATTGTAAGATAAATTTGAATAAAAAACTTTTGTAAATATTGAAATAGTTAACTTCAATTTTACTGAAAGGAAAAAAAAATGATGGAACTATGGGACCAGAGGTTTTTACTTGCTATGGTGAATTTTCAACTGCCCTGCGCAGATAGGTCGGGTCAAAGATTTTCCTGCCCTACTCAAATCTACGAGTAGGACCAGCCCAGCCCAGCCCAGCCCATGGGTCTTATCTTTTCACTCACGCTTACAATAAAAAAAAGGTTCGGTCGTATATGTCAATAAAGAAATAACCGTAATAAAGTGGGCCTACGTGGGGCTCGAAGTGGTAAAACCGACCAAGCGGCGTGCAAATATCAAACGAAACGCAGTATTTAATGCTGCGTCCTCCCCTCTCTCTCCTCGTGCCATTAACTTCGCAAAGAAAGAGAGACACAGAGAGAGAGAAGACTTCATACTTGGAATTTCGCACCAACTAGAAAAGAGCGCCTCTTACTTTGTCGTATTCCTTCTTTGTTAATACTCTTCACTCCAGTTCTCCTTTTCGCATTTCAAATTACCAATGGGGGAATCAGAGAAATCGAAGGAGATGAAGTATGTTCTGGTCACCGGCGGTGTGGTTAGCGGGCTCGGAAAAGGTATCACCGCGAGCAGTATTGGCGTTGTTCTCAAGGCGTGCGGCCTCCGTGTCACTTGTATCAAAATCGGTAAGTTTAATCAGTTAATACCTTTTCGTAACTCCGGCGCAATGTGCAAAATGTAGCTTATTCTTAGAAATTGTTCGATTTGCATAGATATTTCTTGTGCACTCGTCTGTGTTTTCATTTCTTGTGCAATGAAAAGGGGTTTTGAATTAATGTTTATTTAATGACAGTATCTTTCTTTGCAGATAAGTGTCTTTTTTTTAGTTTTACTTAATGGCTGTAGATAAGTGTCATTTTATAATCCAGTTCGTTCTCTTTGAAAAGGACATAGAAGGCCGCATTTAATTTTTTTAGACTAAATTATGTTGAAATGTATTACCTTGACTATGTACAGCTACCATTTTTTTTAGATTTTTTTTTACTCCATATCAACTTTCCTCCTACTTATGTAATTCAAAGCTGAAAGACCCAGGTAATAATTAGCTTTGTAGGCATGACAAATGTGCTAGTAGGCTAACGAATTCAATCCAATTTGAGAAAAAATTGACTAATTTTACATGGATTTACTAAAATAGATCCATATCTAAACACTGATGCGGGGACCATGTCACCATTTGAGCATGGAGAGGTTTTTGTCTTAGACGATGGAGGGGAGGTATGTGTCATTCTTTCTATCCTTTATTAAATTGGTGCTCTTTTTGTTGTGTATTTTTTTGGATGGCTGTTAGGTGGAATGTAGCAGATTTCTCCATGACCTCTTTTTCTTCACGGGGGATTACTTAAATATTTTAGTTGTCGTACCCATGTAACACCAAATTTGGAATCTTAGAAAGAAATTGACTGAAACAATATTGTTTTTGGTGGAACTACCACCAGCTGACAAGTGTTATCCACCTGTTTTTGTTATTTGACCCTGACTTTTTACTAATTTTGTTGCCACTCCTTGCAACAAGTATATTTCTCACATATAGGACAAGTATCAGATCCTTTTCACACCAATCACTTGAATGTTCTGGTATAAGAGAATACATCACTAAGAAAATAAATGATGTAATAGGTTGACTTGGATCTTGGGAACTATGAGAGATTTCTGGATGTGAAGCTAACCAAGGATAACAACATCACCACTGGAAAAATTTATCAGGTAAAAGGTTAAGTTTTTTTTTGGTAGTAGTCCTTGAAGAATTTACAATTTGCAGTGAAATCCTTACCATCTTTTTTGTTACTTCTCTGCAGCATGTCATAAACAAGGAAAGAAGAGGAGATTATCTTGGCAAAACTGTTCAGGTCTGTTTAAATTTCAATTAAGTTTTTGTCCCAATCTTTCGAAGAAAAAGTTTCATCTTATAATTTGTTTTTTGGTGAAAGGTGGTGCCTCATATAACAGATGCCATACAAGAGTGGATTGAGCGAGTGGCAGGAATACCTGTAGATGGTAAAGATGGACAACCTGATGTATGTATGATTGAATTAGGTGGTACCATAGGTAAGATTTATATTTGTATATGTACTGACAAGTATGGAAAATCCTACTTTACTGAACTGAGGAAAAAAAATGAAAATATATACATATGCAGGAGACATTGAATCCAGGCCTTTTATTGAAGCGTTGAGCCAGTTCTCTTACAGAGTTGGTAAGTTTATCATCCCATCGTAAATTAATATTTTTAGTATTTGAATTTCAAGTAGCTTTTAATTTTGCTCCTATTTTAAAAGAATTCTTTTTTCTATTTTTCAGGGGAGAGCAACTTTTGTTTGGTTCACGTCAGCCTTGTCCCTGTTTTAAGTGTTGTTGGTGAACAGGTATATATATTCAAAGAACAATGATCTTTTATGATTATTCTTTTATACATATTTTCTGATTATTGTTTTTTTTTTAAATAGAAAACAAAGCCAACACAGCATAGTATTCACCGACTAAGAGCCCTTGGCCTCACTCCTAATATTCTTGCTTGTCGTAGTACTATGGTACTATTTTTTGTTGTAAATTTCAGGTATTTCATTGGTTGCATTGTAAACATGCTGATCAATCTATATTATTTTTAATTGTTCCAGCCTCTCGAGGACAATGTCAAAGAGAAATTATCAAAGTTCTGTCATGTCCCGGTAACTGCACTCAATTGATGTTATTATGAATTATTTTAGTTTGTTATTGAACAGATAGAAAAAAAAAAGAATGATATTAATTGAGAATGTTTATTTTTTTCAGACAGATAGCATCATAAGCCTTTTTGATGTCTCAGATATTTGGCAAATTCCAATTCTACTCAGGGTCAGTTTAATTGAAAATGTTCTTTCTTATATTCTTTTCTTTGTGTTTGGAAAATCATTTTTCAATTTTTAAAATTATGCATCATTTTACTTGTATTCAGGAGCAGAAGGTTCATGAAGCAATCTTAAAGCGGCTGAAACCTTCAAGGTAAGCACACCGACCAACAAAAGTATGATTCTATGTTGCATTTGTTTGATGAATACCACGAGGAAACTTAGATATTTTGTGAATTCCTTATTTGTTTGGTGTAGTATTTCATCAGAACCTAGGTTGGATGAGTGGATCAAAAGAGCTCAAATCTGTGACAATTTGCATGAATCAGTAAGTCACAGACTCTAAGTTTTGTTAGTCATTTTCAATTTGCTGATATTCAAATATATTAAACAAGTAATTATTGCATTTTTAAAATTATCAGGTTCGAATTGCAATGGTCGGGAAATATACAGGTCTTTCTGATTCATATCTCTCTGTTTTAAAGGTATATCTTTTCACTTGCTATTTTTGCATTTATTAGGGCATTTTCAAGTACCCCGAATAATAATAAATTTACATGTCATCTACCAAACATAAGATCATTTATGAACTCCTCTCCGCTGCTTGATTAAATTACATGTCATCTACCAAACATAAGGATCATTTATGAACTCCTTTCCGCTGCTTGATTGAAAAAATGTTCATACTACCCCTTTATCCCCCATTGGTTGCCAGAGAAATAACAAGGGTAAGTTTGGGGTTATTTTCCAAAGACTTGGATGTGAGGTATGTGGGTGACATAATCCCATGTTTTGAGGGGCAGATGTTACTGCATACAGTGTAACATGAAATTTTTGTAGTTGTACACATGAAATTTGTCTTATTATTGATACAATGTAGCCACTGTAATTTTCATGAACATATTATAATCAACTACACTATCTTAATATAATGTCTCTCAGGATCTGTTGCATGCATCAATTGCTTGCCAAAGGAAGTTAGTAGTAGAGTGGGTCCCAGCTCCGGACCTTGAAGAGAAAACTAAGACTGAGGTTGGTGCTTTTTTGTTTAAATTCTATACACTTTCTTTTACACTTATATAACATGTAATTAATTTATCATTTTTTTTTGGTTCAATTCTCATAGCAACCTGATCTTCATGAAAAAGCATGGAATCTCTTGAAGGTGAGTTAATTCATTCCATTTTTGAATGTGTAAATTGTATTTCTAAAGGGAAAGGATGTATTGAGACAACTGTATTTATTTTTCAATCGTAAGAACCCACAAACGATTAACAAATTCAAAAAATAAAATTGTAGATTTGTTCTCTATAGTTTAGATTTGTTGTGTATCAATTTGGTGTCATGCACTCAATGGAAAATGTATCAGATACAATTTTGAGTGAAATTGCAAGAATGCCTATTAGCATGCTGCACCAAGACTTTTACCCTTAGATATGCTCAATGTGATGAAATGACAAAATGTGTAAATTGTGACTGAAATTACAAATTATCACAGGGTGCTGATGGTGTTTTAGTCCCAGGAGGTTTTGGGGAAAGGGGTGTCGAGGGAAAAATTCTGGCAGCAAAATATGCCAGGGAAAACAACGTACCATTTCTCGGTATCTGCCTTGGGATGCAAACTGCTGTGATTGAGTTTGCTAGATCGGTTCTACACCTTGAGGATGCGAATAGTACAGAGTTTGATGAAAACACAAGTAATCCATGTGTCATCTTTATGCCAGAGGTGAGAACAAAGTTATTTCCTTATTTTATTGATCTTTTGTATCATCTAGCTGCAATTTTTTTATTAAGATTCAGTTGTTAATACTTTTTATGTGCTTTAGGGGTCGATAACCCATATGGGAGGGACGATGCGTCTTGGATCAAGACGCACTATTTTTCAAGATTTGGACTGCTTAACAGCTAAGCTGTATGTACACAGTAATTATTTTTTATTCTATATTTGTTTTTATTTCAATTCAACCTTTCCATATTGGAGAAACAATACAAGGTTAAATTGAGAGATTTCGGTGAAAACTATGGTTTGAAATTTCTGTTTCTTTCAAACAGGTATGGGGGTGTTGCCTATGTTGACGAACGACATCGGCATAGATATGAGGTATCATACATGCATGATTTTAAAGTTCTATATAATAAAAAATAAATTTGAAAGTGCTAAAAACACAGGTGATTTTTTTTTTCTTTTGGAAGGAGGACTTAGGTGAACATGTGAAGGATTTCAAACATAAGCTAAATGAATTACAAACATTAGTGCATCACTGGGACCAATTTTATAGTTTCAAAATTCACACAGTGCTTTTGTAATTAAAGATTATATGCACTGTAATTGTGTTTTTATTCCAGGTAAATCCAGATATGATTACAGAACTTGAAAAGGCTGGTCTAGCATTTGTTGGTAAAGATGAGACTGGAAAGAGAATGGAGGTACCTTTATTTCATTTTAATTAATTCAGGTTCTTTTAGATTATGATCAGCCTATTACTGGTAGAATATGACTCTTGTTCCCTCTCTTATTTGCAGATTCTTGAACTGCCTAGCCATCCGTATTTTGTTGGTGTGCAGTTCCATCCAGAGTACAAATCACGACCTGGAAAACCTTCTGCCCCATTTTTAGGTATAGAAGTTTTAATATAATAAAAACATGATCTTTGTTAATTCTATAAATAATTCTGAAAGATTCCGCCTTTATATATATATGTTAGGCTTACAATGTTCTTAAATTCCTAAACCAACTTTTTATATACTCAATCCTTGGGCCCATGTTGTTTTGAATAGCCCAAGTTTCCATCAGCTCAATTAGCCCAAATTCTTTAGCCCCTCTTTATATGTTAGCATTGAGAGGTATAATGAACCTGAATATGGCCTATAGGCCTGTATTATTTATTAGTGTCCAATTTTTATCAAAATCATGGGATGACTCCTATTTATGAAAGTATAGCACAATATAAACATATTAGAAACCCTACTGCTGAACTACATTTTTTTAACAAGGCCTAATATTAAACTAGACAGAATACGTGTATTATCAGAAACAATCTTCTATAGTTTAATGAAAATTGGCCTCTGACAAATATATTTCTCTAAAAAAATTCAGGTTTGATAGCTGCCTCATCTGGGCAACTAGGTACCATCGTTCAAAACATTAGCCAAGAAAACCAGTCAATGGTGAAGAAATCAACAACCAATAGCATGTCTGTCTCCAAGGCAAACTCCTATTACAATCCATACACGAACAAAAATGCCAGTAGTCTTTTGAAGGATGGAAGCATGATGTCCAATGGAAATGGCATTCATATCAAAGAGAAAGCAGCTGGACTGGTGTAGTAGTTCTTATTTCCTTCCCCCTTGCCATATTTTATTTTGGCGTGGTATACTTCTGGTTACTATCATTTTTAGGTGTTTTGTTTCTTTTTTCCTTTTGTACAGTGCTATTTCAGAAGCTGCATGTTCATAGATTTGGCTTGTTCCACGGTTATTATTTGATGGAACAAGGTTTTATCTATTATCACTAGAGATTTTGTCACGTGCCACTTAATTTTATGTATATTTAGTATTTTACTATTATGAAGCTTGAGATATTTTATATACTTGTGACCTGTTCTCACTGTATGACATAAATTTCTGTGGACGTTCTTTCTAATTTACTCTATGAAAAAGATGAGGCATGTATTATCTCTTCTCTCTAACCCAATGACAAACCGACAGCTCATAAGCAGTTGATGTCAACATTTGGTAGGGGCTTGACTCAACTAGAATGGAATCTGAGTATTTTATGGCAGATTCTCTGATACATAATCTATAACATATAACTTCCATGCTCTGAGTTCACAGATTAAAATAGCTATCAACTTTGGTTTTATGTATTTTATATGTTGTCCTAGTCTCGCGGATACATATATATATTTTTTTGTATCGACTAGTTTTGGGCTGACTTTTTAAATACAAAATTACTACAAGGTTCAAATGCCTCCGTCATACATCTATTTTTTAAACGTTAATAATTTAAAATTTTAAACTCAAATACCAAAATAAAACCATTATATTTGATTTATTTATATCATTTTCTCTATGTATATATTTATATTATTATGACATTTTGACTTTGTTTTAATCGGTATCAAGAGTTTGTAAAAAAACATTGATATGAGTAATTTGGACGTTGATTTTTCAACTTATTGATTCACATAAAAAAAAAATAAAAAAAAATGATACAAATTTATGAACTTGTAGAGAAAATAATATATATTTTATTTTGACATTTATGTTTTAAATTTGTTGTTATTAAAAAAAAAAAAAAGTGGAAGCATGATGGAGATACAAAATATAAAGACATTTGGACTCTTCTCAAAATTACTAATACACTGTCAAAAAAAAACTGTAGTCAAATTAGATCCGACAATCACACGTTAAGGATTCTAAATTTGACAGTGTACTGGAACAAAGTAGGTGTGTGGTGGGGTTAGAACTCGGTACACAAAAGAACATGAGCCATGAGGTCAATGGAATCACAAGCACAAGGATTTTAATATGAAACAGACAACATGGGATGAAGATACAGCCTTTTACATGCATCAAGCGTCCAATCAAGGGGGGCAAGAAAAGAGATTGGTGCTCTTAGTCTTATCTAGTATCTACTAGGCGATTGCTAACTGACAGAGAGAAGCAAAGCAGAAAAGTCGCCTCACATGTTGCATTTAATTGCAACCAATTACCAGCTGCAGTGAGACATATATAACTTTCAGTTGTCATAACTCATAACAGGATATCAGCACCAAATGAGATCTAGAGGCCCCTTTCACACGGTTGACAATTGTTTATTGGCTATGTTCTGGCTCTCCCACTCAATTTTGGAGCTGATGAAAGTAGCATCAATTTGCCATTAATTCTTTATCTGTCTCTATTTACCATATTTATTGTTGGTCCTTTTTGTAAAAAAAAAAATTAATTTTATTGTCTGGATGAGCTTGTCTTCATATAATAATAATACACATATGATAGAGCGTTTATTTTCCAAGTAATTTACTAGTTATGTTGGTCAAGTTCGGATAAATATTACAATTTTATAAGTCAAATTTAAAATTTATGAGAAGTTATGTTGGTCAAGTTCGGATAAATATAATTTTTGCATCTTAAAATCGCAAAATTTATAATAAAAGTTACTGATTTGCCGCTTAATCAGTATAAAAAAAACCGCAACAAACTTTATAAAAAAAAATTATGCAATGCTTAATCAACATCATCCAGTCATAATTCTCTATTTTTGAATTTGCAAACTAAAAAACTTTATAAACATACTTACTGTAGTTTCTCTAAGACATTATAAACATTATAAACATAATATTTTTTCTAAGACATACAACTGACATACAATTTCAAGCAACACAGAAATCAAATTATTTCATTTATTATCCGATCTAAATCAAACAGTCCAGAGAAGTACCAACACTTCAAAAAGAGTAAAATGCTTGATGTCATGTGACGATCAACTCAAAAATATATATATATATATATATATATATATATATATATATATATATATATATCTCATCAAATTATTTATAAAATTTCAACAATAACCAATGTAACATCTACATAATTAATATGCAAATAGAGGCGAGACCTCTATTCCTTAATCAATAACAATATTTTTCAAGTTGGAGAAGCAAATCAGCTCAAACATGGAGCCGATCCTAACGACCCCTAAGGGCCTATTCGGCTGTGATCAAAACCATAGAAATTACCCATAATTTGATTCATGTTGAAATTTTTTCCTACACACCGTTCGGTTACATATTTTTTGGATATTGGGATTAGAATCTATTCCCACTTTTGTTCCCATCTCTTTGTTATTTGATGGGAAAAATACAATTTGATTGGATTGCATTTTTTTTTTTCCCATCTGTTATTGCTTGATGTTTCTCTCTCCATTAAACAATATTAATGCAATTAACTCATAAAAATAAACTACCAGCTAATTAATTATGTAATAGCACGTTGATTTTTATTTTATTTTTGGAAAAACATGATTGCTATAATGCTATTAGAGCATATATATCAAAAACAATTTTGTCCGATAATCTCTATTTTTTTAATAAAAATATAAAATGATGAAGTATTTTTGAATTATGTATGTATTTAAGAAAATAAATATTTTTATTGTATATTGCTTTTAATCAATGTTATTAAATTATAATATTTATTTTATTAATAAGAATAATTATATAATATCAAGCATTTTAGAAATAAAATAAAATTTTCCGCATGTAATCTCACGGTACAACCGAATATTCATTTCAACACATTCTCGTACATACTCGTACATTCATTTCAAAATTCATCTAAAATATATTTTCAAAGTTAGTTTCCACTTCTGTTTTATTTTTTTATAAATGTTTATAAAATATATATTTATAAAATAATAATAAATAAGTAATAATTAATAAGTAATCTTTATATTTTATAAAATAGTAATTGATAAGCAACATTATGTTATTATTTAATTTACTTTATTAATCAATTTATTAATAAAAAATTGCATAATATCAAGCATTTAGAAAGAAAAATACGATTTCCCACAACTAATCCCACAGTACAACCGAACACTCATTTCAACACATTCCCATAATTAATCCTATGCGTACCCGCGCCCATGGGTTCCTGCTTTTTTCAAAAGTGGGTTCCCATCCCGTGTAATCCCGTGACATCCGAACAGGCCCTAAGAGTTTAGAAATGGCGTGTAGTATCCATATCCACTCAGAAAAAGCAACCCCAAAGTTTCGGAATCAAAATTGGAACCATCTGTAGGGAACTAGAAAATTAAGATGGGAACTAGATGAATAGATATTATGTATTTTTATTTTATATTTTATAAAGAAGACCAATAGTAATAATTTTTATGAAAATAATTTCTAAATTTGCAGAGAAACTCTGGTTAGTATGATATCAGTGTCATATGACACTAACTTCAAAATTTATTGGATAGACTTCAAATCGTTTAAACCGATTTACTTTATGAGTGATGTGTTTAAATGTAAATTTTTTTTTTTTGAATTATTTTAGTATCAAGTCAAGCAGTCAAAAATATTGAAAATAAATGCATTAAAATTAACTTAAAAACTCTCACATTTTACCGCTTGACTTAATACTAAATAAATTCAAAAAATTATAAATTTTGCATGTAAACCCATAACTAATGAAATAGATCGGTTTAGATTCACCATTTGAACTTGAAGTCAATTCGATAGGTTTTGAAATTCATGTTATCCAGGTTGAAATTATGTCGATGGCATTCTATCCGGACTATTTATAGAGATGGTTTAGTTTTCTTTCATTTGAACTATGTTCCGCCACTAAGTTTATGGTAATATGCATAACCCACTTTGGTTCATACTATGGATGTATTTATTTATTTTTAAAATTTAACAGTCGATTTGAATAGCTCAAGATAATCTCCATTTGAAAATATATTTGGAGTTCAAATTTTACCTTTTTAAAAGAAAAAAATATTATTTTAAATAGATAGAAATTCACTACTTTCGTATTACATTTTTAACCGATTTTTTTATTAATAAAAAATAAAATAAAAAAATATCACGAAAGGAGATCGTTTTGCTGAAAAATCAAAATATAGGAAAAACGGGATGGTTTATCCCGTCCGACACTGTAGCTGGACGGGATAAACCATTACGTCCCATTAATCTTATCCTAATCAACGATCTAACTTAAAAAAAAAATGGACGGGATAGATCATCATGTCCATCATCACTGTAGCAATTTTTTTTTTCATTCTCTTATATGAAACCAAACTTTAAAAAAAAAATATATATATATATATATATATATATATATATATATATATATATATATATATATATATTGCTACAGTGTTGGACGGGATAATCTATCCTGTCTATGATTTTTTGTTTTTTCCTTGCTTAGCGAAGTTAAGGATTTGAATTAGCGGGTCATTAATATGGACGGAAATTTTGTACCGTCCAGAGGACGGGATAATCAATTCCGTTTTTCCTACATTTCGATTTTCTAACAAAACAATCCTCATTCGTGATATTATTTTATTTTATTTTCGATTAATAAAAAAATCGGCATTTTTAACCACTAGGTACATTTTTTATGGAAATCATCATGACGAATGGATGATTAGAACTTTGAAACTAAAAATATAAATTGACAGTAGGAAACAAATTTATGCGCTGTTGTCATTACTCTACCACAGGGAGTGTTGCGTGAACAGTTTGTATACTTTTCCGTTCTTCTACACAAAAGTTGCGAAAACTTGAAAACAGATTATGCTTCCAGCTACAGGGTACACAAACAAAAGGCTGCAGTGCTACACAAACAAAACAAAAGTGCGTACCACGTTACCAGTGCCACATCCCAGATCTTTTGTAGCATCCTGTCATTGTCATGCGTGTTATATCCTGACTCGTCACTCGTCAGGATGGTAAATACTATCGGCCATACGATAAAACATAGAAAAATGGCGACAGAAAGTTCATAAAAATTGAAAATACAGAGAGAAATTTTCGTACCGAAGGACCTAGGGGTGTAAACGGAGCGGATTCGGAGCGGATAATACTAATATCATATCCGTATCCGCCTTTCAATGAGCGGATATGAATACAGATAGTAAACGGATATCAAAATTTAAAACCATATCCACCTTAAACGGATACGGATACGGAGCGGATAATTTACAGATACAGATTCGAATATAGAACGGATAATTGTCGGATATTGAGTTATATGAACTTTAAGATATAATTAATAATTAATAAAATTTAAATATGAAAATAAATGAATAATTGTAAGTTGATGGAGATATTAATGTTGGAAAGATGAGAGATATAAGATATTCATTCCATTGATATAATATATAAACAAAATAAAAAAGTAGTAACAAAAGATAGTGTGGTGTAGTGGTTTGTAGCTTGGTTACTTAGACTCTCACCTCACATGGCATGGGTTCAAATCCCCTTGAAGGAAAAATAATTTCATTTAATTAGCGGGTCCGAAAAAATTTATTGGATTTCGAATGATCTAGATATCCGCTCCGTTTAGATATTACTATCCGTATCCAGATCTTCTGTGGGTAATTGATAATTATCCGTATCTATATCTGCGATATCCGTATCCGTTTAAATCTGAATTAGAATTATATGCGAATTTGGAGCGGATATCCGTTTACAGCCCTAGAAGGACCTCACAAATTTGGGAATTTTATTCTACAATGTAACCGTCCTAATATCTTTCACAAAGTTTTTTTATGTAATAGAGATGGAGCGGTTTTCTAGAAAAAATGTCCTAGGACTGTGGTAATTTAAAAATCAAAAGTTAAAACTTCATTTATGACTTTGCAGTTTATGTGAAGATTTTAAAAAAATGATATATTATTACTATATATACACATACATCGGTGTTGTAAACAACGTTCGTTTAGCCCGGTTAGTCGGCTAATTAGTCGTTGGCGGTGATCAAACCATTACGAATCGTCTCATTAGTTGGTCATTTTATTATTCTTTTTTCTACATTTATCTATTACGTGAATTATACTTTGGCTTGTCTTATCTGAATTTTATCTAAATGATAATTTTACAAAAAAATATTAATTAACAATGAAACTAAGTTAAAAAAAAATAAGTTTATTTAATAAGTTTGATGAGTTAAATTAATCATTTTTAAATAATTACAAGTATATGTACATTACTTTAATAAAAATGTAAAATTATTCATAAAATTCCGACTAATTGGCCGCATATTGATTATTCGCTTAACACCGTCTGTCTGACGAACACATATTTTTATTTACAACACTGATATACATTGTAACAAAACACAAGTTATTTTACTGCTCTACATAGAGATTGTATGGTCATAGAATTATTTGCAGTTATTTGGTGATTTAGGTTGCATAGCGTATTCTTTGCAATATCCTACATTGTAAAATAATTACAGCCAAATCAAATAATTTTTAAATTGACAATTTGTCTTTAATCTAATAATAAAGACAATACTATGTTCTTCCATGCAATTTTCTAATTATTTTGTTTGACTAATTTGCAAAACATACAATGATTGTATTTAACGATTTCATTGTATGAGTGAGTTTGCAGGTTCAAGAACATTATAATTGCAAGATTAAAGTTTGAAGAACCAATAAAATCAACAAGACTTTATGAAGATCAAGACTATTCATTGTAATATCAAATAGATAAGTAAAGTAAATTTGAGATTGTTGATTTCAGGAACTATCCGTTCGGTACGGAAATAAACCGTTCAGTACGGAATGTATTGAATAGTACCGAATGGATACGGATATAAAGCGTTACAGTACGGAAGAATTATTCTGTTTGACAAACCGTTCGGAATGGAATGATCCGTAAAAAGACAGAGACTTTCCAATATAACACATTCCATTCTGAACGGATACCATTCGTACTGTACACTACTTGAGAAACACAAAATTGGGAAAAATACACTATAGAAAGGGGAAATTTAAAAAAGGCGAAACCCTAACTGCAACACATTTGACTATCCGTTCGAACGGAAGTTTTACTGTCTGAACGGAATAGTTCAAATACCTAGATCTGGAGCTCCCTTTATAAATAGAGTAAATACTCTCACTCCAGTTTTTAAGAAAGCCGCCCCTAAATTTCAAATAACACTAATTTTGTGTTCTTGAGAGCTTCCTTCTTTGAGAAAGCTAAAACTTCAAAACTTCATTGATAATCTCAAATACACTTAACAAATCTTTTTTAGATTTAGTTAGAGTGTTGTTTCTTGTTCGATAGTGAGGAGATCTCCTTTAGTGCTCCCTTGTTATAGTCGAGTGACTTCCCCGCTTGTAGGGCATTAAGAGGCTCACCGGCTCGAGCGTTTCTGCTCACATATAAACATAGTTGTGTGACGATCATCTACGTAGGACTCTCTAGCTCGACCTGCTAGGCTCAACTTTGTACACAAGTTAGGCCGTGATTTCTCACCTTCGTTGGGCTCACGTGTCACGAGTTGTATCCTTTCTTTTTGGGTAATAGGAAAGGGACACCAACGAGGTTGCTCTAGCCCGGAGGCATAGGCATTTTACACCGAACTCTGTTATCATCCCGCGTGTCAAATTTCTTTAACTCTACTCTATTTACTTTATTTGCATGCGCTTGCTTGTTAATTTATTGACTTGTTAATTTAGAGAGTTAAACCAAAAAATGTCTAAGATTCTTTAAGACTACCTATTCACCCCCCTCTATGTGCCGTTAGAGACAACAAAGTGGTATCAGAGCAAGTTAACTTGAATTAAGACACACTTAATTTGAGTACTTCTCGATTCTAAAAAATGGCACCAAATAGAGTCATAAGCAAACCTCCTATTTTTTGTACTTAGCCATTGGAAGAAGACGATGGTTAACTATTTGAACATTCTTGAGATTTGGGATGTAGTTGTAAGTGAGTACACCAAAAAGGTTGATGGTGACCAAAAGGAAACTCTAAAGTCCAAAGCACTAAAGAAATAAAATGATATCGCGGTTAATGCGCTATTAACCTCGGTTAGTGAGCCAATAGCCGTAGTGTTTGGTAGTTTGACTTGTGCCAAACAAAAGTGGACCGCCCTCATAAACAAGTATGAGGGTAACACACAAATTAAACAAACCAAGATCGCCGGACTTGAAACCAAATTTGAAAACTTTATAGTCTGAAGGTGAATCGATTGAAGATTTGTTTAATCGAATTATGCTTATACAAAATGAATAATTGGAATTGGGAGAACCGCTTTCTAATGATAAACTTGTAGGAAAGATTTTGCGAGTTATGCTTAAGGAATCAAGATAGGAGAGTTTGGTGAGCGCACTAGAAGTTCTCTCGGGATTTCAATCTTTCGCCCACGATGAGAGATATGCTCATTTTCAGAGTTTTGAAGAAAGGCATAAACAAACCGAAGGTCATGAGCCAAAAGGTAAGACCGTAGCTCTTCCAGCACCAATCTGAAACTTTCCTAGCACTTCAAACTCCTCAAATTATCGTCCCTCCAACACCCAATTATTCAAGAAAGTAGAGCATAAGACCTCCAAAGATGCCTTGATCATCTCAAAAATG
Organism: Carex myosuroides; assembly: GCA_028015225.1. Classification (NCBI taxonomy): domain Eukaryota; kingdom Viridiplantae; phylum Streptophyta; class Magnoliopsida; order Poales; family Cyperaceae; genus Carex; species Carex myosuroides. Next base: position 1,826,801 of record CM051478.1, read on the forward strand.
TTCCAAGGTATGTTAGACTTTGAGCATGAATATAACAAGGAACGTGAGAAGAAAAACAAGAAGTTAGTATGATTTGCATGCCATAAAGAGGGGCACACTATCCACACTTGCTATAAGTTGTTTCCAACACAACATAGCAAGGATGGAGAATGACAAAATGATCGTCGCCCAATGAGACAAAATGGTTATAGAAGTAGAAGGAATCCAAAGGCTATGCAAGCCATTTGGAGTGCCAAGTCTAAATTAAGCGACAATGAAGGAACTGACACCGAGTCGGGCAATGAGCAAGAGGTCAACTTTGCCTTGATGGTTAGAGTTGATGAGGCTCTAAAGATGAATGTGGACACTATCATCGCAAGCATGGATAACACCGATGAGGCCACAATCGAAGTTCTTAACAACATTGCCAAGGTGAAAGGTAATCAAGTGGAGTCAAGTGAGACAAATGTGGCCTCAACAAGCTCCGCTAGTGAGGTACATTTAGAAGTTGATCTCAATTTTAGCAATGTCCAACTTGACTTGACCAATTAATGCATATCAAGTAATGAGTCAAGTATTTCCTTGAATAAGAATTTGATTTGAGAAAATGAAACTAGGTTGAGATCTTTCCTTGATGAATCCACAAAAGGCTTGTGATCAGGCTCATTTTGATAGTGACTTACGTACGGTTTTGGCTTAGGTTTTGCCATATTTTCTCACATTTATGTTTAATTATTCTGTGAAAAAGGTTACTGTAGTGCAGAACCATGTTTTGGGGCTATTTTACATCATTTGGAGCAAGAATCGGGTCGATCGAAAAAGCACAGCTCATCGACTAAGGCTCTGGTACGGACCGTATTAGCCAATACGAACCAGAGCCCCAGTACAGACCAAAAATGGCCAAATACGCATTAACTCCTGCAGCGACACAGTGGGAGTACGGTCCGTATTAGCCAATACGGACCGTACCTAAGGCGCCCTTTGGTGAATAACTGCAACAGTTGTATCCAGATCAGATAACTTGGACTCCACTCATCTCCAGGCGCCCCTTCACTCCTATATAAGCACTCTAGACTGAACATAAACATATCTTTGTGTCTTTGGTTTTATATTTCCTGAAGTAAGAAGAGAGGAGTGTGTAGAGACTAAGTAGGAGGGTACTTCGTGTATGGTTGTATCTTTCTCTTATCTCTTTGTAAATATGCCGTTCAACGGCTAAGTTTAGATTCTTAGGGTTGGCAGTAAACCTTGTTACTCATGATACTTTGATATATACTTTTATTTGATCATCGTTTAGTCTTTTATTGTTCGATTGCTTTTGCACTTTATGTTCATCTTACTTGATTTTGTTTATTAGTCCAGACCATCATGTGATGGCCACACGTGAAAGTTAGTCATCTTTGGACTAATCGAATTGGGATAAGGGAGAATAAAAATACTAGATTAGTAATGGAAACCTTAACCGGAGATACCACTAATTGGATCAATAAAAGTACACATGGGAGTCTCGACATTCGCAGATGAATGTCGCATTGTCGTACCTTACCATGGGGACACCCAATATGACCAAGATAGTAGGGCGACGTACACAATAAGTGAAATTTGAATTCTTTTGGGTTAGTCACAGATATAATTGAACTAATCAAGATAAGCCTTAACGGGATCTCTTGATTAGTAGGGTGGTTGCTAGGCGAAAGCGGTAATCACTAAATTAGATTAGAAACCCTTATACAACAACTGAAAACCAAGATCAAATAAGATAAGAATCAAAGCGGATTGAAGTAACAACAGTGTGTCAAAATCCTAGAAATTTACATCTCTATCTTTATTTTACTTGCTTTTAATTTTGCCAAATAAATTGATCAACAACAACAACTCTTTGATTTCAGATTCTGTCTAGCCTTTCGAAATATTGTGATTTAATCGCTAAAGACCTTAAATCTTATTCCCTGCAGATCGATACTCGTTTATACTACTCGATAGGATTATGCACTTGTAATCTAACTCGATAGCAAACCGGGTTATAAATTTTATTAACCTGATCACATTTACACCCATTAGGAAGCAAAACGTTCAGTACGGAATGTATTGAATGGTACCGAATAGATACGGATATGAAGCGTTGTAGTACGGAAGAACTATTTTGTTTGACAAACTGTGCGGAACAAAACGATCCGTAAAAAGACAGAGACTTTCCAATATAACACATTCCATTCTAAACAGATACCATCCGTACTGTACACTACTTGAGAAACACAGAATTGGGGAAAATACACTATTCGTTATGTACGGACCTAAACGTACTGAACGGAAATGATAAATTTCAAAAAGGCAAAACCCTAACTGCAACACATTTGAACTATCTGTTCGAACAGAAGTTTTACTGTCTGAACGGAATAGTTCAAATACCTAGATCTGGAGCTCCCTTTATAAATAAAGTAAATACTCTCACTCCAGTTTTTAAGAAAGTCGCCCCTAAATTTCAAATAGCACTAATTCTGTGTTCTTGAGAGCTTTCTTCTTTGAAAGAGCTAAAACTTCAAAACTTCATTGATAATCTCAAATCCACTTAACAAATCTTCTTTAGATTTAGTTAGAGTGTTGGTTCTTGTTCGATAGTGAGGAGATCTACTTTAGTGCTCCCTTGTTATAGTCGAGTGACTTCCCCGCTTGTAGGGCATTAAGGGGCTCACCGGCTCGAGCGTTTCCGCTCACATATAACATAGTTGTGTGACGATCATCTGTGTACGACTCTCCAGCTCGAGCTTCTAGACTCAACTTTGTACACGAGTTAGGCCGTAACTTCTCACCTTCGTTGGACTCACGTGTCACGAGCTGTATCCTTTCTTTTTGGGTAATAGGAAAGGGGCACTGATGAGGTTTGCTCTACCTGGAGACGTAGGCATTTTACGCCAAACTCTGTTATCATCCCGCGTGTCAAATTTCTCTAACTCTACTCTATTTATTTTATTTGCACACGCTTGCTTATTGAATTGATTAACTTGTTGATTTAGAGGGTTAAACCAAAAAACGACTATAAGTCTTTAAGACTACCTATTCACCTCCCTCTAGGTGCCGTTAGGGACAACACACTCTACATGTAAAATGTTGCATATGCGAAACCTGAATAAAAAATCACTCATGGATATAGGAGTGAAAACGGAGCGAATACGGAGCAAATAGTTGTAAAATCATATTCATATTCTTTTTAATTTTTCGAATACGGATCGGATATCAGCTGGATAAGGATATGAATCGGATATCAGCCAGATACAGATATCAGCCGAATACAGATACGGATACGGATACAGATCGGATCGGATATTTATTAAAATAATATTACAAAATATCAAATTTAATAATATTTACCTAATTTTATTGGTGAATGACAATATTTTTTCATAATATATATTAAAATATATGATAGATATGTACTATTCGGATACGGATAATTGAAACATAAAATCATATCAATATCCATATCTACACGGATATTCGGATATTGAATATTCACATCTAATTTTTAAATACGGATCAAATACGAATCAGATATTATCCATAAAGTTTTCACCCCTACATGGATACCTTCAACTTTATCAAGAAAAAAATATTACAAATAATCTACTTTAAAATTCGTACCAAATTAAAACGGTCAAAGCAGATATTGTACCGCACGAGTCCGAATCTGCTGCGATTCCGAGAGGGGCCATAGGATCCTGAAATTCCGAGATCAATGGTTCAAAATTTTCGGTGTGCGGATCTCAAAAACATTCTCGGAAAAATAAATTTTCATACACGCATCTCGAGAAAGACCAATAGTTGAGATCCTGTGATTCTCCGAGAATAACAGCAGATTTATTTTCTGTACCGCACTGGATTTGAATCCGGTTCCACGTGGGGCCCACTCTAGGGACAACCCATTGCCATGGACCGCGGCACCCGATGGTCAAAGTTGTCGTCACGTAGAAGATACATAGCGACCATTATAGTAATCTGCGCAGTTATGAATTAATCTTACTCTTTTTATTAATTGCGTGATTAATTATAGTAATTAGCAAATATAAAATGATTAATATGAGTTCGTTTATATTTGACATATATTAAACTTAAGTCCAATCCCTGACAGCTTCTGCCACGGATTTTTCAAAAAAAAAAAAAATGGTCCAATCCGTCCATATATATGTTGAAATCAGTTGTTAGTTTTACAGAATTTTGAATCCGGATTTAACTTCTACTAATTAAAAAATAAATCGACAATATAGGCGGATTAAACAGTTTTATTTTTTATTTTTAGAAACTAAATTTAATTTGTCAGAAACAAAATTGGTTTTTTTTCTTGAAAAAAATAGATGTAACAATATCAATTATCTAGTTTCTAGAATTCGGATCAACCCCGAAACTGCATGTTCAATTACTAAATCCAAATCGTTATTTTAACCTTGCATGAATCTTAAAGCGGACCCCCTATTTTTTAATAGGCACCGGATTGAATTTGGCTCGGCTGGTAATAAATATGGACCTTAAAGTGTGTGCCCCACTTATGTGGTATCTAAGACGATATTGACTCCTAGTCCTAGTGGGGAGAGGCCAATGGAACCGAATCACTGATTTTCACAATTTACCACACCAGTGACCACAATGTGAAAATCAATAGGACCAAATTATTAACTCGGTTACATTGGTCTCTCCCCAATGGGGGCCAGGGTGAAAGAAAGGAAATAAAGAAGATGAGAGGTCTCACGAATTTCACAGTTCCAACGGAGACCAGATAAATAGTTTCATTCCAGTTCTTTTAAGACTTACGTTTGATTAAGATACACTACAACTTATAAAAAATATCAGAACCAGTTTCTTTGGCATATCTCCATTAGAACCGTATTATCGTATTATTGATATGATTCCATTAATTTTTCAAGAAAAAAAAAACAATCAATATTATTTTTGACAAATTGAGTTTTTGAATTTCTAAAAATTAAAAATAATTGCGGATTAGATGTCACTATTGTCAGACCGCATGAATGATGGGACGGACCAAATGACAGTCTGATGGGGCCCCCAATCTCTTCAAAACCCAGTATTTCCCTTATCAAAAGTACCATTATAAAAAGTATGGCGTCCGGTCAGACAACGGTCCACGTAGTAGGGAATTTTCAGAAGGTAATATCAATTATCAACCGTTCGATCGTCACATCAGGCCGCACAAATCGACACGACTACGAGCATAAGTTTTTGTGTTTCTTCGGAGTATGCACCGTGTGACTAACCAATTTCGACATATAATCCTATTATAAGTGACCCGTTGCACATTTAGCTGTAAATGTTTTGTTTCTGCAAAAGTTGAAGGGAAAAGAGAAATGAAAATGATCGGTGCCGTTTATCTGGTCTCGCGTGCAAAGTTTTGAAGCAAATCTAACGGCTTAAATTTGTGGAAAGCTTCCCGCGTTTAAAGCGGTTAGGGAGGTCTCATTCACATTGTCAATATTTCACGAGACATTGACATTAATAGTAAAATTTTATCACTTATAATAACAAGTCGGTTGCTAGTAAAATAAAAAATGACAAGTTGCCAAGTTAGTCAAGTGAAAATATATAAATAATTATGATATATAGTGCATGTTCTCTTTTTTTTCTTTTTGCTGTGTAGTGTGTACCTTATCCAATCTCTAAATAAGTAATCATATTCATACTATATAATGACCAAGTAAATTTTAAAATATCTAGTTAACTATTTTTTTAAAATAAAAATAAAAGTCAAGTCATATACTTTTAAATATTCACAAAATATTCTTTAATCGGATTTATAACATGTAATCTCACGTAAGAAAAACATTGCCTTAATTAACCACAACATTCAAATTAAGCTATATTTTATATAGCTAACTATTAAGAGATACTATCTAATTGTTTAAGAGACTAACATATTTGTTAATTTACCACAACAATGTCTACATAATTTGAATGAACATGACATGCTCGAGTATCATTATTAAATGTTCTTGACATGTCATATATATGTACGTTAACTATGTTATATAATATTAAAAATCGAGTAGAACTAATTAAGGTGCTCTTAAGCTCACCAAGTCTCTCTTTGTGAGCTTAACTCAAAAACCTATCGGATTGACTTCAAACGACGCATCCAAACCGTTGAAACCAATCTACTTCATGAGTGATGCGTTTACATGTCAAATTTTTAAATTTTTGAACTAATTTAGTATGAAGTCAAGCGGTCAAAAAAAGATGATTTATAAGTTAATTTTAATGAGTTCATTTTTTAATATTTTTTTACCGCTTGACTTTATACTAAACTAGTTCAAAAAATTATAAATTTGACATGTAAATGCATCACTCGTGAAGTAGAACGATTTCAATAGTTTGGATGTGTCGTTTGAAGTCAATCTGATAGGTTTTTGAGTTAAGCTCACAAAGAAACTTGGTGAGCTTAAGAACACCTTCGTTCTACTCTTCAAAATCTATCATTATGTCCTTGGTATTATATCTGAAGTATTATAATTTGGAATCATTGTATTTTTTTTTTTTTGGGATAGAAAGATGGATGTTCAGCCTTGCAACTTTCATTTAAAATCTATAAAAGACTCTTCATTTATATTTCGATCCCACAACCATCTAAATGTTGTTATTTGCTACCAGAACAAAAACTGGGGAATCATTATACTAATAACCTCTCCTCTTATATTATGGATGTAGATGTTTTGATTCGTCAATGGCTGTGATTTACTTCGTTGGATTTTAAACGGTTAAGATAAAAAAAATTGAATTGTGATTTTATGTGACAATGTATTGACATTTATTGTGTTGAAATTTGTATTTAGTTTTCTGAACACTCGCTACATTGATTTTCTCGTTACAATTTCTTCATTCATATGAATGTTGCCATGAAAACAATGAATTGATAACATTTCTTTCTTTCTTTTTATGTTATTGATTACAACAAAATAAGTAATTAATTAACACGTTTGCTCACTAAATATTGATTACCTTCCAATTTAACGAAGAGATAAAGACAAAATAGTTCATTTCATTATTGAATAAATAGAAATTATGAAAAGACAATTATTGTTTAAGATTAAAATATTTGGTTTGATTTGCTTCTATTTTTTGTATGTTTTGTTTGAATTTTGAACCCGTAGCAAAGCACGGGCAAAATACTAGTTTGTTAGATTAATATTATACACATTTAGCTAGTTATTAATGTAAAATCTAAAATGCCCAGAAATTAAACAAAGTTGGACTGCCAAAAGAGTTAGACACAAAGATGTACTTTTGTATTTAACAGTTTTCCCAAGTATAGTTGACCTAATTACCTAGATATACACCAAGTATAAGTGACACAAATCTACAATTTGATGGTTGCTATCGATTAGATCAGTATACGACTTATTTTCTATAGCACCTGGTACTTGAAAACAACAACTCGTTTCACATATTGTACTGGTGAAAGCGATCAAAGATGCATGCAAGCTTGCTAAATAATAAGCCTCTCGATCAATATATATATATAACCTTTGGTGTGAAGCATTTATGAACACAAGAGATTTCTTTGCCCACCTATTGCGCGCTCTCTCCAAGTTCCTTGTTTTCCAATCTCAACTACAACCTAAAGAACTAACTAAAATTTAGGCCATGCAAAGAGAGAGGGATTCTTTGGTTGTTGGGAGAGTTGTTGGTGATGTGCTTGATCCCTTTGAGAGAAAAGTGCAACTTAGAGTTACATACAGTTCCAAAAATGTAACCAATGGCTATGAGTTCAAACCATCGGCTGTGGTAGAGCAGCCTATAGTCGAGGTTGGCAGTTCCGATCCTAGTTCTTTGTTTACACTTGTAAGTACAACTGTAAACATTGTTTCTGTCGATCTTTGTACTCAAGTTAAGTTTGTATTCTATGTTTTTGATGATAATATATTTGTAAGCATAAGAAGATTAGCTAGTTTTCCTTTACTAATTACTTACAAATGTTGTTCCTTTATGATCTCAGAGCCTCCATAGATATAAGCAAATTAAATAACATCATTTTTGTTTGAATCAATTTTCTACTTTTCAATTTTGGTGCTTTTGATTGATCTGTAGATTTGTTTTCACCAAATAAGGATTTTGTAACCTTCTCCATCGTCCTTCAATCTCATATATAGTCATAATCAAAACAATAACAAAACTTTTAATTCTCTCTTTATCCTGAAGACTTGCATCTTTTGCATTTTCTAACTGTTGAATTGATCTAAATAAGAATGGTTCAACTTTTCTCTTGAGAAGCTCCATAGGCCTTGCTATGTTACAGATTTGTTAGGTGAAAAGTAATTATGTGAAGCATTCACAGAATCTGTAATGGAGTAACTTGCGGTCACTTCTGTAAAATTCAAATTGATAGTAATTATCTTTTGCAGGTTATGGTCAATCCAGATGCGCCAAGCCCAAGCGACCCGACTCTTCGGGAATATCTACACTGGTGATCTCTCTCTCTTTTTTAAACCTTGGCCATGGCTGCCAAGTATACTCTCTCTCTCTCTCTCTCTATCTATGAGTATGTATGTGCGTTTGTGTGTGTGTGTGTGTGTGTTCCGTTAATTGTGCCTGACTATTTTTGTTTTATTGCGTTCCATATTTTCGTTTCTTTTAGTTTTAAAGAAGAAAAGAGCTGACAACTGTACTACAGAGTAGCTGGTGTTTACAAGATAAAGACAAAGTGCAGTTGTTTTTCTCCCAAGGAATAAAAGTGTTTCTCAGCAATATGATTTTTTTTGGGGTTTATTATTTCTTCATATGTTGCTACAGTGCTACTATATTTTGTTTTTTCCAATGATCAGTATAGTTGTAGCAGCTATCGATCAGACCCTATATATATTAACTGTCAGGAAAAGGACTTCTTTTGCTGATTAGTTCACTGTACTTTACTGAGAAAAAACGTGTGGATGTCTCGCGTGTGCAGATGTGCTATGATTCTAATTATGTGTCTGTGATTAATTGTTGTAGGTTGGTCACTGACATCCCGGGCACAGCAGGAGCAACACATGGCAAGTCATACAATAGTAATTCTATGATAATGATATCTCATCTTGGATATATGATAATTCTTTTAATTTCTTTCACTTTTTTTCTCTTTTAGGCCACGAGGTAGTGTCCTATGAGAGCCCGCGACCCTCCCTCGGCATCCACCGGTTTATTTTTGTTCTATTTCAACAGCAAGGAAGCCAGACTATTTATGCACCGGGATGGCGTCAGAACTTTTGCACGCGGGATTTTGCAGAGCTGTACAATTTGGGGCCTCCTGTAGCTGCAGTTTTTTTCAACTGCCAACGAGAGTCGGGTTCAGGTGGAAGAAGAATGCCAGTGTAAAATTACTAAATGTTCATGGAATTGTTCCTTTCTTTCCTAGCTTCTCTCTGTTTAATTCTCCTTGTAGATCACGGAGAATAATTTCCTGAGGTGCCAAGATTTGCAAGTTAATTTTAGGCGAGATGTAGTCAAATTAACATTATTTATTGTTTGGAGTAACATGTGATGGTAAATGCTTATTGTTTCTTATGTTTTACCATTTTTTTTTTCTATTACGTACGTAGAGCAGCCACAGTTACCGTGAATGCGAATCAAGCATGAACAACACACATATAATATAGAAGTGTACGATTTTAATATCTAATTACAAAAACAAAAGGCACGTGCATCATTAATTAGTTCACTGACAGATTTCCTTGTAACCTGACGGGCTATTATGTACATGCTTATTTTTCTTGGTGCATTAAATGCCCATCATTGCATCTCACAACAAAAAGTTCTAATAAAAAACCCACTCACCCAGGGTTCACTAACTAATATTTGCTTCTTTGCAAATCTTCATTGCAAAGGTAATAGCAGAATTACACTGAAAAAAAAAATAGCAGAATTACACTGAAGGAGTCGTCTCTTCAATGGGCCCTGAAGTCTGATTTATGGGCCTTGCACTCCAGTTGCGTGAACTGCCATTGTCATTTGAATCAGATTTCATTATGTTCAAGACTCTTTTATGGTACTTCAGTAGTGTTTTTCTGTGACCAATGCTGATGTAGGTTATCCCAGCTTTTTCTATCTGCCTATATAGATGAGCCTGTAAAAAAAAAAAATTAAGACAAAAAAACAAAGAGAAGTCAAATAATATTTCCAGTAGTACAGCTTTATCAGCATGTACCTCCAATTTAGGGTTCTCCTCTGCTGATTTTCCTGCCTTGGACAACAGGAGTAGCATAGCCTTTGGGACTATTCAAATCAGGTCAGATGGTGTGAATCAGTTTTCAGCAGAGAAAATCTGACAACACGCAGCCCACCAGAACCAATCCCAACCCAAACAAAATTTTTGGAAAGGGCAAACGCATGTGACATTCTGACAAAAAACTTAAACTACCTGAGACAGTAGAACAAAACATCATTAACTTGTAACAAAACCCTGCCTGAAACCCAAACCATCTGAGCTGAAAAGACAGTGATGGCCCCAATCTCTTCAAAACCCAGCATTTCCCATAACAAAAGTAGCGGTTAATATTTTTTGAGACAGTTCACATTGAAGTTATCTTTGCAGATAAAATCAATCAGGATTTTTCAATGAAAAACAATCATTATTTCAGGAAGTTATAAAATCAATATTAAGAAAAATCTACCTCGTTTTCCTCGTCTAGAGCACTAGTTGACTCATCTAGTAATATCAATTTGGGTTTGGCGAGGAGTAATCTTGCAAAGGCGAGGCGTTGTTGCTCCCCTAAAGAAAGTACACTTGACCATTCATGTATTGCATCCAGGCCATTGAAGCGTGACAAAATATCACCAAGCCGAACTAATTGGAGCGCCTCAATAAGATCATCACTTGTCGGTATCTTTGGTTTTTCCATTGCCTCATTGGTCGTTGATCCTTGAGATAGGAATGGCAATGAGCCTAAATAACAATTTGAAAGTATCCTTCTAGTTAGGAAATGATTCTCACCTCGAAAGTTAGGCAGCATTAGAACATTGAAAAACTATACACATGTACTTTTATTAAGATTCTGTTCTTATTTACCACTAATTTTTTATTTACTATAGCTTTGTTGACTTATTAGCGGGTTAGGCAGTGCATATTCTGCTGATACTTGTGAGGCCTCCTTGTTAAATAGAAAGTATCCACAGATCATGGGTTGCCTATCAAAGTAGAAGATATCCCACGTGTTCTTGCAAGAGATGGGAATATCTTGAAAGGCTTTCCTTATTTCTTTTTACAAAAATGCCAATTCTCACTAACTGGTGACAAGAGAGACTAAAGGAGTAATTTGAGTCTCGATCAAAAACCAACATGGAAAGATCATATGCACAAGACATATATCATCTTTGCAGGGGAATGAAGAATTTTTTAATTTTGCAGGGAAATTTAGTAATAACTCCATTTTCTTGGGTCAACAGATTTTGCAGACATCATAAATCAAACAAAGAATACAAGTATATATACAAAATGAAAGATGTACCCTTCTTTTTTGGGTTATCTGACGATAGGAGAAGATCATCAGTCCATGTAGGATAAAGCAGTTGCTGACGGAGTGTACCCAAAACCATATAAGGCCTTTGGGGAAGAAAAAATATGCCTCCAAGCCTTCTATACTTGGAGCTCTGTATTAGTTCTTCTTCATCTTGTGTCTCCAAAGAGTTATTCGTTGGTTCAGTAGATTTATTAGCTGTTGAATCAGGAGTTTGCCTATCACCAGTTATGTAATATACTATAGTTCCACTACCACTGTTCCACAGGCCAGCTAGAGCTCGTAAAAACGATGTCTTGCCACTGCCACTGGGTCCCATTACCTAAATATTTTAGAAATACTTTTTTCATCAAACTATGACATTTAATATCAAAGAAGAGTGATGAGAGTAAATATAAGTAACAAAAATAAAAGAGGATATGACTATTGCTGAAATATGAAATAGCAGACTGTTGCTAACAATCACTGTTTGAAGAGACCAAGTTCTAAATAAGTTTAAAGAAAGAAAACTAGTACTTTGAACTAAATAGTTATGTCATACTAGATCAAAAGAGTAATATTGGCTCCAGGTTATATGAAAATGCTTTATTTAGCATTACAAAGAAAAATATTATATGGGCTCAAGGTTAGATTTTATAGCAAATATATTTAGAAAGAAAATATACATGCAGGACATGGACAAGATTTGCTTACGAGTAGATGGTCCCTGTTAGTTATCTCCAGGGAAAGATCAGTGAATAGTACGTTTCTACTTCTAGGAGCTTGTAAAGTCAAGCTTTGAATTTCTAGAAGCTTTTGAGGTTCAGTCTGAAGCGTAGACCCGTTTGAGCTGATGGAAATGGGGTCACTAATTTCTTTAAAAGCAATTTTTATTCCCTCAGTACTGTCATGTTTAAGTAGGATAGAAGACTCATTTCCATCCAATAAATCATCAAACTCACCTGAAAATCAAACAAAATAAGTTGTTAGATATGTCAGAAGACCAGAGTTGTCTATGTGCTGGTACACAAAACCTTGTGATTACTTTTGAGCATTTCAGCCAAGAATTTTGTAGCTTTGATATTTAATAAAACCTTGAATAAGCATTTCAGCCAAGAATTTTGTAGCTTTGATATTTAATAAAACCTTGAATAAGCATTTCGCAGATAACCAATCTATACTGACCAAATTCAGAAGGACAGTCACATTAGTCATGCCGTGACCACACGTGACGTGTCCAAACATCACTGATCACATTTGTCACTTTTGGCCACATTTAACTATTATTTTCATAATTTAAGTTAGTTTATTCAAGATTCACTATTCGATCAAGATCTAATGGTCCTAATCACGCGTGACTTGCGTGACCATGTGATGTGCCGTGACCAAATCTTTCGCGTGAATTGTCGTGCCATGCCAATTTTCCTAAGGATGGTAACAGCACAGGACACGCCGCACGCGAGTCACGGAACACGTGCCGTGCTGTGCCATGACGTATCCGGTCACAGCATAATTTATTTACATCCCTACCAGCTGTATAAACTTAGGTCATTTTAAGAAAAATGTGTGAAAAATTACCCTTGCAAGCTATTGAAATCGAGGATCAAGTAAACCCCAAACCCCATTTGAGTCCATTTTACTTTATAGAAAAAAGGGCCAAGTTGATAAATGTGATGAAGTGCACCTCAACTTAGCAAGATGAAAATTGGCTTTTAGCGGCAGGTACAAGAAATGACAGCATGTTATTCATGTATGGATAAATTACTGGAACTTATTAAACAACAGTAAACAAAATGGAAGACCAAATTTCAATATAACAATGCTTAACATAATGGAAGGTACATGCCTGAGTGGTAGGTGCCTGTCTGTGTGTATGTGTGCACATGTGTGTGTGTGTGTGTGTGTGTGTGTGAGAGCAAGAGAGAGAGAGAGAGAGAGAGAGAGAGAGAGAGAGACTTTACCTAAACGATCAATAACAGCTGAGAAAGCACTGATAGCTTGAAACTGATACACAATGAGAGAAAAATCACTAAGAATATGGTTAAATGCAGAGACAGACTGGTTGATAACTCCAAACTCTATCTTCCCTGCGAAATACATAGGAGCAACAACAGCAGCTGGTAAGATTTGAATTAGATAGCGGTAACCGTTGGTGAAGAACTCCAAGTTACGTGAAGATATCAGTAGTTCCTACAGGACACAAAAACAACATTCTGAGCTCACATGATGCATCTATATGATTAATGAAACAGAATTATCATTATTTACAAAAACATCAGTGAAAGGCAATATCTTCATTAAACATTTGCAATGAAGGATTAAACCATTAGACTCAATAACCAATAAGATGGATTCTTCCTCTAAACTAAATTTCCCTCCTTGCCCTCTTAAATATGTAATTAGTTCATAAGGATAAACCTTCTGTGGGTATTATCCAAGAAAAAACAAAATAGTACGGCGCTTAAAGTAGTTAATAGATAGTTTCGATACTTATGAGATGGAGTTAGTTTGTCTAAAAGTTTGATGTAAACTATTTTCGGAAGTAGAAACTTCCTCAATGACAAAGATGTCAACGTTTATAGATCAACTCAAACTACAGAAAATAGAACTAAAAGGAAGCTCACCTTCCTTTAAATCACTGCAACATAGCTCTCATGGACCAAGACTAAAGTTCTTTACATTCTGAATTACTTTTGTAAGTCATTGCTAATCCTTTATAGCTTGTCTGGATTCACGCATCATTTCTCTAACCCTTAACAAAATTTCTACTTAATTTGAGAAATATTGAACTAGATTTTTCTGCATAGATAATGTGAATCCAAGAAAATTAATTCTAGAGACAAAAGACCATCTATCCATTCTGAAAATGGTGCTTTTCAATGCCAAAATTTGATAGGTCTTTTCTGCGAGCGAGGATAAGTAGTGGAACCTTTTCCCTAATACAGGAATAACAAAATGCATTGTATAATGCATAGTTAAATCCATTAAACAAAGTTCCATCAAAAAGGAGCTTACACTAAGGTTTTCAAAGGCCCTTTTGAAACGATCAATTAAAAGTTGTAGCTCATTCTCCTCGCCTCCATAAAATGCAATTGATTCGGCATTTTCTCTAACTCTGACAAGCCCGTAACGAAAATCAGCCTCTTTCTTCTCTTGCATGAAATTCAAGTTAACCAATCCCTACAAACAAGCACAGGAGCAGCAGTAGAAACTAAAGACATGAATATATATCTAATTTTACAAATAAATTGCATGGTAATTATTTTATGGGTTTCCTTTTTATTAATGAAACCTAATTTTATGGCAGTTGCAACACAGGACCTAACATTTCCCAGATTTGCTACTTGCAAAGTCAAGCCAAACAATTTCTTCAGAAATTTGCAACTTAATTCATTCCAATAACTACAGCTCTGCTCCATAACTAGTGTACAATAATTTCATCACAAGCTCGACTTGAATTACAACCAGAACAGATGTACACATGTCAGCTTACAATTTTCTATGAGTAACAAAGATATATTCCTATATGAATATAACAAGCTAGGGAAGATTTTAACCTCAGTTCAGATAGTCAGGTGCCACTGGAAAATAACCCAAAAGTTATTCAGTTTAACTGGAAGGGACAACAAATGCATGCTAATTTTATTTGGTTTAGTTTGCAGGTTGAATAAGAGTTCCTCTATTGTCAAGTGCTCGAAAGTAAAATGAAATTACCTTTCCTAGAAAGACACTGATCGCCGTGCCACCCAGAGAATACACAATAAGCACCACAAAAAGAGGAGGATAGATTCCGTACAAAATGTTACTAAAGGAAATCAAATCAACTGCGGCATTAAATAAGGTCAGAGAAAAGGAAAGAGCAGTCCCAGTGAAGGCACTCAGATCATCTACAATACGCTGATCAGGGTTGTCTATTATCGACTGCGATTGTATTTTGTAAAATGTGCGGTTTTTAAAGTATCGCTTCATGTAATAAGTCGTCATCCAAGAACGCCACCTCAGAGAGAGAGTCTCTCTTGCATAGTCTCTTAACACAAAGAACTGCAAGGTATTCAAACAAGATAAATTTCTTAGAAAACTATAGAAACCTTGATTTCGTACTACAAATATGAGGAAATATACACTAAATTAGGCATACTAGAGATAGAGGAACATATCTGCAATACTAATATAGTCACCAGGTACAAATTAATGCTCAAACAACAATGCTCATAGAAACAAAGTTTATAGTTGACCTAGACTACCAAATGCAGATGACTTGTGTTACCTACAGTTATTTATCAGCACTGTTAAGTGTTGAACTGTTTAATTTCTATATAAATTTCATCAAGGTCGGTATCTGATAGTCTGATGGAGCTCAAAGAAGTACGTACAAGAGCTCACCGGAATTCCTCCAGCAAAAGCTCCAAGATAGTAGAAAAGTTGTGTCTTGAATTGTTCTTGGTCCTTGTCTTGCAAAAGTAAAAAAATACAAAAAGAACAATATTGATTAGCTTAAACTGTCCTAACAGATTAACACCACCAAAAATAGATGAAAAGAAAAAAAGGAACTTACTAGCAAGTGAGTTATAAAAATCCCGGCCCAGAAAGCTGAATCCAACACTAATCCCAGTGGTTGCAAGTGTCAGAGCAAACACGGCACCGAGCCTCAGCCTTGCTTCGACTTTATCCTCTGACGACCAATAAGGCGCTGCCACCTTCAAAAATCTCCTTAGAAGAGTCGAAATATCGGGACCAACTCTCTGTCATAATTTCAAATATTTAATTCTTGTTTTGAAAAAAGCAGTGTTTTATCAGCAACATGTTTTTTTTTGTTTTGAGGATAAGCCTGTAGGCGTATCAGCAACATGTTGCTATTGAGAAACTAGTAAAGATACAAGTGTTTAAATTAAGAAACACACACATGAAGCAAGCCTCCCATCTGTAGCAGCAACAGAAACAAAAAAAAACCAGTAACCTAACATTTACTAAGCCTGACTGATCTAATTACAATGAATGGGGTTCAATTAACCCACATTTTTTTTTAAAAAATCCAGTGGTACTTTTGTGATGCTTTTCAAATTTATTAAGGCTGCTCATAGGTATACCCAGTTTAAACCCCATAATTTGTATTAATGCATTCAACTACTCAACCTTGTCCTTCCAAATTAATTAAAAAAATAAATTTCACAATGGTGTTATTCTAAAGTGTGCAGAATTGACATCAGTAGAAGAAACATCTGGATAGAATCATAGAAATGATATCTTAAATGATAAAGTTCAAACTATAACAAACCAAAGCTGTATAATGTAAGATCAGAAGAAAGAATTTACTGTGGCGCTCACAATGTGGCAGTTTCTAGCCTGAGAAACACACTAAAAGCCACACGGCGGGGGCCACAGCAGATCCCTTGACCAAAAGTAGCTAATCCAAAGTGTACCTTGTCATCATCGGTCGAGACGGAGGCGACGGACTCCTCAGATTTGGCGGCCCAGGTGGTGCTTCCGCGGCCAGACCTCCAGCCTCCTCGGCGGCGGCGCATCGTGAGAGGAGGCAAGGTTTTGGCGAGGTGAATGCGAGAATAAGAACCATAGGGTAAAGAAAAACGACTAGAGTGGGGGCATGGATGTAAAAGTTGAGGCAACATCGTAAATAAATGACAAGGTATCTTTTCGGTTTCTTTCTTTCGTTTCCTCTTTCTCTCTCGCTCTCTCCTCACTGGTCGAGGGTCGAGTGAGGGGTCGGCCGGTCAGGTGAAGTGTTTTAAGTACTCAATGGCGATGTTACCATTACAGGAGAAATACTTGCTGTTTTACTGGAAAAGAATTCGTAGTGTACAGTACACAGCGGTAACTGGAGGAGGTCGTGTCGAAGAACCAACCAGAATGTTCCACGTGGTTCCATTTCGTGTCAAAGCGAGTAATCGCAACCGCAGAGCGAAGGAAGCCTATCTGCATCCACATGCCAGCTCCTGGTACAGGGCTCCACTATCACCTATATGACCGGGACACGTGACTTGTGTTGACTTTTCTACCATGCAACATGATAAGATTGTATAAATTATTACTACAAGAGACAAATACTTATTCAGCCGACATTTTTATTAATATCCAAAGTTTAATACGAATTAATAAATATACCCAGAATCCGCCCAATATCGATATATACCCAAGCCGGCCATTTTCTGGCCGGCTATGTACCCTCCCTAAGCTGGCCAGAAAATGACCGGCTATGTACCTTTTTTTTTTTTTTTTAACCGCATTATTTTTGTTTTAGGTGATTTCTATTAGAGTCAAATATTTCATTTCTAAGTTTCGTACAAAATAATAAAGTACACACAAATTGCAAATAGAGTCCACACATTTTTTACAACATGCATACAAATCATCTATTATTGCCACGTCTAAAATTTAATCCCCGAAGTAAACCACTTGCGAAAGATGCCCTACGAGATGGCCTAGCAGGTGGCTCTGGTTGCTCACTAGATGGGCCGGCTTGGGCTCGAGATGGCGCTGCTTGGCTTGTAGATGGGCCGGCCTGGGCTCCAGATGGCCCTGGTTGGCTTGTAGATGCCCTTGTTGTGCGTCTAGTAGTGGACCTCCTGGGTTGGGCAGATGGCTCCCCTTGCACCCCAACCGCCTCTCCTCCTATGTCAACCGCCTCTCCCATTGCTTCGGCATACATAGCAGCTGCATCTAAACGGCTCGTAGCTGTGCTACGCCGTGACCCTCCAGACCCACTTCCCGATGCCATTACTCGCTCATTTTCTGCCGCATTTGCTGCGTTTCTTGCCTCTGCATTTGCATGTGTTACTTAGTAAGTTGGTATAAATTGAAAAGAAAAATAATTTTGAATGAATGTTACATACCTCTTCGTTGCCTATCGGAAGTGGAACGGCGAGGCTGATGCCCCTTTCGTCTACCTTCCATTTCATCCATCGTCATTACACGACGGGTGTGTTTTCGCCTCCCCTTCCTAATCCAACCACTACTCGGAAGGATTCTGTCTCCAACATTAGGAGGCCAGTCTCCCATATTGCCAATTGGAATGAACACATGGTTCCAAGTACTCACAAGATAGGGTGTTTTATACCAATCTGCAACAAAGTCGTCCTCTTGCCAGTTTCGGTCACGGCAAACAGCTAAGACATAAGCGCACGGAATAGAAGTTAATTGGATACCTCTGCAAGTGCATTCCATTTGTCTGTCGGGACCGCGCGTCACAATATACATGAACTCCCTGTGAGTGGGTTCCATGTTGCCCATGTCGCTACGGGTGCAAGGAACGTACTCATTTGGGGATGAAACTTGGTACTGACCTTGACCCTGCGTGTAACGCACCAACCGCATTTTTCCAGCTTTCTCCCAACGTTTTCTGATCTTCTGCAAAACCCGGTCAGACAGAACCTGTCCCTTGTCTTGTAATTCCATTGCTCGCTGACGCCGCTGAACAAACCATCTGTTGCACGTGTAGAACGTATCCTCCACTATGGCACAAACAGGCAATCTACGACTCGTTCGGAAGACATTGTTGAGCGACTCGGAGCCGTTTGTTGTCATGATACCAAACCGGTATCCTCCGTCACAGGTTTGGAAAATCTTCTCATAATTGGACGGCTCCATCACATCATTAGGACGTACTTTGCCCACCTTCTTTAAATATGCATTGCACTTCGGATTTAGCTGCACAAAAACAAAGGGGTGTTATTTCATTTTCATAAAATTCTTATAAGATAATTAAACGAAATGTTATAAGTTAGACATACATGAGCAAACTCTTGGAACATCTCTTGTAATCTTCTCGGCTTCTTCCTCTTTGCTCCTTCCCTGAACCTCCATCCGTACCATCTGTCTCCTCCACAGTTCGTGACTAAGTTGTCAGCAACATGCTGCATACAATACATGTGCACAAAGAGCTCGGGAGGCCATCCGTATTCAGCTGTCAGTGCAGCTTTGATCCCCTTGTGCTAGTCCGATATGACACATACAAATTTACACGGGCCGAGCACTTCATTTCTCAACCACTGCAAGAAAAAACCCCAATTCTCAGTATCCTCCTGACGTACAATTGCAAATGCAATAGGCACCAATTGGTTCTCGGCATCGTAGCCGCAAGCTATCAAAAGCCTCCCCTCGTATCGCCCAGACAAGAAGCAGGCATCGATGCTGATCACTGGTCTCATGTACTGGAACGCCGCAATGCATGGACCAAACGCCCAGGCTACGGCTCTGAACTCGGCAACACCTGGCATGATTAGTCCTGTTTCCTTATTCCGTACCGGGCTGGTCAGAAATTGGTGAGTCGAGCCGGGATTGTTGGCGCAAATTGCAAGCAACAGTGGTCTCAGCAAGCTGTACGAAATCTCCCAACTCCCAAGTTGTCGGGCTATTGCCAGCTCACGGCCCCTCCACAGTCGGTTGTATTTAGGTGTCACATTGTCATACACAGACAAAACAATGTCTGCCACCGTCTGGATGCTCATACACGGGTCCTTTTTAATGGCGTTCTCAATGACATCGGCAATGAGTGATGCCGTCAGACATTCGTGGTCGACCCTCGTACTCTCAGTTCTACATGTGTGAGGCCTGTCTTGCTTAGTTATAACCCATGCGTCTCCACATCCCGTCGGCTTTGCCCTAAGCTCATAACGGCAATTCTTGTCCTTGCACAACAGAGTAACCCGATCCCTGTCACTTTTCCAAGATCTGAACTCCTGATTCTTAGTTATATGGTGCTCTCTGACCTTCTTCATTAGGTCTTCTTTGGTTTTAAAATATAGGTTAGCACACAGCTCACCTTTGTACTCAATTCGTTGCCCATAATAACCAATATCTGCCTCTCTAAACTCAGAAACATCATTGAGGTCTGGGAACGGGTGCGTATCAGTCCGGCCACTAAGCAGCCCCCCCTCATCAGTATACCTTTCAGCTGTTTCAGCCCGCCCGTCTTCATCGCAACCTTCCATGTGATCTGAATCCCCCCACATGTCTCCCTCAAATTCATCCCCGCTCCCCAGATCGTCCTCCGGTATTTCATTAATATCTTCAAAGTCCGGGCAGCTTGCATCGTCTACTGGTGCAGGTCTGGGGTAAGGTGATACTGGAGGTAACGGTAAAGGAGTGGCATTTACGGATCTAGGTGGGGTTGAAACTGAGTGTCTTGGTCTGCCTCGATTGTGTCTAGGTGGGGATGCAACTGAGTGTCTTCGTTGAGGTGCTGGTGGAGTGACGCAGTTGTAGGGTTCTGGGTCAGGTTCGTTGAGGAGTAAGGTGGAGTCACGTCTGTAGGTTTCTGGTTGTGGGCTATAATGTGGTGCCGCTGATCCAGAGCCCGAACTTCCAACCCCGGGCTCTACCGGAACTCTTCTAGCAAATATTTCTATTAGAAAATTCCCTTCGGACCTCAAATAACCAAACATGGCTCTCCACGTACTCTCATCTACCAGTTTCGCAACCATAAATTTTCCGCTGGAGGGATGGCAATATCGGGTTGCCAATTCTAGGTCACACCTTTCTGGGTTGTAACCGGTGTGTGTGTAAACTATGGATTTCAGGTCCAAAAGTGAGATGTCATCTGGAATCATTAATGAATGAGATGCATCTTTGTTGTAATACGCCCCTTGTGCACTATTAAGCATCTTCCCACCATAGTGAATGAAATAAAGGCCATGGTAAACAAACTACATTTTAGAAAATGGTAAACAATTGTCAGGTTACTAAATGGTAAATAATTGTCAAGTAACTAAATAATAAACAATTGACTGGTAAACAATTAAGTAAATAGTAAACAATTAAGTAAATAGTAAGCAATTAAGTAAATAGTAAACAATTAACTAAATAGTAAACAATTAAGTAAATAGTAAGCAATTAAGTACATAGTAAGCAATTAAGTAAATAGTAAGCAATTAACTAAATAGTAAACAATTAAGTAAATGGTAAGCAATTAAGTAAATAGTAAGCAATTAAGTAAATGATAAGCAATTAAGTAAATATTAGAATATTAGAATGGTAAGCAATTAAGTAAATGGTAAGCAATTAAGTAAATGGTAAGCAATTAAGTAAATGGTAAGCAATTAAGTAAATAGTAAGCAATTAAGTAAATGGTAAACAATTAAGTAAATAGTAAACAATTAAGTAAATAGTAAACAATTAAGTAAATAGTAAACAATTAACTAAATAGTAAACAATTAACTAAATAGTACACAATTAACTAATCTATAAAATAAAACATAATAATAATAAAATAATAATAAAATAAAAAATAAAAAAATAAAAAAAATTATTACCTCAACAGTAGCATAAGTAAATGATAAGCAATTAAGTAAATGGTAAGCAATTAAGTAAATGGTAAACAATTAAGTAAATGGTAAACAATTAACTAAATGGTAAACAATTAAGTAAATGGTAAACAATTAAATAAATGGTAAACAATTAACTAAATAGTAAACAATTAAGTAAATAGTAAACAATTAACTAAATAGTAAACAATTAAGTAAATAGTAAACAATTAACTAAATAGTAAACAATTAACTAATCTATAAAATAAAACATAATAATAATTAAATAATAATTAAATAAAAAATAAAAATAAAAAATAATAAAATAAAAAAATAAAAAAAATAAAAAAAAAATTATTACCTCAACAGTAGCGAGCTGCCTCGGGTTGTGTGAAGATCTGAAGGGGGAGGGGGTGCTCTTTTATAGAGTTTTTGGGGTTAAAAAAAAAAAAAAAGGAACATAGCCGGCCATTTTCTGGCCGGCTTAGGGAGGGAACATAGCCGGCCAGAAAATGGCCGGCTTGGGTATATATCGATATTGAGCCGGTTTCTGGGTATATTTATTAATTTGTATTAAACTTTGGATATTAATAAAAATGTCGGCTTATTCAGTTGCTGAATATATTATTAAATGTTATAAACATAATGTATTTGCAATAAGTAACTTATTAGCTTAATTTGTTTCAAAATCTCGCAGCTGTCAGTCATATTTAACATAATCGCCGTATTATACTCCGTCAAATCTCATTTTAAAAGAACTTAAAGTTTGCATATTTGTGTGATACAGACAGAAAGGCAAAAATTTGTAATACTTGTACATTTTCGAATTTGAAGTTGGAAACAGGTTTCAGATTTGAAAATGAAGGGATACATGATAACAGAAAATGAAGGGATACATGATAATTTGAATCTTCTTGGGCTCGTTCGGCAACAAAGAATTAAGAGTGAAAGATTAAGAGCTCAATGAGCGCTAAGAAATTAATTTTCGGTTACCTTAATCCGTAGTAAAAGCTAAGCTAGCTAAAGAAATAGGTAAAGGTGTTTTAAGATTGAGCAGAGGATTAAGATTCGAGCAAAAGGAGACTAAAAGAAGTGTTCTTAATCCGCGCTAAGAAATCGGTGTTCGGACAAAAAGAGATTAAAGGAGGTGTTCTTAATACCTCATTCTCAAGATTTTACTTGCATGAAGAATTTATACGGTCAATATAACCAAGGAAAAGAGTAAATATTTGAAGAAATTTCTATTATGAGATGCATCTCCATTAAAGAGATATACTAGTATACTCCGACCACCAGACCCATTCAACCAAAAATCACAATATATTAAACAAGTTATAATTAACACCAGCAAACCAAACCGCAAAGGGTACAATTGGGGATTGCATCACCCCTTGTTAAGCTCTTCTTCTCTGTGTTCTCTGTTTCTCTACATCAGTCTCTCTACCGTACCGCACCGCAAACTTTGTTATCCAAACACATTTTAGTATTAAGATCATGTTGAACAATTCGGATTAATTATTTAGATTTTGAAAATAAAAATAATGATATTGGAACATAATAGACACAAAAACAATTGATTAACCCAATTAATAATTTATTACCAATTTATCACACTTGTGTCAAACTAAGTGTCATACTGTCATGTCAACATCAAATGCAGAATAGGTCTGATGCCCATCGGACCTACTTTGGTTCAATGGGTGTGATGATCATCTGATCTGCATCAAGATTTGTGCGCTTCGCATCAAATTCAGTGCGGATCTGTATCAATTTTCATGCGCACAAATCTTAATGCTAACAGAAAGTATTAGAGCTAATTGAACCTAAATGTAGGTCCGATGCCCATCGGACCTACTCCTATCTATTGTTTGACGAAACTAAAGATCAGCTCATATTATTAGATGATACCTAACTTGTTTGAGGGCCATAGTTGATAGTAGCAAGTAGTGTGTCAATATATAAATAAAACTACATTCTACTTAGGTTAGATAGGTCCTGTATCAACATTTGTCCAATTCGGCAATTCGGCAATTCGGCATTAGTTCAGTCATCCATCAAATCTGATAAAAACTAAGCACTAATATTGAAACTATTTGATGCGCATATATATATGCATTGATCGTATATTGAACCGAACTTCATAAGAAGCAGGTTTAGCTTTATCTGGACCCGGCCCAATGGGCTTGGTTTAAAGCTTGTTTACTGTTAAAGGTCTTTTAATTATAGTACCACCTCAAACAAATATAAAAGATATTATCTAAAAGATTGGTATCCTATTATTGATTTGTTCATTTCAGATGAACACCATCTATATATCTCAAGTCTCAACATCATTTATAATTGTATTCGTTTTTATTCAGTGGCCAAGATTGGGGAGCGTCGATCACAAGCACATGCATAGGAGAGACACAACCGGTTAACACGTCGACATACCCGGCAGGTCCCGCGCCACAAGAGGCTATTGTGAAAACTACGTTGAGTAGCATATCTAAACCAGTTTATTTGCTAGATGTAACATTCCTGTCCCAGCTAAGAAAAGACGGGCATCCCTCGAAATATAGCGGGGCAAAATTTGACAACGACTGCACACACTGGTGCCTTGTCGGCGTGCCTGACACATGGAACCAGTTGCTCTATGCTTCTATGCTTCAAGGCAAGTGAGAAGGAAATTTCACACAATTCATGCATATTATTTATTATAGGAAAGGAAAGGTTATTCATGATTCATTGCAATTGTTTTTCATTATTTTGGTCGGAATATATACACAATCAATAAACAAGAGAGCATACAAAGATGCCAAGTATTATGGTTGAGATATTTTTGTCAGAGAGAATTTCATCCAAAGGATGAAAATATTCATGTATAGCTTTCACTAAAACTTAATTCCATTGTTTTTATATTTCTGAAGAAAAAATATTGGTCTTGTTAATTTTATCTCCCTGTTCTATTGACAAGTGATGTTGTGAGTTAGGATTGAATACTCTGGGAAAAAAAAATTGGTCAATTTGCCAGGAATATAAAACAATTTTTTTAATAATAAATAAAATTATAGTAGAAAGTAGAAATAACTTTGAAATAACTTTTTTAACAATAAATAAATTTATGGGACGAGTTTAATTGAATGCATGCATGGTTAAAGAATGTATTAATAGTGTAGGAAGCAGCAGTAGGGGAGGCAATGAAATAGCAAATCCAGTGACACAAATTACAACAGCAATGTTAATCTTTGCAATGTCCCTGTTGCTTCTAGATTGCCAATTCCATGCCTTGTGATGACAAAACTACTGTTCCTCTGTGATTTTTCTCAAGTTTGGAAGGTTCATTTTAATTTAAGGGACATATATAGATAAAGGAGATATAGGGGGAAAAAATTGTTTCATAGAATCTTACTTTTTTCCAACATCATAATTTATATGTATATTTTCTTTTAGTGGAAAAAAAATACACAATTGTAAATTTATTTGAATAAATTGGAAATTTAATAGCAAACATGTATGTGATAATATTTGTAAAAATTCCGTATTAATACGAATAATTATTCTAATTACTCCTCCGAATTCTTTTTAAATTTTAAGAATAATACGAACCACCTGATATTTAATTCATATTATTTCTAAAATTTACAAACTCCCAATTTTATAAATTTATCAATATTTGATACATTTGATATTATTGAAAAATAAATATTTCCAAACTATATCAGTATTATATCTGAATTATAAATATTAGTTCTGATCGCCTATATCGAACTTCTATATATTATGAATTTGGTCCGGACCGCCCCGGTTTATTTCTTAATCAATTGTTCTAAATACTTCGGATTATTTCTTAATATCCCGGTTTATTTCTTAATACCCCGGGTTATTTCTTAATATACTTCGGTTTATTATAAATCAATTGTTTTAATAAAAAAATAATATATTTTGGTTTGAACCGAACAAACCGAACAAATCGAAATAAAACTTTGGTTCAGTTCAGTTCGGTTCTATTTTAAAAACCGAATTATAACTTTGGCTTGCCTAGTGAACCGATGAACACCCCTATATATAATTACCTCAAAAGAGAAGACCGTATCTTTCATATCACCGCTTTTGATGTTGCCTTAAAGTGCATTTAGTAAAAGAAGATTATCCGTCACACATATACAATGAATAATCACGCACTTTGTTTCTGCATGCACTTTTTATTTCATTTCACAATTTTCACTCCCTTCTCACTAACTAGTTTAACTACTATAAATATCAAATGAGAAAAATTAATTGCTTGTAAGTTTAAACAAGCATTCTAACTAAAATAATTTAAATAATATTGAATCCCCTGTGAATTTAAAATAACACATATAACATTTAGATATTAGATATCAGAGAAAATCAATTATACATAATATAAGCATCAGTAGAACTGATCATCTTGACTTGAAATTGATCTGTAGGGCCATCGAAGGTGTTAACACCTATCTTAGAAATATCCACCTGTAACAAAATTATAAATAAAACTTTATAAGCTTTAGGTATTTCATAAATTTCTCAATAAAATTTCATAACAAAAAAACTCATCCAAGTTCTCTTTTTGATATTACTTTGTAATTTTTGTTTTTTGAAGTTCTAAATTAAACTAATTATATTCTTTTTTTATTTTTATTTTTAAAGCAATTCATTTGTCTTCATAACAATTTCTTTGTTTTTTGTAGCTATGATGCCCTTAATGGTGTGTCTGGAATTTATGCTAAAAGAATTTTTGTTGAAGAGCTTGAGGCAGATGAGAGCGCACTTTTGAACTGTATTCCAACGGTAAATTTGAAAGTAAATTTGAACATTTTTTTAATTATTAATCTATCATTATGGGCATAGTTATTCTTCATTAATGGCTCACTTAACTGCAGTGTTGTATCCAATCTCACACACGTTCCCAAGGACCTTTAGGTGCTAAGATTGGCTGGAACAAACCTTATCGTCCCATACGCGGGAAAAAAAGTTCAACATGAAAAAAAGGGAACTTAGCTGCGCTGCCTGTTTGGTCTATTTGGTAAATTCATATATCTTTGGCCATGGTTGTTCATCTTTGGTCTATTTGGTAAATTCATATATGATTAGTAAAAAGGAAGATCGGACAGGAAACAGACAGCGCAGCTCAGGAATTTTTTTTTTAAAACATAACTAAAAAAATATTTTTACCAAAATATATCTGAAAATTGGAAGTGTTAGTCGGTTCATACCAGTAATTTCTCTCTTTTTTATATAAAGCAGGTGATGTGTTGAAGCCTCCAGATATCTCAAAGCTTATGAAAACTTCAAAGAAATATTTTGGTATGTTACAAAAACATCACAGCTAAATTTTTTATGGAAAAAAAATACGAAAGGTTGCATTTGTTTTCTTCTCTTACAGGACAAGCAGGAGAAGGGTCCAAGCCTAAAAAGAAACGCCTAAATGATAGCTCCAATGTCAGCATGCCTGGTTTTTCTGACAGTGTTACAAATAATTCTTAACCAAAGGCTCAAGAAACGACAAAGAGTGGCAGCAAATGGAACTTCAACCTGATAAAGGAGCAGATCAAGCAGTGTGAGGAGTGGGGCGAGGAGGGAATTGAGCGTATAATTGGCACTGAGAACGGTACGAAGCTAGAAATTATTAATTTTTTTAATATCAGCATCGTTGTACAATGCATTCTCTTGTTTTAGGATAAAATGCTAATTTGAGTGTCCAAAGAGGATGAGACACATGAAAAGAACATTTAAGTAACTTGCAAATGATTATTCTCTTCTTCTTCTTTAGGTTTCAAGGATGATGAGGTTGCAATGGTGATGTCGTCTATGCATGAATGTGAAATAAAAGAAATGTTTGACCCTGTCTCCTGAGAAGGTAGCTTGAATAACTTGTACATTAACTATTATTATATCCCTAAACTAAGAAGCATATAAGTGTTGTTCCAATTTTATATATTATGTGGATCCAGGATACGTTTTAAAGACAATAAAATTCGATTAAAAAGAGTAAAAGATAAAAAATTCAATTAAAAATAAAGTGAGAGTTGACTGCTGTGGATCCTGGATACGTTTTAAAGACAATAAAATTCGATTAAAAAATTAAGTGAGATATGTCTTTTTATCCTTATTTGTCTCTCTAAATTAGCAACATGAACAGAACAAGAGAAAAAAAAAACAGAGAAACGCTTTACAGCACCTAAAACTCTTTAAAAGGGATTAAGCCTCCTTAAGGTTTAATCCGCTTCCTTTAGTTTCTTTAGCCGCTTAATTCTGTCGAACACTGATTCTTTGGCACAGATTAAGAACATCTCATTTAGCCTCATTTTGTCCGGATCTTAATCCTCTATCCGAACCTTAAGACACCTCTACCCCTTCCTTTAGTTTTATTTTTCATCCACAGATTAAGACAACCGAACATTAGTTTCTTAGCGTTCCTTAAGTTCTTAATCCTTCACTCTTAATTCTTTGTTGTTGAACGGCCCCCAACAATTCTTTTTATGGTTGGATTAAGTTAGCTTCTTTACGCACTTGAACTCTCTCTCTCTCCTCTCTCTTTGTAACATCTGTCTGTACTCAGAACCAAATTACCCTTGGTCAGGTCTATGGAACTATACATCTTCAAGAAAAGAACTACAAAAAAAAGGAAGCCTTTGGAGAGAGAAACTATTCTGAGATCTTTCTTAAAATTGTTGTCCGAGATTTGGCATTCGGTCTTGTCTCATAACTAAACTTAAAATTTTGAATTTATGACATGTACCGCATCCAAAAAAAAAGTTGACTATAGATCAGCAGTCTTCACAAATAGTGTATATACTGTATTTTGAATTTACATTCTCTGAGATATCTTAAAATTTGAATTAACCTACGGGTTGTTAACAAAAAAAATGAGCTGCTTTGACCGTGCATTTAAACATGCACCGTAAAAAAAATTGGGACCAAATTAATGTCAGTTTTGAGTATTTGAATGTCAAACCCAATTAGTCGTTTTTTTAAGATTGGCTTGTTTTTTTAAAAAAAAATTAAGTCGCTAAATACATTATGTTAAACGAACAAACCAATTTTGTGATGATAATATCATTAACATAAATACACCTTAGCAATTACTCATTGATACTTTGCTAAATTATTACGGCATTTGGTTTTAATATTTAAGAATATATTTTAAATCTGTTATGAATAAAATATTAATGTGGATGTTCATCTATTTGCAACTCTTTTATTTTGTAACTCTCAACATTAATCACCTTAATCCATTCCCCACTAGCACTACTATTGAAATTCATTTCTCCATTTATTATTGGATTAATTTAGATGGCTTTCATTTACAATTTGTAGCCTATAAATAGAGGCTTTGTAATATTATATTGTACATATGTAAGACAAATGAGAAATATATGAATAAAGATATTGTCATGTTTTATGTGTTCTCTCTATCTTGTTTATTGTTTGTTTATCTTTATTTTATAACACGTTATCATTACGAGAGCTCTACTAGTTAAAGATTCGAGGTAACTTTGATATCTTTTATTTCAATTCTATTTAAATAAATAATACTTCCAATAAGTAATTGCTAAATGGAATAAGTTATCAATTTATGTACATTTATTTTAAGATGTTTAGTATGGTTCATATAATTTTATATGAAGTGCAAATTTTTTAATCTTCCGGAAGAAGATTTAAAGAAATCTTCCTGAAGAAGATATATATGATATAGAAAAATTAATCTGAGAAGATTTTAAGAAATCTTTCTGAAGAACATTTATATGATGTACAAATTTTGTATGATGTTCAGTTTGTTATTTTTTCAATAATTTAATCTTCTCGAAGAAGATTTCAAAATATATTAAGAAGGTCTTCTTGAAGAAGATTTCAAAAGATATTAAGAAGTTCTTCTTGAAGAAGATTTCAAGAAATTTTATATGATGCGCACAATTTAATTTAATTTTTCAATAATTTAATCTTCCTGAAGAAGATTTTATTAAGAAGATCTTAAGAAATTTTCTTGTTAAAATTTTGAAGAAAATTTATATGATGTGCAAATTTTACATGATGTTTATATTATTTTTTTTTCAATAATTTAATTCTCCTAAAGAAAATTTCAAGAAATATTTTGAGTAAATTTCTTGTCTCCTTATGGTTGAACAAAAATATTGAGTTGTTGATGAAAAATTATGAATTTCGTTCGATTAGTTATGATTCATTCCCTGAAGTGAATGTATCAACACATAATAATAATGATAATTTCTAGACAAACTCATAGATGTGGACGTGATAATGAAGAAAAGACACATCTTTCCACCGGAAGTGGAGAAATAATGAGAAAAAAAATGGACATAATAGCAAATAAGAGAATTCATGTTATTATTGTGGTAATAAAACTCATTGGTCACGTACATGTCATATACCGACGTACCTGTCGTACGCCAAAACATATTTCTGATTTATATCAAGCATCACTAAAAATAAAAAAAATATGAATAACAATATCGAGATATTTTTATTTGTGAATGTGATCTCGATCTTAGCTAAATTCATGTTACTTACTTGAATAATGTTGATTTTATTAATAAAGAAAAATAATAATCACTTGATTCGTAATGATAGTATCTAAAATAAATAAATTAATAAAATTTTATTTTTGTTATTGTTGAATTAGACAACAACAAATTTAACTACTTATTTTTATTGTTTATTTCGAAAATGGTATTTATTATTATTTGTTCGTTTCAATAAAGAATGATTACTTTTGTTTAACAACAACTTCCATAATTTATTAATAGATTATAATGACTATTACAAAGTTTAAACCTAGCACTTAAGTTCTATCTGAGTATATAGATTAAAAAAAAAATTATTCAATATGTTTGTATAATTTCTTTTGTTTTAATTGTGAGAGAATAAATAGGATGATATACATAGCCAGTCACATAGACGACATATTTATGGGCTATGTCTCTCTTAAGTTTCCATTATATCTCCAGTTAATAGAGGATTAAAGATGGATTTTCCGTTGCATCAGTACACTTCTATTAAAGAATGGTCATTAATACAAAAAACCCAACATTTTTTTGTGAAAAATATTTTATGCAACAAATTTTTATTACTCAGTAAATTAGCTTTATTAAGTGCTATTTAATTATGCAATTGCCACTGTCAAAAATAATATATATAATATTATTTTATATTAAAGCGACTGGATTTTGAAGATATATGTCTTGTTGAGAATGCAACAACATATCATCCTCAAAGATAAAAAAATATTTTATTTAGTAATGCTAGAAGTAAATGTAAGTACTATTTCGGGTAGTACATATTTGATTGAAGGCTCCGAAGAGCAACTTTATTGTTATATGGAGGAACACAAGTTTATATTGATGATGTATTATATTCTTCTAAGTCTCAAAGGAATTTGTTAAGTTTTAAGAATATTTGTCGAATTGGATATCATGTTGAAACAATCAATGAAGAAGATGTTGAATATTTTGTTACTAGCTTAATCTCAGATAAAAAATGCATATTGGAAAAATTGTCTATGTTTTTCTCTGGCTTGTGCTACACATATATTAGTACAATTGAAGCACATAAGAATATGTTTATAGTTTGGCATGATCGGTTGGGCCATTCTAGATCAATAATGATGCGAAAAATAGAGAATTAATGTGGCATTCGTTAAAGAACCAAAAGATTCTTTAATCTAATGAATTTTTATGTGTTGATTTCATTTCTAGAACGTATATAAGATAATATTTATGGACCAATACATTCACCATGTGAACCATTTAGATATTTTATATAATTGATGCATCAATAATATGGTTACATGTATGTTTATTATCAACTCTATCAATTGATGCGTTGGGAAAATATGACAACAATTGGGATTGTTTAATAATTACCGGGCATGACTTGTCGTTTGTCAAAGTATGTTGGCAGTGGGTCATCCTCTTATTTCAATTGTACGGAACAAATTGCAGAGCTCTTGGCACGTAGCCATGTCTAAGCCGTCCAGATCAGATTCAACGGTACAGGATTGAGTCGGACTGAATATATATCTTTCATACTAATCCTAATCCTAATCCTCTTTACTAAAAGTTGGAGCACATTCCAAAAAGCTACAAAACTACATGGCAACTTAATTCCTTTGCCGGATATTATCTAAACATAAATGTTAAGAATTAATTTATTTCCATATTTTTGTATAGATATATTTTTAATATAGAGTTCATTTATTTTACCATTTTTTAAAATCTAATACATCAAGGTTATTTTTTTTTCCGCGTTTTCATTTTAAGCCACCCAACTATTTAATATTAAAAAAAAATTCTATCTGATTTTTTAAACTTGTAATCTTTCACACAAAAATATTATTTTTTATGTTGAAACATTCAGGTTTATTGGAAAAGAATGTCAACAGTGCAAGCGATAAAACAAATTCAGATCAATGCACAAATTCTTATCACAGCACTTCCAATGTCACAAAAAAAAAAAAAACTAAATCAGACTCAAGAAATAAAATAATAGACATCACTGTATCAGAATATGAATCGTTTAATAATAATAAAATTGGTCCTTCAAAAAAATAATAATAAAATTGGCGCAAGAAATAATATAATATAAGTCAGACAAGAGTCATTTAAGAATAAATAACTACTATCAGTAAAATTTATAAGAAAAGTGTTCAAGCATCTTCATTTATAGTACTTACTTCTTACATCATGCTTTTTTTTTAATAACAAATATTCTAAAATTCAAATGTTAGAATAAAACGGCTGGATTTGATATATATACTATTAGTTTTATAAATACAATAAAAATTATAATTTTCGATTTTATTTTTTTTTATGAATAAAAAAGTTAAAAATCAATAATATTTTACATGTGCATAAAAAATGATATTGATATTTAACAATATTATTTGACATTTAACTTTTAAATTATAAATTATTAAAATTTTGCCCCAAAAAAAAAAAAAATCAATCAAACCGTCTTAAATTATAATAACCCAATCAGCAACTTTCTTTGCGAAATGAATCTACAGAGAATTTTCTGGATTCGGAAAAACCGTCCAATTTGGAAACTAAATAAAGAATATATCTCAAAAAAGAAGTTTACAAAAACCCTCCTCACCGAGAAACAAGTTCCTCTCCATTACTGTAAAAGATTCCCTTCACTTTACGGTTTGAGATTAACTTTCATCTGCTTTGAGATTCGAGCTAGCGCAGGGACAGTATTATTTGGCTTTGAGATTCGTGCCAAGTTAAAAATAACGATCCAGATCTAATAATTGTAAAAGATTCCCTATTACGGTACCGGGGAGGATGTGAATTCCTCACCGAGAAGTGGGGGCGTGTGTGCGAGAGAAGGAAAGTAAAAAGAGTCGCCAGACCTATCTCCATCCTCTGACACGTGGCATCTCCTCAGTGCCTCTTCGTGTTTCCTCGCCTTATTTGCACATCGCGCCCCCTTTCTTTCCCTTACACGACTCAACACAACATAGGACATCGTCTCTCTCTCTCTCGTTCTCTCTCCCTGACATGGCGACACAACCTCCGCTAGATCTCTTCACGGATAAGGAACGGGAGGTCGCCTCAATCCTACTGGAGGTCTCCCGTATAGTACTTGAGTCGGCTCCACAAGTGCCATTCCAGTGGGGGAAAAGACGGCGTCGGACTGAGCCTCCGTACCAGTTCAAGCCCGAACCGGACCGGGACGAGCCGGCCGGTCCGACCTCCTCTGATGAACAGAAAAAGAAAGAAGAAGAAACCGGTAGCCCTGCCACGCCTCTCTGTTTCCCGAACAGCAGTAGCGAAGAGCAGATCGTGACCCCACCTGTCCAGCAGGTCAAGGACAAGAAGCCTAACTGTCAGAAAGATGTAAACTTCTCGCTTTTGGTGCAAAGTTTCTATGTTTCGTTATTTTGCGAATGGAAAGGTTATTTACTTCGTTTTTTTCATTTTGTTAAATTTTGCAGCGGCTAAAAGAGAAGAGAGAGCAGGTTGCGGCTTTAACCAAGGAGAAAGCGGATCTCAGTCGGGTTAGTCCTATTACTTGTTTAATTTTATTTTTGCATATTTTTCTTCTGAATTTGACGAAGTTATTTTATGTGAGATAAGTGGTATATTTTTATCTGTTTGTGGCTTTTCCTTGTTTGCCGCGTTTCCTGTCCTTTCGCCTTCATCTGTTTCAGTTTTTGTTTCTTTTCTAAATATGATAATAAATTATTTTTACAATATTTCAGGAATTCTTAGAGTTGCAAGAGAAGTTTCAAAGATTCTGTGCGATGAAATTCTATCTTAGAGATCAAAATTCCAAGGTAAAAGAAAAAAATTTCTCCCCCAGCAATAAAAAAAAATTAAAATAAGATTTTTTTAATAATGTTTGTATTAGCCCCCTCGGTTCTTGAATAATTATTAATTAAAACGCCTTTTGAACAGCTATTGGCGCAAGCAGAAGTTCGATCCCTAAACCAGCTCAAACCGGTGGGCCCCACTCAGTCAACGAACAGGAATGTCAAAGCACAGTGGGCCCAACCGCCACCGGCGATCGAACGGCGGGGATTGGAGATCGACCTGAATGAAAAACCAACTGATGACGTGGCTGTGTATGTAATGGAGGCGGCGTTGACGTGTCAGTCTGACAGAGAGGAGAAGGCCGCCAAGTCAGCAATGGCCAGGAAGAGGCGCCTGGAGATACAGCGGGAGAGGAGGACATCGGCGGCCTATAAGCGGCCACGTGTCCAATGATCATAACCAACGGTGAATATGGTGATTTGGGATCTTCTTTTTCATTTGTTTCTCATTTTTTAGATATGTTTCTTTAATTGGATGGAGTATTTAGCGGGATCTTTTTCTTAAAGAGTACTGATTAGTAGTTTTGGCAAAATAGCCAGTATGACAAGTGGGACCAGATATTTCGAGCGTGGGATATTTTTCAGGTTTTTAGCAGTTTGTAGTTTGTACCCAAAGGTAGATAATTAATGCGAACTAGTATTTGTAATATTTTATTAATATTTATAGAAAGCCATTGCGATAAGATTAACCGAGAAGTATTCCGCATTTTTTTCTTCTGAAGGCAAATTGAATGAAAGTAGCTAATTTTCGTGTTAAAAGTTTGTTTTTGTTTTATTTATGTGCTCCACAAAAATTCTCAATTTTTATTTTCTTTCTATGGTGCTGATATTATATTAAGCAAGGTTGAAAATAGTTATTTGATTCATCAATTCATATATTCATACTAATATCTTTGTATGTATCATTTATAAATGCTGATTATACCATATTTAAGTTATTATTAGTAAGTAAAATTTGTGTTGGAATGTGTTGTGTTGTAAGTAGTAGCTTGATATTTTTGTATGGACTCCGTACTCGTATCGGATACCGATACGTATCAGATACGCAAACTGGCTTATCGTATATCTGAAACAATCTGATATGGTCTCCAACATATTTGTTGTTAGAAAGGATTAGCTATGTTATTTAATCTATACTTAGGTTATTGTACCATCTCTTCTCCAGAATTTTTGATAATTGAAATAATAAAAAATAATATATATAATAGGAATATCGTATCTATGATTTTTGAAAATTGTTGTATTACTGTATCCGTATCGTATCCGATACGATATCTGTACTCGTATCCATGCAACATAGTTTTCTAGCCGAGGAGTCCAATATTCAGAAGAATGCTAGTTACTTGTCACGATATGATTGGGTCTTACCAGATATAGCCATATAGCAATGAGTCCGCGTCTGCATTAACTCAAAAGAGCATCTTTTGAGTTAACACATCTCGACTGTGTGATTTTAAACGGAGCCAATCTAGTCACAACCTATCATTCATGGGCCCTTCAATATTAGTATAGATCTAATTTGCACGAATCTTAAAATAAATTGAACGGTTCAGATACATTCAACTCAAAAATTCTTTCTTGAGTTAATGCAGAGGATACAAATTCTATAGCGATATACTTACTACTTAGTCAACACAAGTGGAAATGTGGGGACAGACATTGCCCATTCTGAGGGAAATATTTTTATTTATTTCCCCTTTCGTCCCCTCTTATCCAAAATTTTCCAAGCACATACTATCGTGTTAAGTTGAGGCGAGACTCTGTGCGCAAAAGTAGGCTTTGATTTGTTTGATGGACCCCGTCACAGACTCACAGTGGGGTCCAGATCCCCTAAAGCACATACTATCCAAAAATTGAACTATCTTTTTTGTGTTACCGAAAAAAAAAATGCTTTGAATCTGAATTATTGGTCACAGTTCAAAAGTAATTTTTAGGTAAATAAAAAAATTATCATGTTTTTCTAGTATATTCAAATTATAAGATACTATATATATTTTTAAAAAAAAGTATTTGACATTTTGTAATGATGATAAATCATTTTTTTCAAAGTAGACGGAGTAATCTAAAATTTTGAATGTACTAGAAGGACCATGATAATTTCTTTATTTACTAAAAGTGATTTTTGAACCAGGATCAATAATTCAGATCCAAAGCATTTTTATTTTTTTCCAGTAATACATCAAGACATAGTTTAATTTTTTTTACATCCAGGAAAAATTTTGTCTGAAAAATATTTCAGAATCCTTCTAGTACATCTAAATTATAAGATATTTTATCTATTTCATTTGATGTTCTTTCCAACATATTCAAATTATTAATTGTTCTTTCTATTTTTGAAAATTATTAAAAAATCAATAAAAAAATCACCGAAAAATGGCAGAAACGCTGAATTTTTGAATTTTTTGGGACTGCAACGACAAATGGCGGTCCTTAAATAATGGATCTCCGTTTATTGTTACGGTTCGAGTAATTCTAGAATTCTAGATAAAAATGCTGACGGAGATGCCATGGCCCATGGTCATCGCCGTTCTCCGACAAAAATGTCGACACTTCCACCACCTCTTCTCTCTAGTCTCTTCAATGTTAGAATCGCCATCCCCAATAGTTCGCCATCTCCCATTAAACCCCAGTTCCCTTTTAATCCCAAGGCCATACAGAAGATTTCATTGCCGATGAAGTTATGGTCGTTGATTGTACCGAGATATAGAATTGTAAACCCTATCAATGTAGAGGTCAGGTCAGTTTAGACTGGAACTGATGCCGCAGAGGTTGTGTGGGTTTAATTTGGGGATTATTATTTACATCTTGAAGTTCAACGAGCTGATTCAGATAGGGGGGGGGGGGGGGGGGGGGGTTCAAGGATAGTGTTTTTAGAAAAACGATGTGTTTCTGGAGGTAAAAGTGGTTCTCGAGGAATTAAGTTTGGTGCTGGTGGAATTGATGGGAAACTTTCTAAGGTTAATCCTCTTTTGATTTTGATACCTATACCTACTAGCTTGGCATTAGAAGTTAAAATGGTATGCTTTATCTTAAACCTTATCAGTATATCATATTTGTACCCATTGAGGATATTTTAAGTTTGAAGGTTTGCTAGACCCGCGAATTGCAGCAATCCTTTAGTAGTTTTATTGTTATAGTAAAATAGTCTTAGACCTATTGTTTGCAAGTTGCCATTGATTAGAGGTATCTAGAAAATATATATTTGTGAATCCGATTTTGTATATGAAATTAACTCATTTATAACAAACAAGACTACTACATATGCACTTGTGCTTATAGCCTTATACTAATAATATGGTGCTTGGAGAACAAAAAAAAAGATGGTTTTTGAATCATTTAGCAAAAACAAAATAGTTTACTGAAAGTTGAATAACTAATTCTTTTCTCCTTGGACTATTTGCAAGATCTATGTTAATGCTGAAGGAATAATGCTCAAGGAAAAATTTATTATGTTCAAAGGGCGGAAGAAAAGAACTCGGATGCTCAAGGAAAATTTTATATGTTCATGCTAAAATGGGAAAGGTGTAGGTTGGGATGCAGCCAAGCTAAGGCAGGAAAAAATATTAGTATTTTTGGCACTCGTGTTTTAATTTTTAACTTGGAGATCAATGGATCCATTGGAAAATATGAGTCATTCTCTGTGGTCAAAGAAGGGAATAATGCAGATTTACTGCTTTCTAAGTAAGAACTTTCCCCAAATGTGAAAATTAATTTGTTATTGTGCAGTTACACATCCTTTTCCTAAAATTACCATTGGTATGTCTACTTTTGGAAATAAAATATTCGTAAGACGCTTAGATTAGGAAATAATTAATCCGAGCCATCCAAACTAGCTAGGGTTTTGCATAGGGTATGTCCGCCAGTTGCTTAGAGTTGCCCATTGATTTGAGCCGTCGTCCCTTCTAGAATTTGAAAAGGTACCTGAGCATTTGCTTGGAGCTGTTCTGATTATGCTTATTTGATCTGAACCATCAAACTTAGGGTTTTAGACTAATTTCTTAGGCAGTCACATAAGTACTATATAAGACCCAAGGGAGCTGGCGTCTTTTTGTTCATCCATTCCCAAATCAAACAAGTATGAAAAATATTAGAGAAGAGAAGGCTTAAAATAAATCTCTCACCGCATTATATGAGTATTGCAAAAATAGATGTGGCCATTGCGGTACTGAAATCTGAGACTGAGGTAAGTTTTCTCCACCTTTATTTCCTTAAAAGGTAGTGGACTCGTTTGCGCAAAATTAAGTTGCGGTAAAATTGATCTAAGCAGTTGATTTTTGGTGCATGTTCAAAATTCCTGTAATTTAAATTGTTTCTTTTGAATCTAATGTATTTCTTTTCTTTTTTTTTTCTTTTTCAGATGCCAAGTGGCAGTGCACCAAGGATTGCTGTTGTGCGAGATGCCGTGCTTACCAATAGACAAACAGAAAAGGTACTCATTTGTTTATTTTTGGCAGACCACCTAAAGTTCTTTCCAAATGTTTGTGGTGAGTGTGTTGTTTGACAATTAATATTTATGGGCATTTTGGAAGCCAAAAGTTGTTCAGTTGAGTTAAGATTAAGGAATTTTGGAAGCCAAAAATTGTTTCAATTGAGTGGAGATGAGGATTTGAGCAACATCCTGACTAGGGTTTTGGATAGGTTACCTATCTTAATTATTGGTGTGATATCCTGATCATGTTTTATTTGATATAAACCATCCTAGTTTGTGCTTTGGGTTTGGTGCCTTATTGTTTTTGTTTGGAGTGCTCCAGATTGGAGTATTTTCTTCATCTGAGCTAGCCAAAATTAGGGTTATAGGGTGCCTTTATGGGTTGTCCGGAGCCATCCACATCAGGAGTTAGCCTGTTAGATTAGGCTAGATATTTTGAATCATCAAAATAGGGTTTCTCAATGTTATTAGCTACCACAAGCTTTAAAACACTAACACATAAAACAGAAGTATAATCATGCTAACAATTTGCTTAACTGAATAATAAATTTTATTTAGCCGAGTAGGTGGCCAAGACTAAAAAAGTTTCACATTTGAGGGTTGATTGAGCCTCAAAATTAGTTACTTGAAGCTTAATTTTATGTTTGTTTAATTGAGCTTGATTGCATTTGGTATATATCCTTATGTACATTACCACTGATGACTGGCATCATATATAATATCAACTAAGCATATACAGTCCAAATGATTATATCTGCTTGATCTTAACTTCTGATTTGGATTGATTATTCTATGTCAGGGTCCTGTGCAGTTGCAGTCAATGCAATGGTATAAAGCTAACGCCGGCTAGGTTTGAGAGTCACACTGGTTCCAGAAGGAAAAACTGGAAGCTTATTATCAAGGTCAAAGGCACTGACATCAAGTTAGACGACCGGGTACGTATTCATTGAAATTTTATGTAAAAAAGTTTCTTAAGCACACTTGGAAGAATTAACATATACCTCCATTGATAAACTGAATTCGCCATGTTGGTCATGGTTGGTGGTGGAACCAATGAGTTTTATTCAAATAATTCTGTAGGGTGTACTGACAACAAACTTAATTTCACAAACATAATAACTGACAAATTGGTTGTCTATCAAATTTGGTGTAATTTTAAAATCCCCTCTTATTGTTGATCTTGTAACCATTTTGTTGGTTGTCACAGTAGTCAAATAGGTTTGATCGTCAATATATCCCCTCTTGTAAATAAATAGAAACCTATCAGACATTGCATCAGAAAAATGCAGATTCGGTCACAAAATGTACCATATAGTTTTCTTATATTGTGACAAGTACCATATAATCTCTATTCTTATAGTTTTCTTATATGACAAACTGAAATTTACTTTGGTTCTTGTTTGTAGAAATGTGTGATATGTGAGCAAGTCCATGGCGCGTGCACAAAATGTTGCAAGTGTAATGTTTACTATCATGCGATTTGCGCATCAAGGGCTGGATATCGCATGGAGGTATCTCAAGAGTTTTGTTTATTAATTTGTCATTTTTAAATTTTAAGTCACCAGTGTACAAGCAGTTGTTTGATATTGGTATGGACTGTCAGTACTGTATGGTACATTTGATTGTCAAAATGTTTGGATTGTTCATGAAAAAAATAATACGATTGTTTTTCTCCTTTTTGTTCTTGCTTTGTTCAAATCACCTTTTCCCATGGCTTATATTTTGGTTGCAGTTACACACCTACGTGAGCCACGGCAAGCAGATATCACGCTTTGATTCTTACTGTCCGAATCATGGGTATTTTCTTTATATTTTTTTTCCTTTTCATTGGTTTATTATTGCATTTTGCCAAGCACTTTTTGGGCTGACGTGTTTATTCGTCTGCAGAGATGTTAATAAGAGCAATGCATTAGTTCTGGCACAGAAGAAATAGTTTTCTCAAGCATGAGATCCCAGAGAAACAATGTGAGGCCGAGCTGTTTGAGACTTCGAGGCTTGTCAGGAGGGACACTGAGAACCAAAGCACGTCCTGAGACGGATTTACCATCGACAAGTTCTGAGGAAGCTTGTGCCAGATGCCGTGTTTACCAAAAGACAAACAGAAAGGTAACTTTTTTTTTTGGCAGGCTTTTAGGAACTTTTTTCTAATGGTTGTGGTGAGAATGCGTTATTCTGCCATAAACATAGTAGTTATGGGCACTTTAGAATCCAAAAATTGTTGGATATGTGTGGAGGTTAGGATTTGAGATGGGGTACTGTCTGAGTTAGTTGTGCCATCTAAATCATGATTTATATGATCAGACTGGTGTTCCTTGGACATGATGTCTTTTTTTCATCTAATATGCGTTTGAACTTGATACCCAGTTCTCAATTATTTTAGTTATTGACACTGATAAAAACTTGTAATTATTGTTACTTAGTGCAGTGTCAGCCTAACTGCTATGCAAGGATTGTGACATTGCATGAGACAAATTGAATCGTGTTAATAGCCAAAGAGGACATTCCTGCTGGTCAAGAGCTGACGTATGTATCACATGTGCCGTAATTTTTTATTTTGCATAGCTTCGAACTATTTCTCGATATTTTTACTGACGTGTAAACCTTTTTTGTGCTTCCAGATTTGATTACAACTTCAACACTGATGAGTCTGATGAAAGTGGAGTCAAGTGCCTCTGCCAAGTGCCGAACTGCCAGGCTACATGGTGTGACTATTTTAACTGCGTCCACAATATCCCCTTCTTTTGCTTAATGGGCCATTTTGGTTTCATTGTTGCATTCTTTTTAAGCATTGAATCCATTCATCTGAATTCTAATTGAACAATAAATTGTATAGATGGCATTGAGTATAGACTTCATAGGTTGTTTGCTTAAGGTTTCATCCTAATTGTAAGCATTGTCTGAAAAGTGAAAATTGATAGAACAAAAATTTCATTCTTTCATTTCTTCTACTGTGTTGTTATGTATGTGTTGTGTGCTGAAGATGGAGGAACACAGATAATTGTGACTGAATTAGTACATTAGATGTCTTTTAGCCTACTATCCTTGGTCCAGCATAAGAACATTGATTTGATTATTAATTTAGAATTGATGTGCACAATCTGTCTCCAAAAAAAATGGCTTAAAAAATATGTTTGAACTCAGTTATTATGTTTGATTCTTTATTGTAAAACAATTTTGATAATAAAAAACTAATAAGCAAAAATCCCCATTCAAATAAATAAGTTTATTACTTTCATACTTAATATTGTTCCTGAACACTAGTATATAATACAAGAAAGACTGAAAGAGTAACAAGATATGCACACGTTTCTTAAAGAAACAAGCAAAACTAATAAAAAAAACTATAAAGCAATTAACTACTTGTCACACACTGACTTCTTTATCACATTTTGAGTTCGCAGTGTAATAGAGATGTAAAAGAAAAATAGAACAAGAAGTGAAGCGATCAACTTGTCTATCACACTGGTAATTTCAATTGTTCCAGGCTTCCACTTCTGCTGGAGCATACAACGCCACCTTTTGAAACCTTTCATGCGAGTACTTGTTGTATACGGCATTCATTATGCTCTTGGGAGCCTGTGAATGTGCATACCTCAAAATCTGTGTGCATTCTCTGTTACAGTAACCGGTACCAAATAGTATTAGATGATTTCAAAGTTCAAGCAGTTGGAAACTTGTACCTAATTTATGGTCTGGTTATTGTACAAGTAGGTTTTACTTCGGTGTGGGTCAGTTCTTAAAGGGACTGAAATTTTTGGAACGAAATTTATGTTGGTTCAACATAATTTGTTTTGTCAAAAACCTAAGAAATTATTTTTTATTTTTCTGAAGAAAAGAGTTCTTATGAATAATTTTATGGATGAAATTATAAATTTATAATATCCTTTAAATCACTTTTAGCAAACTACTAAAGACTAAATATAAACAATTGGTGAGAGTTAAAAAAAATCTTTGATCTGATATAATAAAATAAAATTTGTATATTCATTTTTGCCGGTCCAAACCTGCCTCTTTTCGGGTTCAACTAATGGCCACAGGAAAATAAAAATTACTACGGTAATTAATTAGAATTAAACTTTGATATAAAATAAAATTAAACTAAATAATCAAAGGAAAGGAGAGAATACGCACATCAATTGTGGCTCTGAGTATCTGGTGCAGCGCTGGAGTGTCTTAGTCCAGAGGGGATTTTTCTTAAGGGTGCACCTTGCTGCGTACACACAAGAGGCAGCAATTAACGAAGGGCACATCTCAATTAGGAAGTGTTGTGTTAATGCCAGCTCCGAAAAGAAGAATATCATGCATTCCATCTACAAAATTACCAAGACAGAAAAATAAAAATTAAATAGACTTTATATGAAAGACCACCGGCCGGAATATATAGCTCAACATTTCATATATCCTACAGAAATGTTAATCTCCCTTCCTCTCGCAATTTCTTCGAAAAAACGCTCATTAATAAGGATAAAAATGAGCAAGAGAGGAGGCTAGGGAAAGAGTTCCCGCGGTGTCCTTTTGTAAGGTATATGTGATATATATAAAGCTTTTAGACTTACACGTGAAATCATTCAACAAACATAGAACTAAAACAAAAGAGAGAAAATATATACCTCTTTGTCCACCTTTTCGATGTTTATATATCTAACTAAAAACATATATGGGGTAGGCAAACTAAGACACCACTCAAGTCTATTCAGAATCTTCTTTTCCATTTTAAGGACATCACTTGTGCTATATCTCAGCATCCATATGTCGCTAAAATCTTGGAGCTATTAAATTATGAAAAGAAAAAAAAAATCATTTAGGTTCTCTTTTGTGCAAGTAATTATCCACAGTATTACCAATTTGCAAAAAGTGCCCAACAAATATATATATATTTCAGTATTTGCAACTTAACACAAATAAGTTGAGATGTAGATGAAGTGCACCTCTTAAGTTGGTGTGATAAAAGAGATAAGATTGGTTAATATAAGGACCTGCATGGAACCCCTTTTGTTCGGATATAAATTGGAACTTAATTAATCAGGCCAAGGTAGTCTGCGGGATGGATAAGCTGAAAAGAACAGTTAAGTCCGGTCGGATGAAAAGGTCAAGCAATCTAGTTTTTTTTTTTTTTTTTCCATAATAACTAAGCAACTAACCATGCTATTGGTGATCAGTATTTGCAAATAAACCCAAAACATTAGACATTCTTTAAAACTACAGCGAAATCAAAAGAAGAGAAGTTTCCAAAAAAGAGAAAAATTGGATTGTAACGTACCAGCGGTGTATGAACCTCCTCGTATTTTGAAGCAATATGCATAGCGCACATGCCAACTAGCTTGGCTTCCACCCTCACTACACTCTCTTGAGAGAGAAACCGATCAAATATGGAAACTGTGAGATAGAGGGTTTCAGGACTCAAATGAAGCTTCTGGTGCACCTCTACAATCAAATTGACCAGAGAAGCTCGTACTCTCGGTGTGATTCTTGAATATGACCACAAGTAATTGTGTGGCCGATTTTGTCCCTAAATGTTGCAGGACAGGAAAATTAACTTTTTATATCTAATCATGTTAACCATTGTTACAATGTATCCCTGTTCAGATAGCATTAGGAATATGCAGTCAGATTGAGTAGGTAATTTTTTAGTATTGTTTTAATATAAATGCCCTGGGTGTTACCCAACCTGACAACAGATCAAGAAATGATGACCTAATCAGATCTGATCACCTGTTAACGTACCAGGTCGTGTCTGGTTGAACCTATAAGTTTGTCGTTTTATGAATACATAGTTGCCTTACTGCTCTTTTCTTAATTATCTGATTTTATGAAATTATTTGGTAGAGGCTAAATTAAGTAATTATCAGCAAGGTATATATATGACAATTATAGGGCTCATTAAAAGCTGCAGTAAGAACACACCAAGAAGGAATCTTATGTACCTCAACTATCTTGTAGAAACTATGTATCTCTTCAGCGTACTCTTCCATTGGATCCGTCTGCTTCTCAGAA
The DNA here is from genome assembly GCA_028015225.1 of Carex myosuroides. Classification (NCBI taxonomy): domain Eukaryota; kingdom Viridiplantae; phylum Streptophyta; class Magnoliopsida; order Poales; family Cyperaceae; genus Carex; species Carex myosuroides. Next base: position 1,871,261 of record CM051478.1, read on the forward strand.
GCAATCTTTTGGAAATGTTCAAAAAGAGGTACATATTTTAGTATACTGGAGTCTTAGATACGAATGTCAAATCATTAAGGAATAGAGAATAGAGAATAGAGATAACATATATGTATAGCACAGGTATATAATGAGAGCCATATGAAAGAAAAGAATGAAAGCAATAAGAGAAAATGAGAGCCATATGCTAGTACAGGTATATAATGTTGCTGTTCAGGCTATATATGTGACTATGTGACTAGTTCCTATTGGATTTGGTCAAGGAGGAGAAAATAATGATTTAATTTTCTCAGCTACAATCAACCAAAAGGCATTACAAAAATGCGGAAGGAAAGAAACTTCACCTGCATTGCGAACAATTGATTGAATTTAAACTTAGAACTGAAATTGAAGGTTAAGAAACTGCGAAGAGGGATGATGCTTAATCGCTTAAACCAGCGATGTAATAGATTGGATACGACCTCCGGTAGCTGCCTCTTCTTTGACATGTTGTCTTTATTTCCTGTAGGAAATTTAATCAGTTCCTCAAGGTTAGTCTTAAATTTGATAAAATATGCCTTGTTAGAAAAGCTATTATAAAGAAAGCTACTTTTCAAGTTTCAACAAAGTTTATCTATTAAATAAAGTATAAAGCTATGTGCTGTGTTGTGAGACACATGTTAAACTTTTATCTTCTTACCAAGCCTGCTGGTTCAAAACCCTAGCTAGAATCAACATCCACCTTGTTCGCAGTAAATTTCATAATGGTTTGAATTTAACAAATCAGAAGAAAGACATACCTCTCTGCTGCTGCTGTATCTGTAGCGCAACAGAAGGCATCGTTCACAACTTAGAAAAGAAGAGGAGGAGAGAAAGAGGAAGATGAAGAGAGAAAGAGTTGAGAAAGAAGAGGAGAAGGAGAGAAAGAGAGAAAGAGCCGTTTGTGTCTCGAGTCTCTCTGGTCGGTATTTAAAGGGAGTGGAGCGGATTTCTATTTTTAACATAATTAATGACCGATATTAAGTTATAGTTCAAGTTAATTATGGAAAGTTACCAATTGTATGCTCAGAGCCTCAGATACGACACAGAGCGCTCCAATAATCTCCGAGTGTTGGGCCAAAGCCCAAGGAGTTCTGGTTAGTGTTGGGCTCACGCTAAGATATTTGGGGGAATTTCATATATACCCCTCAAAAACATCGAAATTGCGTATTTGCCCCTATAAAATGTAAAGAAAACCCCTAGATACTTAGAAGCGGTTGTAAAAAAAATTAAATGTAAACTATTTTCAATATATAACTTTTTTTTGGAAATTTCATGGATCAACGTGATTTTAGAACAACATAAAAGTTGTTAATTAAAAAAAATACTTTTAGAACAACCTAATTTATTAATTAGAACAACATAATCTTAGGATATATTTTTTCTTATAAATAAGTACTTATTTTGATGGGTAACGACAGATTCGGATGTTCATAATATTTAACAAAAAATTAATTAGTAGGAAATAAAAAAAATAATTAAAAGTCGGATCAATTGAAACTAGTAAGAGAAAAGATTCACCAAACTTATGGTAATTATTATTATAAAAAAAGTTTGGAGGGTTAAGTCATCTGTATCTCATATGCACCAAGCTTGGAAACTCTATACTTTTAATTATTATAAATTGTTATTATAAATTTGAGCGAAGCTAATGCTATGTATAGCATGATTGGTCCGTACTACACATTAATATTTTTGTTTTTTTTCAAATTTAAATTGTCGATCTGAACCGTTCAACATATTTTTCACATGAAAATGTATTTGTATATTAAATTATATATTTTTTATAAAAAGTGTACTATTTTTAAGAATTTTCTACCTATCTAACAAATAGTTAAAAAATAATATAAAATTTAGTCTTCAAGAACATTTTTATATATAATAAAATCAAATTCGGATATTAATTTTTGCCAGTCCCAACCTGCCTCTTTTGGGTTCAAACTAATGGCAACAGAACATGTAAAAATTACTGTGGTAATCAATTAGAATTAAACATTGATATAAAATAGAATTGAACTAAATCAAAGGAAAGGAGAGAAGACGCACATCAATTGTGGCGTGAAAGAATTTTTTATAAATAGGAAAAACAAAAAAAAAAATATCGACGATAGTAAAAGAATTCCGTAGATTTCGAAATATAAGAAAACCGTGATAGTTTATAACGTCCAGATAAATAGACTCAATTAAACTCCTAATTAACAACACACACAAAACATAGGACATTGATGTCCATAACATTCATACCCTTGAAATTTTTTTCTAAGTTTGATAGTTTGATAATTAACATTGGAAAGACATAATTTATGAGTCCAGACGTTATAGACAGTAATGTCCGGTTTTTTTGTTTTGTTAATTAGTAGTTTTAATTGATTTCGCTAATTTGAACGTTATGGTTTATAAACTATAACGGTTTTCTTATATTTCAAAATCTGTCAAATTCATTAACTATTACTCGATTTTTTTTTATGTTTTTTCTATTAATAAAAAAATCGGGCCTTAGTCCAGAGGGGATTTTTCTTATGGGTACACCTTGCTGCGTACACACAAGAAGCAGCAAGCAATTATGCATGTTGCCAGTGTTCTTTCATTTTTGTATTGATTTTTTTTTTTTTTTTGCATGAAAATTTATTACGAGTTTGTGCCTATGTTTGCGTAACATCCATGTATTTTGAGATATCTTTGAGTTGGTATTAATTTGTTTCATTAATTTTGAAATCTGCAAATGAAGTGGACAGAATTGTTGAAATGTCTTGGTGTGTGTGTACAGCTGAGGATTTTTTTTTCTTTGTCAAGTACAATTAAAATGTTATTCGTATTTGCTCCTACTTTCTTGCCTTCATTAATTGTTAAATCAAAAGTACAATTGATTCATTTGTTAGGTTGGAACGTGGGATTATATCATACTTCAGCGAAAGAATAGTTATTCTTGCTTTTTAGCAGATCAATTTCTTATGACCCTTTTTGTAGTTAATTGTGTTGCAACAACGGGTGAACATTGAAAAGCTAATTTTATTCTCGCCTACTCTAATGCATATTGGGCTGGAAACTTTAATTGAAAATCCTGAAAACTCCGCGGATGCCGATTTTGTTCCAATCAATGTTATCATAACCAGTGTGCACACTGACACACATACTGGTGTGCACCAATCTTAATTGTTTTCGATTCAGATTGGTGCACACTAGTTCAGTGTCATATCGAGGAGGGCTCAAATGTTTCATTGCTTCATGCTCTAATCGTACTCATATATTTTTATTTTTAATTTTAAAGTTAAAACAGATGATTCGAATAGTTCAACATGATATCTATGTTAAAATATGATTGGAGACAAAATTATATATTTTTTGAAATTTTTTTACTAACTTTTAAGATATGTAAAAAATTATTGACGCTCTTCAGCTCTTGGGTTCTGGGTTCGTTCGATCCGCTTTGATCTACAAGTACATTTTAATATTTATACATTGAAAAATTAAATGTAGTACTCGATAGGAGAGAAGTCGACATCGGTAAACAATTAAGTAGTACTCGATAGGAGAGGAGAGGAGAGGAGAGGAGAGGAGTACTCGATAGGGCAAATGTAGTACTCGATAGGAGAGGAGTCGGCATTGGTCTCATAGTCGGAGTAGTGGCCCCTATAACGGATGGAGTCGTGAGAGTACACATTTTGTGAATTATTAGACCAATTGGAAGGTATTTTTGACGAAGAAGCTAGGAAGATGAGATAGAAAAATAGAGAAGACTGAAAACATATAGAGCTAGTCCTAAAAGTCAGAAGACCGGGGCAAAGTGAGGTAAAACAGTAAAATTACTCAAATAAAGCAGTGCAGATCTATAAGATACAAAAATCAATGGTAGGGTCGCTTTTCAGCTCTTGGGTTCTGGGTTCGTTCGATCCGCTTTGATCTACAAGTACATTTTAATTTTTATACATTGAAAAATTAAATGTAGTACTCGATAGGAGAGGAGAGGAGTCGGCATCGGTAAACAATTAAGTAGTACTCGATAGGAGAGGAGAGGAGTACTCGATAGGGCAAATGTAGTACTCGATAGGAGAGGAGTCGGCATCGGTCTCATAGTCGGAGTAGTGCCCCCCTTAACGGATGGAGTCGTGAGAGTACACATTTTGTGAATCATTGGATCAATTGGAAGACATTTTTGACGAAGAAGCTAGGAAGATGAGATAGAAAAATAGAGAATACTGAAAATATATAAAGCTAGTCCTAAAAGTTAGAAAACCGAGGCAAAGTGAAGTAAAACAGTAAAATTACTCAAATAAAGCGGTGCAAATCTATAAGATACAAAACTCAATGGCAGGGTCGCTTTTCAGCTCTTGGGTTCTGGGTTCGTTCGATCCGCTTTGATATCTGTGCGAGTCAATATTTACACGAATCCTAAAGCGTCAATATTTAGACTCCTAGGTGCTCTCTTTCGTTCGGAGGTGCGAGAGGAGGCGCGCTTGGATCGCGGTCGAATCGAGTCTGAGCTGAGCCACAACGGATGCGCCGCAATAAAAATTATTTTACACCAAGTTGTGACTTGTGAGTCCACATTGTGCGAATTTGCCGAGTCGAAAAGGCTGAGAACAGTCGCATTGTGTGGCGGGACCCAAATTGTGAAAAATAGAGAGCTGGAGAAGGAGATAACTGGAGCGGAATAAGGAGAAGAATCTGAATTGGAATATTTTTAAGAGTAAAGATGTAGTCCCCCACTTCAGTCCCCTAAACGTCCCCCCATTATAACTAACTTTTTCAATCATTGAACCACCTTGAAAACCGTGTAAAACGTGTAAAAGTTGAGTCCAGTTTTTTTCTTTAAATACTTATCATAATTATGAATACTTCATATCTTAGGTATTCATACTTTCCATTATAACTGAATACTTTCCATATTTGAGTCCAGTTTTTTGGATTTAAATACTTGATATCTTAAGTATGAATACTTGATGAATTATATACAAATATTTGATATGTTAGGTATGAATACTTTCCATTTTGTATGAATACTTTCCATATTTGAATATTTGATACCTTGAAAAACGTGTAAAAGTATGTCATCATGGATCTCATTTGAAAGAGAAAAAAAAAATAGAAAACATTCGTGTTTTTAGATTTGCAAAATTCCTCATAGATCGTCCCAAAAATTGGTTAGAATGAATGGAGAAAAAAAATTTCTGCCTTGAAAAACGTGTAAAAGATGAGTTGTATTGTGTCCCGTTTTTAGAGTATGAACTTGATATCTTAGGTATGAATACTTGATGAATTAGATATGCATACTTCATATCTTAGGTATTCATACTTTTCATTTTGTATGTGAATTAATTTAATCAATGAATGGGGGACTGGTGGTGTGATCCACGTGACTTTTTGGTTGTGGTCCCCGAGGCAGTCTGACAATTTCCATCCCCGAAAAGTAATGGTCCCCAGTCCGTATGTGAATTAATACTTGATATGTTAGGTATGAATACTTGATGAATTAGATATGCATACTTCATATCTTAGGTATTCATACTTTCCATTTTGGGACTGAATTGAATGGGGGACTGACAGTTGTACTTTGACAGTTAGAGGGACGTTTAGGGGACTGAATGGGGGGGACTGTTAGTCGATCCCTATTTTTAAAATAAACACAAGTACAGCTTTTATATATCTATTAAAATTTAAAATTGTCATAACTTATTTCAAGTCATCAAAATTTATTGAAAGCAAAGCAACTAGTATATTATACTCAATTAAGGATAAATTTGCAATATTATAATTACTGAAAATTAATACGTGGCAGCTTTAGCTAGATGTGTAATTGCTATATCATATATTTATTCAATCGAAATGTTAAAATTTAAGGTCTCTGAAGCATGCCACGTCATCATTTCTTTTTCCCATTTATTGAATCAATCATGAGATATTGTTAGATTCAATTACAAAATTATTAATTTTGCTAAAAGTGTCACGTCAACTTGTAATTAGTTAATTTGCAATTGACAATTACGATAAAGTCCAATTTAAAATTATAAAATTACTAACACATGCAATTGATATTTAAATCATTTATAGAAATGGAGATACAATGTACATACAATTAGGATTAAACACAAATAACCTAGGACACCTAAACTCTCAAGTCATTAATACAAACGAGATATTTAAATATACAAAATAAAATTAATATTATAATTTCAAATTAAACCTTAAGATTCCTGAACTTCTTGCATTTGCATAATTCATTCCCCACACTTTACTTTTCATTTAAAGAATTGCTCAAACCCTAAACCCTAAACCCTAAACTCTAAAACTCCAAGCCAATTTGAAGTATTGCGGAGATTAATAGAATTGCTCGACATGGCCTTTGTAAATAACGCATCCATGCAATTTTCATAACACCTTTCATGGCCTTCGCACGTTCTCTTACCTCCTCACCACCTTGATCAACCATGACAAGCTTCAGCACCTGGTCAGCATTATCACCAAGGAAAATCGAAGAATAAGTACCTCTTGACCTCGCATCCCAAAGAATGGGCACACAAGTACTTATCTCCAGTGCCTAAGAGGAGTCGGCTGAGTGGGTGCAAACAGCAAGGGGACAGTCAAAAGAGGATAAGGGTAGAGAAGGGGACCACCTACAACGGAAGAGAAAAGTTAAATTTCTGGTCAAGGATGTAATGAAAGAGGAAACAGAGCCTGATTTGGGTATTTCTGGGGACACCTCCATCTAAAATGAAAGGACATCTTGTCAATTTAATTTTTAAAATAATTAAATAAAAGATTAAATAATTAACTGGTGCCCTTGCATTAGGGGGTAGTTGGAGCTGAAGGCTATGCAAAGATGAAGGAACAGGAATTATGAAAGATGGATCGATCAGAGCTGTCGTCTGTTGGATGTACGGCGATAGCGCACCCAATTGTGGAGCTTTAAGACCAGCTCTTGGATTTGTTGTGAACCCAATCTGAGGGTAATTGTATGGCTGCGGTGTGCCAGGCGATGGTGAGGTTTGCCCATACTGATAGTACTGTGGACTCATCTGAGGACTGTATAGAGCCTGCTTTTTGCACAAGTTTTCAAGTTAAAATCCAAGAAAGCATAAAATATGCGAGGTGCTGGACAAAGATTGAATTTCGGTGCTAGTTCAACCGGATAAATACCAAATAAACTGATACAGAGCAAAAGAAAGGAAAGTAATAACTCTCTCTTATCTGATCATTCCAGTTTGTCATGGGTACAGATTAAGATTTTGAATCCTGATAGGTGATTAAAATATAATTTATTATTATTAGACTTCTAATGCCAATGACAAAGAGCCTAGCAATAATGGGTCTAGTCTGCCTTCCATAACTGGCCTACACCAGTAAATGCCTATAAATAACGGATCTACCATTCATGTGACCTAGTGGGGCCCGATATTTCATGAGCTGGCCCGCTACGACCTGGTGCCTAATTACCACCTTATCACAGAGACATAATTATCCCCTCACAGTCACTGTGCAAAGTTGTGGAAAGTTTTATTTGATAAGAAAGAGACCATTACCTGTTGGTAAGCATAATCAGCATGGTAGGTGGGGTACCTGCAAAAGTGTACCAAGGTAAAAATAAGAGATGAGATGAACTGATTGATCATGTTACTATAACTAGTTGCATGCCAGCAACAAATTGTCCAGTTTAAAGCTAGCAAGGTGGGAGCCCCATCATCAATTGAATTATGTTTTCTATTTCCTTGTTTCAGAAAGATAAAGCAAAACATGAGTAGCATAGAAGAAATCAATCTATGCCTTGACAGCTAATCGCCTGCAGTCAATTGTTATGCATCCCACATGTGGCCGCTGTGCTGTGGTCACTGTATCCACGCGGCTGTGGCTGGATGCAATCAGATGCCATTTTGACTATATATGATCAAGAGCCATGAGTAGTCTTGCATTTTCTTTCAGTAATGCACATGCTTGTGCATTTTAATTGGTTATCAGTCACAAAATGTTGCATGCAAAACCCGTTTTGGTTTATGTCAAATATACCATTGTAATTGTTATATTGCCAATTAACATAACCTTTGTAATGAAAGAGCAAACAGAGCCTGATGGGGACTTTACCTACACCGAAAGAGGAAGAAAGCAATTAAGGACAATGAAGACTTTATTGTTTTATAACTATTTGAAGGTAAGGGTAGAATTGTCATTATTTTTTTATTAATATTTTATGTGCATTTTTTTATTAATTAAATCAAGATATGGGAATATTAATAAAATATTGTTAAGATGTGGAAATAACTAATTTAACAGTTTTGATGGACAAATAACTAAATCACAAAGTACTGATGGGCATATCAGCATATGTATAAATTTCTCTACCAATAAAGACTAGTAAAATTATGTGCCAATTCACTTGATTCGGATCAATAACAGAAAGTTTATTGAAGCAACTAGGTTATTAATTTAAACATGATGTTATCATTAAATTCATTTAATTTGCTTTAGGACAGTAAAAAGGATAAGTTGGTTGTGCTTCAAATTTCTACCAGAATATCGGACTTCAAAAGCTTGTGGTAGCTGAAATCACTTGAGCAGAAACTCTATTTTGATGATTCAAACAATCTACCGTAATCTAACAGGCACTCCTAATATGGACGGCTCAGGAAAAAAACATAAAGGCAGCCTATTCAACCCTAATTTTGGCTACCCCAGATGAACAAAATACTCCAATCTGGAGGGACTCCAAACAACAACAATAAGGCACCATACCCAAAACACCAATCCAGATGGTTCAGATCAAATAAAACATGATCTGGATATCGCACCAATAATTAAGATAGGTAACCTATCAAAAACCCTAGTCTGGATGTTGCTCAAATCCTCATCTCCACTCAATTGAAACAATTTTTGGCTTCCAAAATTTATAATCTCCACTCAACTGAAACAACTTTTTATGCAGTAGTTACAGGAAAAAGTCTTCGGGAAGAATCAATCTTTCATTAAATATCAAAATCAAGACGATGTATTTTGGGCCATACGCTCATTTACAGACTTATTGTGAAAATTGTGAGACATCCATTTACAAAAATATGCGCAAAAAAACAAATATATTTGTCAACATTGTGCATTTCATTTACCAATGGAGAGTTTCGATCGAATCGAATCTTTGATTGATTCGGGTACTTGGAGTCCTACGGATGAGAATATGGTTTCTATTGATATGAGATTCTTAGATCCACATAGAAGATTTTGAACAATCTGGAAAATGGGAATGTCGATATTTCTTAGACAATAATGGATTTTTGATGGCTTCCAAAATGCTCGCAAATACTTATTGTCAAACAACACATTCTCACCACAAATATTTGAAAAGAACTCCAGGCAGTAAGACGAAAAATTAACAAATGAGTACCTTTTTGTTTGTCTTTTGGCAAGCACAGCATCTTGCACAACATTAACCCTTGGTGCACTACCCCTTGGCATCTGAGAAACAAAAAAAAATTACATTAGACATAAAACAAACAATTTAAATTACAGGAATCTTGAACATGCACAAAAATCACCTTTGATCAATTTTACCGCAACTTAATTTTGCACAAACGAGTCCACTACCTTTTAAGGAAATAAAGGTGGCGAAAACTTACCTCAGTCTCAGATTTCAGTACCACAATGGCCACATCTATTTTTGTACTCATATAATGCGGTGAGAAATTTATTTTAAGCCTTCTCTTCTATAATATTTTCATAATTGTTTGATTTGGGAAAGGATGAACAAAAAGATGACGGCTCCCATGGGTCTAACATAGTACTTATGTGACTGCCTAAGAGATTGATCTAAAACCCTAATTTTGACGGTTCAGATCAAATAAGCATAAAATCAGAACGGCTCCAAGCAAAAACCTAGGTACCTTTTCAAAATTCTAGAAGGGACGGCTCAAATCAATGGGCAATTCTAAACAACTGGCGGACATACCCTACGCAAAACCTAGGTAGTTTGGATGGCTCAGATTAATTATTCCCTAATTTAAGTGTCATACGAATATTTTATTTCCATATGTAGACATACTAGTGGTAATTTGTGGAAATGGATGTGTAACTGTCACAGTAACAAATTATTTTCACATTGGGGGAAAGTTCTTACTTGGAAAGTAGTAAATCTGCATTATTCCCTTCTTTAAACACAGAGAATTCATATTTTCAAATGGATCCAACAATCTCCAAGTAAAATTTAATTAAGAGTACCAAAAATATTAATCTTTTTTTCCAGCTTTAACTTGGCTGAATCCCAACCTACACCTTCCCTATTTTAGCATGAACATATAAAATTTTCCTTGAGCATGAACATAGATCTTGCTAGTAGTTCAAGAAGAAAATAATTAGTTTTCTTGAGCTTCAAGAATTTATTTAACTTTCAGTAAACTGCCTTTTTTGCTAAATGATACAAAAACCAAATTTTTTTGTTCCCAAAGCACCATATTATTAGTAGTAGAATCACAAGTGCAAATGTACTAATCTTCTTTGTTGTAAATGAGTTAATTTCATATACAAAATAAGATTAACAAATATATATTTTCTAGATATCTCTAATCCATGAACCTTGCAAACAATTGGTTCTAAAACACTTTTAATAGAACAATAAACTAATAAAGGATTGCTACAATTAGTGAGTCTAGCAAACCTTCAAACTTAAAATGTCCTCGATGGGTACAAATATACGTACAAAAAGGTTCAAGATAAAGCATACCATTTTAACTTCTAATGCCAAGCTAGTAGTATAGGTATCAAAATCAAAAGAGGATTAACCTTAGTAAGTTTCCCTACTATCCTTGAACCACTCCATCTGACTCAGCACACTGAACTTCCAGATGCATTTAATCAACTCCACAAATTCCCATATGAAACCCATACAATCTCTGCGGTATCAGTTTCACTCTAAACTAACGCGACCTCTGGTATTGTTCAATGGGAGATGGCGAACTATTGGGGATGACGACACTAAAATTGAAGAGACTAGAGAGAAGGGGTGGTGGAAGTGTCGAGATTCGTGAAGAGCGGGTATCCCTCACAGCCGAATCAAAAGTAATTTGGTGCGTATTGGGTCATGAATCTACTTTGAGATTTGTGTCATATTAAAACAGACGATTCAGATCTCATTCTACATGGTCAGGTATTGCACTGGACCTGAATTCATTTTTGAAGGGTCAGGTATTACATCGGAAAGTTTAATTTGTTCAGTTCGCATTATTAGAAAGGAACAATGAGGAGCCTATTAATATGCCGGATTTTGTGTAGTTTATTTTTGTGACCATTGATGATATGTTAAGCTATAGGAGTGAAAACGGAGCAGATAATATTTGATCTTTATTCGAAAAATTAGATATGATTATACAAATATCCGTATTTGAATATTGGTGTGGATACGGATACAAATATGGTTTTAAGTTTCAATTATTGTATCTGAATAATAAATATATACTAAATAGTTTAAGAGTTAGATTATTGTGCTTCATTAAGTAAATGACACATTTACTCCACGCTCATATTTTGAGATTTTAAAGTTCAAACAATCAATTCAAACCGTTCAACATGATCTCCATATTAAATTTTACTTGGAGACCAAATTTTAATAATTACATAAATATTATAAAAAATATACATTATGAAAAAAAATTATCTTACTCTCACCATTATAATTATATATATATTATGAACTTTAATATTTTTAATAGTATTTATATATTTTTTAATAAATATTTGATCTGTATCTGTCTAATATCCGATCCGTATTCGTATTAAAAAAAATAGAACAGATAAAGATAAGATTTTAACACGATTCCTTATCCGATCCGTTTTCACCCCTACCTAAGACTTCAAATTCTTTTTAGTTATGTTGTATTCTTTTTATTTGTTTTGTTTAATTTGATTTCTTCCGTCTTATTATTTTAATTAAATAGTAACATTTTGTCTTATTTAACAGATATGCATTTAATGCGTTTAAAGTCAGTATAAATATTGAAATAATGGTTGTTGTAAGCAATATTCTATTGTGTTGTTGTAAGTAATTTTCTATGTTATTTGACTAATTTGTAAAATATATAAACATTGAATTTTATAGTTTTTTTATTTGAGATGTATGCAGGTTTAGCTGTTATGTTCGAAGGTCAAAGTAAGTCAAAGATACATATTATGACAAGTTGATGTGACAAGTTACGTCCGAAGGTCAAAGTCAAAGATGCATATCATGACAAATTGACGTGACAAGTTGTATAAGATAATCGAATACATGATCTCCTCGAGCTACAAGGAATGATTTCATACAAATTATTTGATGGAAGATTCGCATTGGTCATTTGGAATGTCGAATATTGATGAGATGCTGAATCATGAAGATTACAGAAGATCTTAGAGATCGAGATCATGAAGATTATGAAGGTCACACTTTAGCATTTTGTTTTATCAATTTTAATTTATTTTCAAAAATATGGTAAAGTAGATCTAAGGTTGTGACCACCCGAGTCTAGCTATTGCATGGCTGGAAGTCCAATTCAAAATTTAAATAACCGTACCTCGTCAATACTGGAAACTAGGCACAAGCAAAATAGACTAATAATTTTTGTTGTAGATCTTGTGATCTGCATTAGAGCTGTTGGCTCTCCTTTGAATTCCACTATAAATAGTGGGTGTGTCGTTTGTCTAAGCAAGGCAGAGAATACCCTCACAAACCTTACACTTTAGAAATCCTTTGAGAGGTTTAACCTTGTCCATTGTTGTTTGTGCCTAAAATTCAATTATCTTTCTAGCAACCTCAAATATACTTCACCTAAATTGATCAGTGTGAGATTAGAGTGAAACTAGTGATTGTCTGGACTTAGAGCTTTTATTGCTCGCCTACTCCAAGCTGTTGTGCTCACTTCTCTCTTTGAGTTGTTGTGCTTGTCTGTCTGTTTTTGTGGATCGTTGTCTCGCTGGTCACAACTTGTATTCCTTTCTTCAATTGGGTAAATAGAAAGACACGTTGGTTAGGTTGCGTTGCCCCGGAGACGTAGGTCCCCTAGTGGCCGAACTCCGTTATCAACTCCTGTGTCAATTTCTCTAACTCTATCTATTTACTTTACTGCACTATATTTATTTAATTTACAAGTTCTTAATTCTACCAAAAACTTAAAATAGATAGATTACTTAAACACATGAACAACTTTCAAACTTGTTTATCCGACCGATAGTTACAAGTTATAGGTTTTAAATTTTAAACAACCCCATATTCAGCCCACCCCCCCTGCCCCCCTCTAGGTGCCGTTAGGGACAACATATTGCTCTATTTGACTAATTTATAAAACATATAAATATTGAATTTTATAATTTTTTGAGTTGAGATATTTGTAGGTTCATAAGGTTTAGAATTGCAACATGGACCGTTGAGACTCTTCCAGCAGAAACAAACAGAGGCCAACCTTTGGCAATGGTTAGCCAACTGTTCAACGTTAAATTCAAATAACTATTTGATTCAGCTGATTTTGCCACCAACCGTTTTAACAGTTGAGAGCAAAACCCCGATTTTGTTTCCTTTTGTGTAAATAGAAACACTTCCATATTTTGTTTCCTTTTGTCTCCTCCAACCGCCAAACACTTCCATATTTTGTTTTTCTCTGTTGAGGCCAAGCCACCATTGTTGGGTGTGCTTAAAACAATTAATTTCTTGAGTCAACCTCAAATCCACTTCACCAATCTTGATATAGATTAGGTTGGAGCTTTTGTGCTCACTCTATACAAGTTGGCCGTGTGACTTTCCGTTGGTTTGTAAAGGCTCATCGGTTCACAAGTTATACTCATTTCTCATTGGGTAATAAAAAGACGCACCGAGAAACGGTTGCGACACCCCAGAGACGTAGGCCTTGTTTTGCCGAACTCCGTTAACATCTCTTGTCTATTAACATCTCTTGTGTCAATTTCTCTAACTCTTCTATTTTACTTTTATTTACACTTGATATTTTTATAATTTAAACGATTAATCAAAAAGGTTTAAAATTTCAAAATACCCCATATTCACCCCCCTCTGATGCCCTTAGAGGCAACAACAATGAAACTACTTTTGTATTTTTATGTTGACTGTTGTAGCTATTCATATTTTTTATCATTATATACGTTTTCAACATTTCTAAATATATTTATTTGAGATCAACTTTTATTCTTAAAGCAAAAAAATTTCTATAAAAAATGTCTAAATTTAAACATTAATTTTGTTAATAGAAGTTTTTTAACCAAGTCCGAGAACAATCCTAATTAGGACAAATTCCGAATTCAGAACTAATTAATAATAATTTAATAATGTCTAAAATTTATAATTTAAAAATAATACAAACATATATTAAAATTCTAAAGCTAAGAATTAAATTCTGCAAATATAAAATTTGTTAATAAATTTGTAATAATTTGTAAATAATTTGAATTTTTTTTTCAGAAATTCATTTAATTTTTCTATTAATATGGTGTTGAAACTAAATAATTTATTAATAATTTGTAAAAAAAAAATCTTGTGTTAAGGGTTGTACATAACCTTTAAAAAAAATTCTAAGATATGAAAGAATCATATCTGAACGCGTACCTTGTGATTGTTTGATCGCATGTGTTCGGTTGAAGATCAAGTTGCACAATTCAATATGCATTCAGGTATATTGTCGTACATTTTCTGTTGGTCCGAATATATATATATATATATATATATATATATATATATATATATAGGAAATTGCTAATATCATACGCGTAGGCGTAGCATAGAGGGCGTCCGTGCTACGGCTCAATATTTGAGTTTTCAAAATCTTAACGGTCGATCCGAACCGTTCAACATGATCTCCATATGAATATGTATTTGCAAATCAAATTTTACATTTTTTAGAATTTTTTACTATTTTTTTAGATAGGTAGAAAATCACTTGATCTGAAAATTCTGTACCATTCAAATCAAGTGTTTTTCTACCTATCTAAAAAAATAGTAAAAAAATTCTAAAAAATATAAAATTTGGTTTGCAAGTACATATTCATATGGAGATCATGTTGAACGGTTCGGATCGACCGTTAGGATTTTGAAAAATCAAATATTGAGCCGTAGCACGGAGGCCCTCTATGCTATGCGTAGCACCGTAGCCAACTCCTATATATATATATATATATATATATATATCTATATATATATATATATAGAGTGGCTAACGTCAAAACGTTTGTTCCTGGGCTCAGGAACAAACGATTTGGTTCTCTGATTTCCAAAGTCCAAACAACAAATCTAAACCGTTAGATGTTCAATCTATATTAAAATCTCCTTGGAGACCAAATTTTACATTTTTTGGAATTTTTTTACTATTTATTAAGCTGGTTTGAAAACCGCTGTTTTTATTAAATTTCTGCAACATTGAAAAACAGCGGTTTTCAAACCAGCTTAATAAATAGTAAAAAAATTCCAAAAAATGTAAAATTTGGTCTCCAAGTAGATTTTAATATAGATTGAACATCTAACGGTTTAGATTTGTTGTTTGGACTTTGGAAATCAGAGAACCAAATCGTTTGTTCCTGAGCCCAGGAACAAACGTTTTGACGTTAGCCATTCTCTCTCTCTCTCTATATATATATATATATATATATGGAATCTGGCTAATATGCTACGCATATATAAGGGCCCCTCCGTGCTACGCGTATATATACAGATTGACCGTTAGGATTTTGAAAACTCAAAAAGTGAGCCGTAGCATGGAGGGCCCTTATATATGCGTAGCACCGTAGCACTGTCCTATATATGAGGAGGGATCTAGTTACAACAATTTTAAGTTACAACAAAGTTACCACAATCATTTTCTACATTTTCAAAGTCCAAATCGTCGATCCAAACCGTTCAACATGATCTCCACAATAAAATGTGCTTGCATATCAAATTTTACATTTTTTTGAATTTTTTTACTATTTATTAAGTATTTTACAAAAACTAGTCAAATTCAGACCATTGAATTTTGTACCCATCTTAATAAATAGTAAAAAAATTCAAAAAAATGTAAAATTTGATCTGCAAGCACATTTTATTGTGGAGATCATGTTGAACGGTTTGGATCGACGATTTAGACTTTGAAAATGTAGAAAATGATTGTGGTAACTTTGTTGTAACTCAAAATTGTTGTAACTAGATCCCTCCTCTCTCTCTATCTATATATATATATATATATATATATATATATAGTGGCTAATATCAAAATGTTTGCACCAAGGCCCTCGTGCAACCAAGTCGTTTTTGGATTTCAAAGTCCAAACAGTTGATCAAAACCGTTAGATGTGATCTCTATATTAAAATCTGCTTGGAGACCAAATTTTACATTTTTTGGATTTTTTTTTTACTATTTATTAAGCCACTTTGAAAATTGCTGATCACATGGTCCAGAATTTGGTTGCACTGTTTTTACTGTTCACCCGGATCAGCAATTTTCAATGTGGCTTAATAAATAGTAAAAAAATTCCAAAAAATGTAAAATTTGGTTTCCAAGCAGATTTTAATATAGAGATCACATCTAACGGTTTAGATCGACCGTTTGGACTTTGAAAATCCAAAAACGACTTGGTTGCACGAGGGCCTTGGTGCAAACATTTTGATATTAGCCACTCTATATATATATATATATATATATATATGTTCAATTAGAATTGACAACTCATTTTAAATCAGGCATAGTGTTGTTGTTTAAAACTGAAATATGAAGTATGACTGTTATTTTTTTATAATTATTGGGTGGGGGGAATTAAAAATATTATGTTAACCTGATTTTTTTCTTTAAGTTCAAAAATTAATTTGGCATCTTTGAAGGCATTATCATCATGTATACACCATGCATATAATATTTTGCAGGAATGACTAAAATGATCAAAGACTAACTCAGCAACCTTAGAAAAGTTCGCTCGAATTTTATTAATAACATTAAAAATAATTAAATTAAAGAGCATTTATGTTGGAAACAACATTTTAATTTTATGAAATTTTCAAAAACAGCATTTATGTTGGATAATCTAGTGGGATGCATGACTAATTATGCTGGATTATCCAGCAAAATTGCATGGGTCTAATTCTGCTGGATTAATGATGGATTATTTAGCGAAATTGCATGACCTATACTCTGTGTTCTTAATACAAATAGTCTTCTCAACTAATTTTCAATTTTACCCCTGTGTTGTAAATATCACCTTCTGTACTAATTTTCAAATTTACCCCCGTGTTCCAAATATATCAGCTTCCAAATTTACCCCTGAGCAATAAGGGTTATAAGTAAAGCTCAAGGTAACAAATCTAATTCTTTGTATGATCCACTTTTTATCTTGTGTATTTAGTTATGTGGAGAAAAAGGATAAATATATAAAAAATAGGTCCTTCGAAGTTTAATAGAACTCATTTGTCAGCAAACAGTAAGATGATAACAGTAAATGGCAAATAGCATAGAGGGCAATTGAAAGATAGTTGAAAAAAGAGAGCTTGGCAAAAATATGAGGGCACATTGATCAGAGGAAAAAAGGGGTTTCTATTATCAGTGCTTCTCATATATATCATTAGATGATCTCAAATAGTTTATCTAAAAGTAACTTCAAGTTAATTCAAAGAATGATGACAAAAGTACTTTCCAAATAAGAATGGTGAAATTTTTAATCAAAATTCCTTACCAAATAAGTAAAAAAAAAAGGACTTATTTCTCTTATTTAATCCTTAATTTGATTAGGTATCAATTGACAGGAGGTTTAATAAAAGGTGTTTTCCGTTGATTAAGCACCGTTTTCTTTAATGAAAGTGTTATTCAGTTTGCTTAAATATACATAGAAAACAATCGCATTACATACCAAACCAAATACACTGAACATTAATTCGGTTAAAGTGAATTAGTATGAAAAATTCAATATATAACTAATAACGCAAGTAGCTTTTTTCATGTTTTTTTTTTATTTGATTTTGAATTAGAAAAATATCAGTAAAAAAACGAAAGACAAGCTACCACAATTTTTAAACCAAACTAAGGAAATTAACTAAAAAACGGAAAAAGGGAATAATTTCTACAAAGGAAATTTAGTTTGATTGATCATACCAAACTACTAACTGAATTATTTAAGTCATGCTTTTGTAAAGGATACTTTTTACATGCATAAATTCTTTTACATAACTTTTAATCAAACTCCATTTTCATATAATTGTTAAATGCATTCTAATTCAAAAAAATTGTTAGTGGCGATATGATAATTTTTTTGAAATTGTTGTTTATAGTTCTTTAGGACGCAAATAGACTTTCAGTACATGTTTATGACTTTATGCAATCATGAATTACTCTTTTGTCATTTTCTTTCCGCCTCACAATCATATATAGGAAGCACTCTATGTGTTAATGCAAGCTAGTCAATCGGAATTCGAATCCCCCAGCTGCAGCTGCCTTTTTTAGTTAATATCATAAAACATAATAAAACATTCAGCATGAAGAACATGCACTCGCCTGATTTGTCATGGTCTTTCGGAATAACTATTAGTCCAAGTGATAAAAATCTGTCTAATTACACATAATCTGGCAAAGAATACCTCAATTCAAAAAAGGAAAATTATTAAAAATTATTCATGGAGAGTTGGGCAGCCAATTCGGGGAGTACTCCGGTGATTTTAGTTCTTCCTCAGCTCCTTTTTCATCGATTCTATGCTCACTATCCCGTCTTGCCCTTTGGAAGAAATTTTTAACAAATAATTAGTTTTGTCAATAATATACAACTCCAACCACTAAAACCAAAGTGACTCACTCGGCCATGATGGAAACATTTTTAAAGGAAAAGATACAAAATTGAAGTGCTAGAAGTATGATCATAGGTTTATCAACAATGCTGTCATAGATGCTTCACACGAGCACCAAAATTGCACCATACGACGACAATGACAACAAATGAGGGACATTGAATCTCATCCCTAATTAGTACCAATTGCATTTGGCAAGTTTTAAGGTGTTTCAAGGTGCCAAAAGGAAGTGCTTTAAGGTGCTTTTATAGCAAAGTAAGTTAAAGCAGATCAACAGGTGCTTTCAACTTAAATAACCACAACCTCTAAATTCTGGCACCATTTTTACCCATATTACTTTTACTTGCATAGTATATGCAGACAATTTGGCCTTTTTTTTAACACTACTTCATCTACTTTACTATAACCAAACACCAATTCTTTATCTTACTTTAATCACCACTTAGCTTGCAAAACGCAGGGTAAAGTTGCAATAGTTCAGCCTAACAAGGAGCTGAACAAGTTAACTTTTTTTTAAATATACTAAAGAAGAGATTTCAGAGACTATTGTTGCTTAAATTTCTTTTCTTCTTGGTATTGACACCTAATGAAAGTCCTAAAGGTAGGTCCCTGAGGAAAAACCTCCATCCGTAACATCATACCTGATATTAGAACCAGTGCCCTGGGCCTCCTGACAGTGATTCGGGCTCGTAGGACTATAGGACCAGCACCTGGGGTCGTACGGTGGGGTCGTCGAGCTAAGTTCGAAGCTATAGGGCCAATACTCAGGTGAATTTAGTTCTCTCTCTACTCTTTTGACATCTACCTTCTGCTCGCAGTCCTCTCTTGCCCTTTGAAAGCAAAAGTTGTTAACAAATAATTAGTTTTGTCAATAATATGCAACTCCAACCACTAAGATCACAGCAACCTCACTCGGCCATGGACCTAGGTTGCTAAACATGAGTGAGGGAAACACATGGCAAAAAAAAGATAAAAAGTAAAGAAAGAAAAAGACATATCAGTGGAATTACCAGCACCAAATACAAGCCAAACTTAAAAGGTAAGATAAAGGTTCCTTCTGATGACTTAAAACATTTTTAAAGGAAAGGATACAAAATTAAAGTGCCAGAAATTTGAGTACGGTTTTATCTACAATGCTGTAATTTAATATAACCAAACACCAATTCTTTATGGTAATTTAATCACCACTTAGCTTGCAAAACGCAAGGTAAAGTTGCAATAGTTCAGCCCCAACTTGTTTGAGACTAAAGGCTTGGTTATTGTTGTTGTTGTTGTTGTACTAAAGAAGAGATTTCAGAGACTATTGGTTGCTTAAATTTCTTTTCTTCTTGGTATTGATACCCAGTGAAAGCCCTAAAAGTAAGTCCCCAAGGCAAAACCTCATCCATAGCATCATACCTTATGTTAGAATCAGTGCCCGTGGAAGTACAGTCCTGAGCCTCCTGGCAGTGATGCGGGCTCCTAGGACTGTAGGACCACCCGGGGACATACGGTGGGCTCGTCGGGCTAAGTTCAGAACTGTAGGGCCAGTACTCGGTACAAGTGGCCGGAGAGCATTCGGGTGAATTTAGTTCTTTCTCTACTGTTTTTTCTTCTATCTTCTGCTCGTTGTCCTGTCTTGCCCTTTGAAAGTAAAAGTTGTAAACAAATAATTAGTTTTGTCAATAATATGCAAACTCTAACCACTAAGTCCACAGAGATCTCACTCGGCCAGGCCATACATAAAAGGTAAAATAAAGGTTCAGATAATGACCTTCTATTGACTTGGAACATGCTTAAAGGAAAAGATACAAGTTTCAAGTGTTAGAAGTATGATTATTATAAGTTTATCAAAAATACCAGAATAGATGCAACATACGAGCAACAGACTTGCACATAGGTAAACAGAGGGCAATGACAACAAATGAGGAACATTAAATCTCATCCCTAATAGTACCATGTATGTTTGGTGCCAAAAGGGAGTGCTTTAAGGTGTTTTTAAAGCAAAATAAGTAAAAAGCAGCTCAACAGGATTTTATAATTTAAATCACCACAACCTCAACTTTTGGCACAATTTATCCTTATTACTTGTATAGTATATGCAGACAATTTGGCATTTTTAGTTACCACTAATTCATTTACTTCACTATAACCAAACACCAATACATTAAAGTAATTTAATCTCCACTTAGCTTGCAAAACGCAAGGTAAAGACTTGCCATTTTTAGCTCAAGGCTCAAAGGGCACCAAAAAGAGCTTAACAAGTTCAGTTTTTAAAAATGTACTAAAGTAGAGATTGCAGAGACTATGTACCTCTTAAATTTTTTTTCTTCTTGGTACTGACACCCAGTGAAAGATCTAAAAGAAGTCCGTAAGGCGAAACCTCCATACCTAGCAACGTACCTGGTGGTAGAACCAGTGCCCGTGGGAGTATAGTCGTGGGCCTCCTGGCAGTGATCCGGGCTCATAGGCCGATATTTCCATACCCTCTGCTCACTGTCCTGTCTTGCCCTTTGGAGGAAAAAGTAGTTAACAAATAATTAGTTTTGTCAATAATATGCAACTACAACCACAATCCACAGAGAGCCCACTAAGGCCATGGACCTAAATTGCTAACCATGAGTCAGGGAAACACACAAGTAAAAAAAATGTCTAAAAGAAAAGAACGAAAAGGACACATCAGTGAAATTACCAGCACCAAATACAGGCCATACATAAAAGGTAAGAAAAAGGTTCAGACAATGACCTTCTGTTGACTTGAAACAATTTTGAAGGAAGAGATGCTCACTTAAAGTGTCAGAAATATGATTATAGGTTAATCTAAAATGCCAGAACAGATGCTAAATAGGAGCAGCAGACTTGCATCATAGGTAAACAAAGGCAACGACAATGAATGATGGACATTGAATCTCATCCCTGATAGTACAAAGCGTGTTTGGCAAGTTTTAAGGTGCTTTATGATGCCAAAAGGATGTTCTTTAAGGTGCTTTTATAGCAAAGTTAAAACAGCTCAACAGGTTATTTAAACTTACCACAACCTCAACTTTTGACACCATTTACCCTTATAACTATTCTTACATAGTATATGCAGACAATTTGGCCTTTTATTTAGGGAAAATTTTTAGTATGGCCATATAAACTTTTAAAATAGCCAATATATCCATGAAAACATCATAATATCCAATATACCCACAACAACTTAGCATTCTTTCTTCTATCCCCTTTTATATGTTATTTTAAAAATTTAATTGACAATTATATCCTTTTATTTTAAATGGAGGTCCCATTTGTTGATCAATTGTAGAATCTCAGTTGTTGTAGTTCTTTCTCTGTGGCTCTCTCAAGTCAGGATATATTTGAAAGCAGAAAAGTGAAAAAAAAAACTGTTTGTTTGAGTTGAAAAAAGGTGGTCGGTGACAAGAACACCTGAGTGGGTTGTCTTTTTGGTTTTTCTTAATATAGTTTTTCTATTTGCCATAATATTGAAATCTACCTAATATTTGCTGAGAGTTTTTCATCCATGTA
Source organism: Carex myosuroides (assembly GCA_028015225.1). Lineage (NCBI taxonomy): Eukaryota > Viridiplantae > Streptophyta > Magnoliopsida > Poales > Cyperaceae > Carex > Carex myosuroides. Next base: position 1,893,525 of record CM051478.1, read on the forward strand.
ACTCCTGATCTTTTTTAGTTTGTGCATAACTTTTGTGCTTATTTTGGTGAGATTTTGGTCTAGGATATGACCCACCCTTTTACTATTCTAAATTAGGTACTAAGATGCTGGTTCAGGTGCATACCTCTTAAGGACCTGACAAATTCACTACCAGTACAGTACAAAGCGGGTATAACACAAATTAATTATTGAGAGCCCCAATTTATGAATGGAAAACACAAAATTAACTTGTTAAATGAAGTAGATAAGAATTCATGCAAGTAAGGAGAAGTAAATGAAAGGCTTTCATAAAAATTCTCGGAGAATCAAGAATGAAGTTTTCATTATGTACATGTCAGATCATGAATTAATAAATGCATTGTCTCGAACTTTCTAGTTTTGCAATAAATATTCACGGAATCACAATGTATTGATTCATATTTTTTTATTTACGACATTCAGGTCAGTAATTCTGAATCTGAACAGCATAAGATCAAACATTGTTCTTCATAACTAAAAGCACAATTTTCACCTCAACACTGTACCGGTCTGGTAAGGTTACCTATTACTTTTATTTCTTTTGTAAACTGAATATAAACTCACTGGACATCAAAAGTATCATGTTAACTGGTACTATTTATATAGATTATTAACTATTTATGGGCTCGTTATGGAGAGCACTATTTCTAGAATGTCTTCCTTGAAGTTGTTTAACTAATGAGGGAAATGCGAGAAAGGAGACACGAGATAATAGTAACTAGGACTAAAGAAAAAAAAAAATCTGAGATTTTACAATTGACCAACAAATGGGACACCTCCATTTAAAATGAAAGGGTATTGTCAATTCAATTTTTAAAATAACTATATAAAAGATTATATATATAAAAGGGCATAGAAGAAAGAATGTTAAGTTGTTGTGGGGATTGGATATTATGATGTTTTCATGGAGATATTGGCTACTTTAATAGTTTATATGGACACACTAGAAATTCTTCCTTTTATTTAACACTACTTCATCTACTTCATTATAACCAAACACCAGTACTTTTAAAGTAATTTAATCTCCACTAAGCTTGCAAAAACACAAGGTAAGGTGACCCTTTGGTGGTTAGGAACATTTTCAAAGAAAACATACATAGTTAGACAGTTGAAGGTAAGAATCATAATTTATCTAACATGCTGAAACAGCTGCTACATAGGTATCAGTACAGAAGAGAGCAATAAAGATAAGTGAGAAACACTGAGCCTCATCCCTATCAATACCATCTAAGTTGCAATTATACAAATGTAGGCTCTTTGACCATATAAAAAATCAGTTACCAGTTTCCCCAACCATTATTAGATGTACCAGTATCATATAATCCATAAATTCAAACTTTCAGCAACTAGAAAGAGATTATCATAAAATCCAAAAATAGTTGTTGAACAAAAAGAGAACATTGGCTAAAACAGAGTTATGTGAGGTATTTTACCTCTTAAGTCTGTGATCTTTCTTGGTGTAACAGCCGCTGAGAACCATTTCATCACTCGCCAACTCATGACCCTCACAGTTTGGATCAGACCTGATTAGAGCAAGGGTTAAGAGTTAGGGTTATAAAATTCCAAAAGAGAACAAACGATAAAAGAACAATGAACAAATTAGAATACCTCACCCATCTTGTTTGTATAGTACCATACTGGACCTAACCGGTAAATTGGTAACCTAATTCTATACCGAACCTCCTACAACAACCCAACCCAACCTGCCAACCATGTAGCTCAGCCGATCTAAATTAGATCAGCCGAGTCGGAGGGGAACTGGCCGGAGATTGGACCCATGGCGCACCTTGCAATAGGAGAACCAGATTTTTCTTTAAGTGACTGCGCCGGTGACCTGGCCATCTCCAATTGTCGACGGTGAGTCGCAAGGAGAGAACGGGGAGGAAAAGAAGAGCTACTTCTGATTAGGTGAGGTGGGAGGAAACGGAGGAGAGTTTGGAGAAGAGAGGAGAAAGCGAGCGCTGAAGAGTTACTGTGAGGGTTTGGCAAAGACGCCACGCCGTATCTCAATCTTTCTCTACGGAAGAAATCAAGAAAGGGCGCCAGAGTGAAAATGGAAAAGGCGGTGGGGGAAAAGAATGAAAAAATCCAAAATTTGGAAATTTTGTATCTGCTCTCTAAAATTATTTCAATTCCGTTTCTAAATGTCTAATTTTTTGTTTTTTTGGAGACAAAATTTCCCCAAGACGGGCCACAGCGTACAGATTTTAACAGAGCAGTTTTGGTTTCATACAGCGTAAAGACGATAGATCAAAATAGAACTTTGCAGATAGTTAATGCGCCGCATGAAGCCAAAATTACTCTGTTCAATTCTTTATCCGAATTATTTTTATTTTTTTGCATTTCACTTCACTTGAGGACGGTTATTAATTTACTTTCTATAATTTACTTGAATTATCACTTGACTTGATGACGGTTATTAATTATGTTAAAAATGGAAATCAGCTCCGCTCGCTCTGAAATTTTTATTAATAGAAAAAATATTAAATTAATATCGACATAGAATAAAGAATTCGTCAGATTTTAAAATCTAACAAAGACGTTATCTTTCGTAACGTCTCGATTAACAACACAGCCACGCAGATTAGAAGCGGAGCTGGCCGTTGAGAACGGTAACGTCCAGAGAGAAAAAAAAATATATATATACCTGACTGTTGAGAACGATGACGTCCAGGGATAACATAAAATAGGCAAGGGAGTTATGTCCAGACGTGTATACCATTTATCTTCTTATTCATATTTTTATTATTGGAAGTTGTTAAAAAGAATGTTTCTTTCTTTGTCGGCAGGTACCCAGTATGCTCAACAATCCTACAAAGTAAGTGACTCATTTCCTTTCAAATGGATAAACAAAAAGTGGAGAGAGGGCTTTTATGTCACTGCTATGGCAACAGCAGGCACAAGATGGGCTGTTGTTATGTCGTGGAATGCGGGATTTTCAGATCAGGCAAGTACTCATTCTACGGTAATTAATTGTGCAGTCTACTTTGGTTTCACTCTGTTTATAGATACTTGACCAATGAAATTATGCATTATTGCTTTTAGGTTGTGGAGCTGGACTTCCTGTATCCTAGCGAAGGAATTCACAAAAGGTGGGACAATGGTAAGTGGCGGAACCAGGAATGATCGGTAGGGAGGCCAAACTAGTTTATCTTAGAATATCAGTTTTAGTTTCATGTTACACGATTAAATGATAAAAAAAAATATTCAGCAATTATCAATTATCATAATCTTTTACTTCTAAAATAAAATATTTAACAAAAATAAATATTAGATTAAGTAACAAAGCACCTATTTGATGAATCGTTCTTCATGTCTTGAAGTCAAAACAAAACATCAAAACAACCTACATTGAAA